>OX401422.1:8798476-9398476 GCA_947846245.1 Cerastoderma edule
AGGCTGCAGCTAGGTGATCAGTAAACCATCAGTGCGTGATATTGAATATTGCATTTGTTAGTTATACCTCATTGCTTATCTCTTTTTTCACAAGCACTGATATGCTTGTCGTTAAACGATTAATGAATATCCTACGTAGTATCTTTAGTAATGGATTGTGTGCTGGACGTCAAAGGAAAGTAACTATCCCCGTAAAGTTAAAGATTTACTCCAGTCTTAAGAAATGTAACTCTTGGTGCAATTTGGGATTGATGCCAAAGGAAAGTAATTTTTCCAATAAAGTGAAATACTTACATAAGTCCAAAGAAAGTAAGTATTGCATGAATTTGGGATTGATGCCAAAGGAAAGTATTTTTTTCTGTAAAGTGAAATACTTACATCAGTCTAAAGAAAGTAAGTATTGCATGAATTTGGGATTGATGCCAAAGGAAAGTATTTTTTCCTGTAAAGTGAAATACTTACATCAGTCTAAAGAAAGTAAGTATTGCATGTATTTGGGATTGATGCCAAAGGAAAGTATTTTTTCCAATAAAGTGAAATATTTACATCAGTCTAAAAAAAGTAAGTATTGCATGAATTTGGGATTGATGCCAAAGGAAAGTATTTTTTCCTGTAAAGTGAAATACTTACATCAGTCTAAAGAAAGTAAGTATTGCATGAATTTGGGATTGATGCCAAAGGAAAGTATTTTTTTCTGTAAAGTGAAATACTTACATCAGTCTAAAGAAAGTAAGTATTGCATGAATTTGGGATTGATGCCAAAGGAAAGTATTTTTTCCTGTAAAGTGAAATACTTACATCAGTCCAAAGAAAGTAAGTATTGCATGAATTTGGGATTGATGCCAAAGGAAAGTATTTTTTTCTGTAAAGTGAAATACTAACATCAGTCTAAAGAAAGTAAGTATTGCATGAATTTGGGATTGATGCCAAAGGAAAGTATTTTTTCCTGTAAAGTGAAACACTTACATCCGTCTAAAGAAAGTAAGTATTGCATGAATTTGGGATTGATGCCAAAGGAAAGTATTTTTTCCTGTAAAGTGAAATACTTACATCAGTCTAAAGAAAGTAAGCATTGCATGAATTTGGGATTGATGCCAAAGGAAAGTAATTTTTCCTGTAAAGTGAAATACTTACATCAGTCTAAAGAAAGTAAGTATTGCATGAATTTGGGATTGATGCCAAAGGGAAAGTAATTTTTCCTGTAAAGTGGAATACTTACATCAGTCTAAAGAAAGTAAGTATTGTATGAATTTGTGATTGATGCCAACAGATAGTAACTCTGCCTGTAAAGTAAAAGACTTACACCAGTCTAAAGAAAGGCAACTCGTGCAGGAGTGTAGGATGGATGCCAAAGGATAATAACACTTCCCCGTTAAGTGAAAGTTTTACACCAATCTTAATGAAGGTAACTATAGCATAATAAATGAAAGGCTTAAGTGGTCTTGTCGAATGCGACTGTCCCATTTAAATGATGATTAAATCAGAGCCTTGCAGGTGACTTTGAGTGTGTGACTATAGAGAGGCGTCGCCAGTTGACGATCAATATGGTTACAGAGTTTTGCTATATATTGGTGAAAGCCAGTCGGAGCCAAACAATTGAAGCTTAAATAGTATCATTTACGTAGAGCTAGTATGACAATGGGATATGTGTACCTGTCAATCAAAGCTAAAAGTTTTCTAAAAAATTTATATCATCAGTGTAATATAGTGTATTTTATTTAGATGTCACAATACTTCTGAAGTGAAACGCGTTTTATAAGGGGAAAATCAGGAGGAACACTTATATTTTCACTGGACTACTTTATACGACTTAATTTGTTTCTCTTGTAATCTACGGATATATCACAGACAAGATAATTTTTGTCTCATCTTCCTAACTCGAATGGAGGCTGTTATTCTGATCATTGACAAACTCAAACTCAAAACTGTTTATTAGGCATGTCGGCAATTAACGGATAAAGTGAAATGTTTCCAATTTAGGATGAAAGAAAGATTCGTTCGGAAAAGGTGCAAATAACATGACGACTTCATATCTGCACTAAGGAACGTATCTCCTTCTCGCTCGTTGACGGATTTATATACATGTGTAATTTGATCTTGTAAAATAAATATCGGAACAGAGTAATTCAATGAAATAATAGTTCGTTCGTATCTTCATATACTCACAAAGGAACTTAAGTGCTTGTTATAGACACGTGGTTTCAATGCTGAAACTATAACATCAATTTCATCTCCACCGCGACGAAGGATTTATACACTTTCCTCTTGATTAAAAATTAAAAAGGACACGCTAATTCAAAACTATGCAAGGCAAACACTTGATTCGCTTCTTTGCCGCCTTCTTACTATGGACATGTGTAACTTGTCAGGTGATATATCATTGGAATGCACGAACTCGGACAGACGCCATTACACGGAGAGTCTTGGGTGTATCACTATGGCAATGCATGGAGGAATGCGCGCGCATACGGGACTGCACGTCGGTAAGCTATAAAAGAGTTGAACACAAATGCCGGCTTGGGGACGACAAAGACGCTATAGATAGAGCGGACTGCGGAAGTTGTCTGAGAAATGTCGTTGTTTTTAGAGAGGATTTTCCCGTGGTAAGTTAAGCTGAACAATGTCTGTGTAGTGTTTAACCTTAGTTCAGTTTTGTCGCGATGTCTGTATCCTTAACTGTTAAATAAGGGCTGGCCAAGTCGTGTACAGTAGCAGAACCATTGGCATTCTGTAAGTCAGCCGGGAGACTGCCTCTCATGAAGACCCAAATGCCGTCATCGCGATTTGGACCCACGTGAAGAGGCTTAATGTCATTTACTCTGGCCAAATAGGCCAAAGATACCCTTAATCTGAAAAAGATGCTTAAAAGAAATGCTAAACTGTTAAATAAATTAAAAAGGTAAATGTTTTGTTTATTTTCGTGCCAACCCTAGTAAAAGGGCCAGTCAGTTTGGCTTATGAGACTTTTCACTGTTTTTACTAAGTACCTCCCAACTTCTATCACTTTGCCAGGCGCCAAGCGGATATATAAGTTAGAAACTATTGGTTGAACTAGCTCGCGGCTCACGATCCGGCCATTTCGGAACAAGTCCCACTGACATCATTTTCCAGACAGTCGCCTCCCGTGGGGCTCGAACCTTTGATCCATCCCGAAGCTGACGTTTTTCCACTTGACCACTGTGATGGATCATGTATTTAGGTTTGAAATTGAAAGCAAAAATAGACGACAAAAACCAGAGGATCCATTGTGACTACAACATTGTCAACATGGGAATAGATCACCAATGAATAGAACATTATTTGCTTGTTTTTTTTAAATGTATAGATAGTGTTGAGAGCCCTGTCTAGCCAATTGGTAAAAGTTGGGTCTTCGAACTCGGGTATAACAGGCTGGAGCCCCACCGGTACCTCTCTTTTCGTTGAAGAGTCCTATGGCATGACACTGCGGAGGGTTGGTACTGAAGATTCGAGGAAAACAGAAACATGACTTTACATGTACTACTGTAGATATAGTGTTTATTGCCCATGAAAAACAACAACAACAACAACAACAACAACAATACGTGGTGTTATTCAGGGTCTTCTCAAAGTGTTCTCTTGAGTGATCAAATCAGATAAAATAGCTATGAAACCAGAATTTCTGAGCCTTCAAAAATAATACGAATTTTGTACTTAACGTAAGATTGTTAAATATATAACTGTTTATTCTCTTTGTTTTTAGGAGATTACTTCAATGAAGATTGTACCAGGTATGTCATGTTTTTTAAAACTCTTTACCACCTACACATTACACTTTTTAATTGAGGCAGACGCCTTTATAAAAAAACTATGTAAACATGTGAAAAAGCTTGTAATTCTGCTGTTGTGTTATTTCAATAGATTAAAAAGGCATTGTCGCAAAAGGAGGAATTCCTTGTGACAAAACACGGAATAGTTCCGACCCAAAAATGCAACTATCATTTCTTTCCTTCGTCGAATCACTTCGGTCGTTCTCGGTAAACATCGGTCTAGGCCGGAACTATTCGCTTTACACCGAATAGTTCCGGTCCTGACCTACGTATGCCGAGAACGAACGAAGTAATCCAACGAAAGAATGAGCTGCTATTCTGCCTTGCGTTCAATAAAGAAAACGTTTGCGAATTGTTTGCAAATAAACGTAAATCCGTAAGAGTTTACGACATTATCTCCGCTAACGCTCGAAAATCTCGCAAACGGAAGTGGAGCTTGACTCGCGAATAACAAACAGGCAAACAAAAATTGTTGACTTTGGATTCTTTCACTCCTCGTTAAAATATTTTCATTGATTTTGTAATGAATATAGGTTGGTTCATAATAAAATTGAAATTAACGTTTTACGGTTGTTTTAATCTTAATTTACATTAAGAGAAATTTGAGGCATAACTTGCCATCTGTACACAAAAGGAATATTTTGACAATATCCTGACCATGTTCGCACAAATACATATTCGTAATCAATTTCCAACTTTCTCATGGTTATTTCACTTTATCGGATTTGAATTATCTCCGTTATAACTGAACGTTTGCGAAAAAGTTTGTCCGTTCAATAGAGATTTCCGTGAGACGAGTTGTTCGCCGAAAACGTTTTTCCTTATGGAACGCAGGGCAGGAGAGGGGCTTAATCGCGTCCGTACTAAACCAATTATAAAATATGTTTAAACTAAAGAATGGGTTTCAAAATGGCGGCTTAATTACGTTGCAGTGTTCGAGATGGAGACGATCCCCGGATGTACATTTGACCATAATGTAGGCGGCGCTTCGCTCGCATTGATATGCGCAGGGACCGACAAAATTGCGATCTACACCAAACAGCCGAACGGGGAGATCTCAAGTATGTAGTCCATCGGAACTACTCGGGTATTTCCGTGAGCTGAGAAATACACCTCTTGTATCAATCAGAAATACTCGGGTATTACTAAGAGCTGCTTGTCTCAACATTGAACGCTAAGAATGCTGGGTACTTTTTTAAGAAAAAAAAGATTTTTGTGTCGCCTGCTTTCCAAAACCTTAAATATTTGCTTAATTTTGTTGAGGAAAGATACCGAGAGTAGCAAACAGGTAAGATCTAAGGGAGTCTTGTAAAATGACCATTGCAAAAAAATGACCGTCAAATTCAAAATCTACGAATTTTACTTGAATACACATGGTGAGTACGATATATGATCTCTTGGCGATTATTGATACATACATGTACAGTACCATCTCTTTTTTTATATACTGTACGTGTATATATATATATATATAACTTTATTATCCACGTCTTTAGATCAAAAAGGGTCGTGGTCATCCACCCTTTAACCTTACAAAAACATAATACATATAATAAATAACATATCAATAGATCTAATTTCTTAGACTAGAGCAAACATTTATTAGAAGTTGTAATAATAAAGCTATATAAATTAATGAAAAAGAATGAAATCTAATACATGGATTAGTATTTCGGAGAAGTTTAAAAAAAAGAAAGTATGTATAGGTTTTTGTGTTCTAATCATTAAGAGTGACTGTTGATAACATGTTGTACAATTGCCCAGCGTTCACTTTCAGATGGTGAAATATTTGTCTCTTTGTATGTTTTCCATTCTGAATTGAAATTATTTATTATTGATGGATTACGTTGAATAATTCATTCTTGCATAAAGGTCAACGTCTGGTGAATTTGTTCGCACTATTCATGTCAGTCTCGCTATTGTTTGACCTATCGAACATGACAAGCCTATCAGCCCTGTTCATCTATATTTTGTAAGCACAATTGAACTCGGCGCCTACGTACGTAACTGAGTATATGTAATTTCTGTTTTCTACAACGCGGGATGGTTATACTGCAATGTTAAACAAAAGCCACATTATTTGCTAAAACAATACCATTTGCCTTAAATGACAATGCTTTTTCGATTAAATGTTAAAAGTCACGTACTCACGTCAATATGTATTGTACTATTTATTCAATATAACTTTTTAAATAAAAGCGAAATGTGAATAAGATAGCATAAGAAACATAGAGTACTCAATTTTACCAAAGCAACATGTGAGCAGAATTTTTGGTCTAGGTCACGTGAGCTGGTCACATGATCTTCGCTGACACACTTGATCCCACACGTCTGATTTTTGCTCATGGCGTCATTAACGCGTCTCAAGACGTCATTCAAGCGTATGGATACATTTGAGAATACAAACATCTTAGTGCAAAGTTGCAGCCATGACTTTTAGGCAAAGGAACGGGCAAAGAAAGCAGTTCCGTTAAAACTTCTCTGACAAAATTGAAAATTAATACTGAGAAATCCAAGTATTTCACTGATAGGAATATAATAAAAAAACGTTTAGTTAATTCGTTCAATAGATCGCCTAGTTGTGTTCCAATCATACTCCGGAAATGGGTACGACCCCTACAGGTCCTGGATGTTCAGCTCGAACAGTCGACGGTGGGAGGCGTGCGTCTACATGAAGACCTGTCACCGGAACTACAGACATGCATACCTGGACCAGTGGGACAGTTTGGCAATAACACAGGTACGTCATGTATAAAGAGTAAAAGCATACTAGCGCTCGGGAAAACTGCCGAGCTGGGTCAAATGAGTTTTGAATTATGATAGAGTGTGTTGAAACATAAGGAAAAACCACAGGATCATGACAATATAACGCCTGTACTATTTATAATCTATGTTTCAAAGTGCTTTTTCACAAAGTTTGTCTCCACTTATTTAACTTCATTGTTAACATTCGAATAACATCTATAAAAGCAATGAGCGCTTGGATTAACGAGTGGCAAGCAATTAAGGAAAATGATTTCGTAAAATTTCCATTCCCTAATCATAAATCAAAACGACTTGGGTATTTTGTTGATTTTATCATTTTTAACTATGGGGGCAGTTTACAATTATTGTTTTCATTTTTGATAATGTTTATATGAGAACAGGAACTTAATGCTGTAGTATCTTTTCCGAATATAGTTCTTGTCGCGTGAGAAAAGTAAGGACCTACATAAGGCACGCCCATTGGTTTCATTGGAAACACATATTTCTCACGCAACACAAAGCAAATCATTAAAAACGGGAAGTTACCACACCGTATTATTCCGTATGGATTGATACTCTATTATCCGTGACCTTAATCATTTAAGGTCGTGGCCTTTAACATTTAAGGTCAGGGTTTCCCTAAAGACGAATAATCAGGAAGTCGCCTTCGTCCTATTCGACGGCGAGAACAGTGATTTAGAAAACTGGTTCAATCAGACGAGGCTCGTCAATTCGTCTTGGCCGGATATAACCCCGAGGTCCACATTCAACGTTTTCTCGCTCAAAGGGTATGTACATTAATCATGTTGCCAGTTCAATTAACGGACCGATAAAAGGGTGCCGTGTTACATTTTTAATATCCGGTACTAACAACCAATCGGAACTACTCGGGTATTTCCGTGAACTGTGAAATACACCTCGGATATAAGTGTAGGGTTACAATTTTTCGGGTAAATCGGCATCCGGCAATAAACACCTTTTCTAAGCGTGCAAGTTATGTAGTTCAATGTATATGAAAGTGTTGGATATCCTTTTTAATCATTTTCTATCGGTAACTCATACGAAATAGCGGAATTATAAGTTGTGACATATATAGTTGTTTCATTAATCAAATCAAACGACTTTTACGATTTCACATTTAAGATCTATTTTTAAAAACGAAAGTGAAGTGACGTCATTTCCGCGGGAACCAATATGGCGTCATCCCTATTATTTCAGAGGTGTTTTCATTGGATAAACCCGATGTGTTCAGATTGACTAACAATATGACACGCAGTCATGTGACGAATGACGTAATATGTTCGCCATTACATATGACGTAATGTGCGTATCATTTTTCACTTGTTTTCCGGGGTGTGTTTCTTTTTTTTTATCGTGTTTTATTTTTTACTGTGTTTGTTTATAAGAATTCATAAAGGTAAAAGGGTTAAAAGAATAGATGGGTGGTGTTATTGAATAGCAAAAGTTATCGGGCTCGGCTTCCGGTTGTTATCCGTTCCGCCTTCGGCTCACCGGATAATATTCCTAAGCCTTAACCGATAACATTTCCGAATCGCGACACCATTTATCTATTCTGCATGTACAGCTTCTTTTATATTTTACCTTTTATTATTGATTTCTTTATCGAATAAATCGTATCATTTGTACACATGGCCTCCTGCACAATGTTTTTCAAAACCCTATACATTATGTAAAACAATGTACCAATTCATATTTAAATTCCCTTATAGATTTAAATAAATGTTATTGTTCGGCAACTTGTTGAACAATAAAACCAGTGTATAACGACAGGCTGTCCTAAAGGAAATCGGCACTAAATTTGTCACAGCAGGGTGGTTCAAGGATTGGCATTTTGATTGTAAGTCGTTAAACAAGGTATCACACCTGCTACAAAGTATTTACTAATTTTGGGTTATATCATCAAGATTACTATCATTAAGCCTTAAAATGCGGGGAAATCTTTCAATAATAGATTTTTGTGTCGCTTGCTTTCCAAAACCTCAAATATCTGCTTGATTTTGTTGAGGAAAGATACTCAGAGTAGCACGCATTTTAGATTACATACCAGCCGCCAAATTTACACATCTAGTGTTACCAGGGTCTCATACCCAAAATAGATACAATTAAAAAACTTTGGATTATACTGTCATATCTTCTCCCGTTTTCAGGGAGGTGAACGTAGTGCGGCGGTTTTTCATGAGCGCATTTTACAAAACTTGCGAGACAGACGAATTCTACATGTCAGCTGCTTTTAGGAGGGATCTCAACGGAAAGGGCTGCGACTGGGAAAACCACGCTAAACCTCTGTTTATGTTCTCTAATAACACAGGACCGGGGCTGGCTTCAGGTACGACCAGTAAATCGGAAAATATCGGGTGTTTTCGGTAACTTCCGGGGACTTCGGGGAATAGGCAAAACGCTGTTCTTTTTCATTTCAAGTTAACCGGAAATTACTTGCTGGTGTTGATTCTTTTGCGTGGATATCAAGCATACATATTCTGCAAAATATAAATTTTCGGTGTTTCCGGTAACCTCCAGGTTTTACATGTAGCGGAACGCAGTTTCTCAATTTGGAGTCAGCAAAATATCGTTCGCAGATGCCGTGTTCTTTGGTGGAATTAAAGTATACATGTACATATTCTGCAAAATATCATTTTCTGGTTCCAACTTCTCTGTAGCAGGTGGTTTGTGAAATGAAAGCAACGTACGGACACAGTCCAAAAAGCAAAACTTTGCCATTATTGAACCCATTACCAAACGATAAAGACATTTGGCCAGTTGTTTTTTTTTCAGACGACTCTGGAAAAACATTGTAGAAAAGAAAAAATTGGTCTTAAAGAGCAATTTCTCCTTTTCCCACAATGTTTTATACCCTATCAGAAGATTGTTTTTCGATTTCATCACGTTTTGAAATGTCGCCTGCATACTCTTTCAATTTGGGAATGGGACAGTCGAACATTTGGCGTTTGGTAAAGGGTTAATCTGCAATTAGTTTTAGGACAATGTTGTTCATTTCATGTAACCTTCATTTTGCTGCTCTAATGAAAGACCAGTGAAACGGATCATAACTAGGAAGAGCTAAGTTAAACGTTTGAAATGATAGGCATTTTGATCAATTCCTCTTACTTTTTTTCAGCGATCAATCATGCAGACACATTGGAGGTAGTGCTAATTTTCTAGAACAAACGACCTAAGGTGATCATAGCCGACACGACGCTTGCGAGGACATACTATCCTGGCAGGGAAGAGATATATTTTCCTGTATAAATTGATTTCACTTTTCCGCGGCCAATTTTTCTTGAAAAAAAAAAAGTTGCTCAATGCCAATTAAATTCTTGGAAATCACAGAAAAAAAATTGTTTAAGGAATCATGAAAGATCATTACGATATCAAGTTGAAATTTCAAACAAAGAAAACTGTTTTGTGTAATTAACATACTTAACAGTTTTGCAATTGTTTTTAAACATTTTGTGGGTTAGTTTTGTAAATAGTTAAATGTGCAGCGAATACTTATATTGCTATACTGTTATATAATCATATTTGAATGTTTGATGTTGTTTCCTGTTTTCTCGGTTCTCAATTCAATATTTATTTGCTTTCTTCACATTATACAAAGTGGACAAAATATACAGTTTGTAAAGACATTTGAAAAAATTAACATACATGTACGTTAAACATTGGGTAGTGTAGTTGTTTGGGAAGTGTTTAACATTTACAATAGTAAGTTGAGAATTCTTGGTAAACAAAGGGAACAGTCATGAACAAAAGAAAAATGAAAATATTCAAGTCTCATAAAGTTGTCAGATTTGGTGATGTAAAGTTACTTGGACAGTCTCATTATAATATATTTAACAGGCGAACTCCTGTTAAAGGCAATCTACTTATTATTAAGGATAGTGTGGCATAAAATTGATAAAAAATGAATAATATCAATTATCATGCTTCGAATGCCATGTAAATTGGACTGTATTAGAAATAACCACACATAAGTGACGCACCCATAAAGAGAACATACACGACAACAATTGCAATATAATTTGGTAATGACGTTCTATAAATGAATCTTTCTCCGAGAGTGTCACGTGATGCAGTACAGAGTATTAATAGAAACACAACATTTGAAAATACATTTTATGGTAGAAGCCAACTTGTTTGTATAGATCATAGTAAACCGTTCAGGAGAGGATATGGTACTACCAAATCTGAATGTCAGTAAACATTCTGTTTTTGTGTTATCGAAATGTGGTTAAGATCTATGGATTATAGCGGACAGTGTTTTCAAGTGTTTTGAAAATAGTGCTAGTTTTGTCAATTGTGTTTTGTTTTAAGAGCTCCTTGAATTTCAGCATATTTGGATTTCTATAAAAACGTGGATGTATAGATTGTCTTTTTGTTTTTGTCTATAAAGTATGAACATTTAAATGAATAGTGAAATTCATAGCCAATATCATTTAGACTGTATAAATTACATTTGCGGTTGTCATAAAGGATATTGAAAGGACTCCATCTACCAACTTCTACAGGAAAAATTTGGTTTCCAGTTCTACAATGGATAAGAGAGAGCCTCTCAATGATTCAGGTAAGATAATTAAATATTGTTCAAATCCAATAGTGTTTTATTCAATGCTGGAGTACTTTTTTTTCCTTCGTTAGATATGTCTAATTATGAGTTCAATGTTTGGTGACATTGGTCTGACAAGGTATGTTTAATTAGTTTGTGAGGATTGTTATCGAAACCATGTTTCCGATGCAACCATATATAGTATGATACCTACTGACTTTAATATCTGTTTGATATTTTTAATCCATTTATACTCTTGCCTTTATTGAATCATGTACTGGTAAATTGTGAGATATTTTACTTGTTTTAGAATTAACTGTCTTGCTCCAGAATTGTATCATGCGTTTTTGGTTTTTTTTTTATCATTTTGTCTATTGAGGACCTGCCAAGTTCGCCGTAGAGCATGAATCTTGGAGTGCTTCTTAGTGTATAAGGGATTCTTCGAAGAAATTTGCTATGAACTTTTTCAATGTGATTACTCCTTTCATAACCCCAAATTTCACAACCATAAGTTAAAATTGGAATAAAAGTAAACTAAAAATAGTTAAGTTTAAGGTCAATTGGGAGGTTTAAGTCTACAATTTTAAGATGAAGACTAAGAAGGGTTGTATTTGCTTGTGCTACATTATTTTTTATACATTAATGAAAACTACCGGTTGACAAAAAGTAGATACCGAGGTATTTATATTCCTTAACAGTTTCGATTTCTGCGTTGTTAATATTGAATGTATACTAATTTTGAATTATACTTTTCTGGTATATTTGTCCTACATACAATAACGTTAATTTTGGACTTGTTTATATTCAGTTTCCATGTTTCACACTACCTGTGAAATGCGTCAAGAATATTCTGAAAAGTGTGTTCATTATCACGAAATAGGACAGTATCATCTGCATAAAATAAGACTAAAAGCTGTATGTAACTTAGGGTATCGGTATTGTTTATATTTAGTTTTATTCCATTGCTTGATTTAGTAATACATTCTTCCAGATTGTTCATGTATAGTGATAACAGGATTGGTGATAGATTTTCACCTTGGCGTACCCCATTGAATGTTGAAAAAAAAGTCAATGTTTTACCATTTGACGAGACACATGATGTTATGTTTGAGTACATGTTCCGTATTGCATTTAAGATTTTAATTAATATTCCTATTTCAAATATTGTTTGCCAAATCCAAATATATTCATATATTCATCCAAGTATATTCATATATTCTGAAACATATTATATTTCTCTCCCTGTATGTCTGTCTCTCACATACTTTCTATCTTTCTCTCGTTCTCTCCCGGGTCCCTCACTCGAAACTATGCATTATTCAAATGACCGGAATTGGTAACTGTGATAAACAATTGGTCTAAAACACGAGGACCAGAGCATAAACAGTATATTCTCTATATTTCGAAGTTCAAAGGACCTGGTGAAAATTATCTACATGAAGAGAGTTCGACATATAGATGTGTGGTAAACAAAACCATTGAGAGAAAGAACAAGTGATTCGGAAAACTGTATTTACTTAGACGAGGAATTCGACAATCAGAAGTTCGAGTTACATGTACAGCTAATCTATTGTATCTTCAGTCGTAACAAAGTTCCTGTCATCCATCAATTTAATTCCGTCTTGTTCGTTGGGCTGATAAGCCCATTAGCCGGATCGTTTATCCCCCCGGTGGCCCCCATCCGACGGTCTTGGGGGTCGGGAACCACCCAGAAACGGATTCATATCGAGTTGGGTAATCTCATGACAAGGCTTGAACCGGTCTCTGTGTAAAGACGGAAAGCAATGGTGTTCAGTGTTTTTTATTATTCCATAAGGATTTAATAAACATCCAGAGACATTCAAGATTGCATCGGGATCCACCCACGAACGGATTCATGTCGAGTTGTGGTATCTCATTGCAGGACTTGAACCGGTCTCTGTGTAAAGAGGGAAAGTAATGGTGTTAATTGTTTCATTATTTCATTGGTGTTAAAACATAACATATAGTTGACATTGCATCGGGAAACACCAACGAACGAGGGTCGGGTACCTCATGATACGGCTTCAACTGATCTCTGTGTAAATATGGAAAATAGTGGTGTTAATTGTTTCATTACTTCATTGGCGTTAAACATAATACATAGTCGACAGTGCATCAGGAGCCAGACATGAACGGATTCGTGTCGAATTTGGGTATCTTGTAACAGGGCTTTAATAGGTGTCTGTGTAAAGAGGGAAAGGAAACGTATTAATCGTTTCATTTTATCAGTTAAGTTAAAGTCTCAAACATTTTCCGTAAGTTGTTTAGTAAAACGGGCCCCTGGTCTCTGTGTAAAGAGGGAAAGCAAAAGTGTTAAATGTTTCGTTATATCATCATAGTATAACACTTAGAATGCGGAGTAATTTTCTTAAAAAGATGTTTTTGTGTCGTCTTTTATTCGAAAACAACATTCAAATATTCAACATATATGCTAAGCCGCCAATTTACTTTGCGGCTTGTCTGAATCCAACCTGTTTGCATGAGTGTGGCAGTCGGTTTCAGCACTATAAGGGTTAAACATGATATATAGTCAATTGTCCATTTGGATCCACCGACGCACGGATTCTTGTCAAGTAAGGGTATCTTATGACAGGGCTTGAACCGGTATCCGTGTGGAGATTAAAAATTGATTTGTATTATTTTGTTCGGGTTTTTTAAAAGGGTTAGCTCACAAATCGGGATTTTAACTCTTAAAAGTATCGTCTTCAACAAATAAGTAATACAATATTAATTCTCATGAGAGGCAGTCTCCCGACTGACTTACGGAATGCCGATGGTTCTACCCGCCTCGACCAGCCCTTGTGGGCAGTTGAGTATGGGGTCTTCCTCCATCATTAAGAGTCGGGCATCGCTACATAACTGAAATAATGTTGATGTGATGTAAAACCCATAAAAAAAACAATATTAATTCGCAAAGAAGCATTGTTATGACTAGAATGTTTACAGCTTTCTAATACTGTTTATAACCGTTCATTAACCCAATCCAAAACAATAACGACATTTGACCACTTTGTTGCAGACGACTTTAGAAAACATTGTGGGAAAAAAGAGAAATTGCTCGTAACGAGCAATTTTTCCTTTTCCCACAATGTTTTCTGCCCTATCAGATGATTATTTTCCAATTTCATCACAATTTAAAATGTGCAAACTCTTTCAATTTGGGCAGTCCAAAATTTGATGTTTGGGAAAGGATTAGATACATGAAAACAGAACATTTACATTTTAGACAATACAACCCGTTTAAACGGCTTGCCTTTCGTTAACAACGATCTAAGCTTAGAATAAGCGGTGGCACAATGACCATTCGTCGTGCTTTTGTATAAACACATAACCGCCTAATGCCTCATGTCTGCATCATGAAGAAGACGACTTTAAAAAGGCATTGTGGCAAATGGAGAAATTGCTTGTCACAGGCAGTTTCTTCTTTTGTCCCAATGCTTTTTCAATCTCTTCACATATCACAACAGCAGGACGAAAATGTTTTTCACGTGTTTAGAAATCTTTTCTTTAAGGGGACAGCTTTGACTAAGTTTCGGAACTTGTAGCTCAACCCATTCTACATCATGACTATGCATATTTTGGGCAATAAATATGTTAAAAGAAAGAAGCTTTTCTAAAGTCGTCTGATTCAAGTGAAACAAAATGTCGTCTGGTAAAGAGTTAAACAATGGAGGTCGTCTACTTACTTGGCTGAAAAGGCGTTGGGCCAGTTGACGGTTCGGAAGTTGTAGTTGTTACATAGTACTTTGGCCATGGAGTAATTGTTGATCGCTCGGCGTTGGTCTGTCAAGTGTATGATAAAACGCAATTTGTTTTCCATTTAGAAAGATTGATACGTGATTGTCCATTGCGAAATTGTTAATCGCCCGGCGTTGTTATGTCAAGTAAATGATGAGACGCAATGTGACTTTATTTTCCATTGAGAAGCATTGATAAGAGTGCATCGGTCATTGCGTAGCGCCTATTGTGATACGAGAGTCAAGATTCTATAAAAAGGTGTTGGTTCGTCATTCTTTTAAGGTTTCATTGAAGCATTAGAAATTTGATGCATGTGTTGCTTATGTATCATAGGTGCGAGTGAATATTATACACTTTATGTTTAAAGTCCTACCTCAGTTGCATTTAAAACATTAATTCAACAGCGAGTTAAACGTATGAAATAAGATATGTTAGCATTTCCTGTCTCTGACCAGAAACTTGGCAAACTGTACCACTTTTTATCATTATTTGTGTAGTACGGGTTTGGTTCATTGGATCAAAGGACCACAAAATAACAAATTAATTAGTAAAAACATTTTAAACCTCACATGCAAAAACATGAAATATTTACCTGAAGTAAATCGTGCTGCGTCCCCTTGGTACCAGAACCGATCCCCGTACTTGAGTCGGTGGAACTGTCGGCCCAGGATACATTCCAAGGTGGGACCGAGGGAGCTTCCGGGACGCGGGGTCTCCGAGAGGGCTCCCGTAAACATGTCGATGTCCCGGGTATCCCTGTAATAAAGAGACGATGATAACGTGAGCATTTTAACCCTTTACCAAAGGCCATGTCTTAAACCTGCAACTTAATCAAACTGTTTCACACTTTACCAAACGAGACCGGTAATGTACCACTCCCCTACCGTAATGGGACACTGGATATCTTAATTCGTGGACCATTAGAGTTGACATTCGAAAAGTTTATCGAGCTCATTCCTCTTAATCAAATTAAACGAATTGGCTCTAACTTATCCCTTTACCAAATGCCAAATTTTCTACTGTCTCATACTGAAAGAGTTTGCTGACAACATTTCAAAAATTTAATGAAACTCGAACGTAATCTCCTTATAGGGTATAACACATTATGGGAAAAGGAGAAATTGCTCGTTACATGTTTCAGTGTTTTGGTGACGACATCATGAGTTTTGTCCGATGTAAAGTCGAAAGAAATATGATATGGGTGGTTTTACGTCCATATTGTATTAGTCAATGGCTACTCATAGGACGGGACATCGGTTAAAAGTTCATGCGAAGGACTTGTGATGGGGCAAATACTAAAGCATCTCTGGAATTTCCAGTGGTGAGACCTGGGATCGAACCCAGGGTGAACGATGTCAAGGTTTACATTTTTCAAATATCATATTCGCATTTTAAGAGGTTATCCGCGATTATTAGATAGGAAAACATATACTCCATGACTAAGGGCATACCATTCCGGTTAAACATACCTATAAACAGCCCTCAATCGGTCTTTCGCGTGGTCGTCATGATCAACAAGATCGTTGAATTTCGTAATCTCGCCAGCGCCGAGATTACACAACGTCCGGTACGCAATGTATGGCGGGAGACCATGATCACGTGATCGCTGGATGTTCAAAGCAGCGAGATCGAAGCTGTTTCCGGCATCGTCCAAGAACAGGTTGTTTCTGACCGTGTCTTCCAAAATCCTGCAAAAGGAAATGAGAATCTTTTCGAATCGGTTACAACTTAAACTCAAACGTTTTACAGCGATTGTGAATCAAATTTAACGACTTCGATTGATCGCTCTTGATTCTGCTTTATTGGTACAGAACCTATACTTATTCTAGGGTGTGGATTAATGTTTAGACCTAAAGTCACCCGATTGCAACGTAGCCACGCAGTGGGTTCATATTTGGATACACTGTTAACTGCTGGGTTCCTTTGCTATCCTTATAGAAACCTTTTACTTCCAAACATTGATAAACGCTTCTCTGTTAAGCGGCTGCTATGATATCTATGATATCTGAATCATCACATGGATCTTTGTATATAGTGTTTTATTTATGTTTCTTCTTTTTCGTCTTGTTATTCAACATACAGGTGTTTGTTTGACGGTGAAGACTTTTGAAGAGGGATCCTTTAGACAACTTTGGCATTGGAATTTATGGACGTTGATTTTAGTCAGGTATACATATATAGGGATTTTATAGACTAAACAATCCCCTTAATTTTCCTCCCCTACATTTGGGGAAAATTCAGTTTTGGGACCTGATCGCTTTTCTTGGACAAACATCCACTTCATATTCCTCCAAGATGTTAGACAAGTCCTTTACTTCCTTATGTACGCATTAACGGGTTTTTTGTTCTTCATCATATTAAATTGGTATTTTACCTGTCGGTAGCAGTTGAGTTCTCCCTGCTCAGGAACATGGCCAAGCCGCCGAGACCCTTCGCTCCCTCATAGTACGTCAAATCCGGTCTAAAAAAGGTGTTTTCGGTAAGATCACTTCCTAACCGGTTGTTACTTGGACCAACGATACCCATCGTTCTCGGGATCCAAGTATGGCCCATTCTGTAAACGTAAAACGGTTTTTGTCCTATGGAACAAGTGAGAATGACCATCTGATGATACCAAATGTGTACCATTACCTCATCTGGTACTGTTTTCTTAGAGTTAACGTCCCCTTTGGAATTTGCACAGTATAATATAGTATAAACTTATTCATTTAACAACGATTGTGAACGAATCTATAAAAGTCATCCACGAATATGCTTTCTTAACAAAGACATGTGAATTACATGATACAGACTACAGACTACTGTAAGATATTGTTAATCTAGTACATGTTTTAAGGGAAACTTTAGGTATAATACAAGTAGATATGTCGCACTTAATTGAAGCTCAGTCGTATGGTGTATATCATGTATTCCATGCAAGTTAGAACTTCACCAACGCGAAGAATTTATCATAATATTACATTACAAAGGCACTCAACACACACGTAAACGCCAATTTGACAATCTTTATGACAAAGAGACCAGTTCCTTCCTTTGTAAAACTTGTTTCTTACCGATATTAGATCAGGAAATGATTTTTTTTCATGCTATTTCGGATATTCTATGTTGTTAACAATTTGAATAAGTTGCATGGTGAAATATAAGGGAATGGGCTTCAAAACCGACCATACCTATAAGCGATCCCAAAATCGTTCGAGATTGCCGGATTGATGGCGGGGTCGTACCGAAACCGTTCGCTACTCGACAACTTGTGTTCCAGCATGGCGCCCGGCCCGAGGAACGAAGCCAAGTACTCGTCATATGCAATCTTCTGCATGATCGCGATCACAATCTTCCTGGTCTCCTGGAAGAGCTGCTCCCCGTCCCTGAAACGTTCGCCGAGCCGGGAAGCGATTCGGTTGTGTTCGCGTACGAACAGAGTGTGGTACGAAGTGAGCGTCGGGATTTCGTTCACACGGGAGTCGCCTGAAATGAAGCCAAATCAGATATTTGTGTAATAAGGAATCGAGCGAAACAACCTCTCTCAAAAGACCCTCTCTCAAAGACACAAACACATCGGATCAGTGAAAAGAACGTTGGTCAACTGAGCGTGTGTGTTGTCTATTTGTATACTCGCAAACATGTCTATAACAATGCATTAGGTTCCCGGAAATGCATGAATATTCCGAGAAAGTTTAGTTTTATAGTTCCTGATAAGAATACAACATGTAAATTGAGATCATGAATTGCAATTGATATGGTGGAAACAATAATAAATGATGTTGCCTTACCAAAGCATTCGTTTGGGAATATGCGCCTTGTCGAAATTGTAGATTCATGCAACAAAAATACCGACAAAAAAGGTAGTACATTTTCTATATTATTTGTATTTTTGCCTGACACCGGAAAGACACATAAGAGTGTAAATGAAGCAACGGTCTGAAGGGAAACCACGATTAAATGACAAAGCCACCGGTTTGCGTCTATGTAACTCGATTAATTGGCAAGTGCTAATGAAAAGGTGGTAGTACCAGTTTGGTTCCGGTACACTTAGTGACATCGTTGAAAAGACCTTAGAACAAGCACCAAGATTTGCTCAATCACCAGAAATTGCTCCACATTCGATGCTGAATATAAAAAATCCAATTCTATGACTAGGACAGGATATTTGGTTCCCATTCCGATCGAAATCTTTCGGTGATGTTGACAGGTCTTACCGACCGGAATTTGCCGAAGAGTTCCGACTGGGTTGGTTCCCATCATAGCTTACCTGCCAAGCTGCAGAACACTCCAGCTGTGGCGTTCGGGAAACAGTGGCTCTCATCCGGATTGTTCGGTAGTCTTCGGCCTCCATCTTTCGTGGCTAAGAATCCTGAAAAAAGTATTAACTCATTACCAAACAATCACGACATTTGACCGGTGTGTTGCAGACGACTCTGGAAAACATTGTGGGGAAAGGGGAAATTTGTCCTAAAGAACAATTTCCCCTTTTCCCACCACGTGTTCTGCCCTTTCAGAAGATTTTTTTTCTTCAATTTCATCACATTTTGAAATGTCGTCTGAAAACTCAAAATCAATTTGAGACAGTCGAAAATTTGGCGTTTGGTAAAGGTTTAAAGCAGTTGATATTAGGGGACAATGATACGAAAACATGGCCTTTAGGGCATTATAACAGTAGCACTTGAAGCTTTTTCCCAGGGTAGATATGAAAATGGACATGACTTCACGACGGGAAATAATGAGTAAATTTGTACTACTGATTTTGATACGTTTGGAATACTGATATCGCCTTTATATAAGTGACAAATTGTTGAAAACGTTGTTTAATAACAAACACTTACGAGCATGTTTTGGCTCGAAATCAGATCGATATACCTATATGATTCAAATAAAGCAGCAATTTCAGGGTTTTTTCGCTGATACAATGTCCTGTCGAAGCGGTTTCTGTTTGTATAGGCGTATTAATTTGATGTTTTTCTTTTATTTTTTCCTTTCAAAATTAGGAAATATTGTTATAAGGTTTTTACCCTTTACAGACTGCAGACGAAATTGTAAAATGTGTAAAAACTGGAAAGTAATCTTCTGATAGGGCAGAACACATTGTTGAAATAGGAGAAATTGCTCGTTACGAACAATTTCTCTTTTTCCACACAATGTTTTCCAGTGTCGTCTGCAACAAAGTGGTTAAATGTTGTTATTATTTGGTAATGGGTTATTCCACAATATTGCATATCATTACAACTTTACCTAGCACGTACACAGATGTATTTGGGTCGCGTCACGCGAAAAGGGGCACTCGGACATAAATAAAAACCGTTGACTCAGCTCTTTCTTAGCGCTATTATTCCAGCATCTAGTCACGACAGTTGTCATTTGCATTTATTTAAAGGTAGAACTTCATGTCCTCTAAGATGGCAAACAGCGTAACCCCAGACCAGCCGCCACGTCAGTGACGTGGCGGCTGGTCTGGGGCTACACTGTTTGCTATGTCCGAGTGCCCCTTTTACCGTGACGTGGCCCATTTATTCTAGTACATGTAGCAGCGAATGTTCTTGTTTATACCTCTTTAGCGTTACCTCGTTGGATAATAACTATTAGCATAATGTCTATTCACAATATTGATGTAAACTGTTACAGCATTACATGGATCGACGCCTGTACTGTCAGTAACCGGTCGTGAAGAATATGGAAAAAATACCTACCTACTCTATGGTAGCACTCTCCACTTATTGCAGACTGCTACTAATATAATTGTACACTTAACCTAGCTTAGTTCAAAAGTAAAAACGATGGTTAAAAATGTGTTGGTTCTTTTTATATTACATATATTTTATGTTATTGTTCATTTGTATTTATGTTGTGACAAGAAACTGTATAGTTTACGTCTTGAATAAAATATTGTCATTGTCCGTGTCTTAACTAGAGAATAATAATGAGGTAATTGAATGTGTTTCTATTTTAATTTCGTTTTCTTCGTTATTTGAGCGCGGTGTCCCACAATCTTAAACTCACATCATGTAAAGTCGATCTTGGATTCAGTGACTTCTCATTAACAGTGCATGGTAGAGTCTTGGGTTCTATAACCCCATTACCAAACAATAACGACATTTAACCGCTTTGTTGAAGACGCATCTGAAAAAAACATTTTGGGAAAAGGAGGAATTGCTCTTAACGAGTAATTTCTCCTTTTCCCACAATGTTTTCTGCCCTATCCGAAGATTGTTTTTCAATTAAATCACATTAAGAATGTCACATTTGACAACATTTGACCAGTTCATTGAAGACGACTCTGAAAAACATGGTAGGAAAAGGGTTACATTGAAATGTCGTCTGCAAACTCTTTCAATTTGGGACAGTCGATAGTTTGCCGTTTGGTAAAGGGTTAAGGATATCGTCAAAGTATTACCAGGTTCTGCACCCTCTCGTAGAAGTGTCTGTTCCTGGAGAGAAGAACCATACACGTTGGAGGCATCTATAAAGGAAGTCAGCTCGTTGGTCTGTTCTCTTCTGTTCTGTCCGCCAACTGTTGCAATCAAAAGTAGTTTAGTTTTTATTTTCATTTTACATCGACTTTGAAACAAGTTCTTGCAACCAAGATAAATCCCTCTCGGTTCTGCTTCCTGGATACGTAACCAGTTCTTGTGCCGAATGTGGATTAATAAAAGGTCGCAATGCAGATCCCGCTACATACGGGATTGGAACCCACGACCCTCGTGTCCAGAGGCTGGCATTCTACACATGGATCATTGTCCTCCACGACATCAAAGACAAATACGTTACTCAGATTTACTTAGATTTGTTTATGTGGGAAAGCAGTCGGATACTTGGAAAGGAGTTTTTGTTTCCTTTTTTTGTTTGTTTTCCAATACCATGGTAAATTTAATAGGTTTATGCCTCATGCCTATTTATCAACATACAAGAATACATGAAGGAAGATAAATATTGTATTTGAGTGACCAGTTATTAGTAATTAATCATTTTTATGTAACGCATATTCGTTTTTTAGTATTTATCCTTAAAGTATTGATGAGGAAATAGCGGTATCATATATAGAAGCGTTTACCACAGCGACATGACTGAGAAACTCTTTCCATCATACAATAAATTATTTACTGTTTGTAGCGTTATCTCATATTCCTGTGCAAGTGCTAAAGTGCTTTTTAAGTGGCTTTTATGCTTATTGGGGGTAGCTCAACTTCACTACAGTATTGTTCCAGGTTCCTAATACGTGTATCATTGGGTTTTGATTTGCTAAAATAGTGAACGATAATGTTTTATATTTTACCTGTTGGGCAGAAGTGTGGGGCAGAACGAGGAAAGTTCATACAGTATCCGTTCGGGAAATTAGGATTTGGATCTCCCTCCCATTCGATCCGAATTGGGAAACAGTTGTCCACACTGAAATGGATGTTCTTTTATTTTGGTAATTGTCGTGGTCATATTTTGCTATGTTTTGTAAATGACCAATGGCTTTTTCTTGCTGCCAAATAAAGTTGAGTTGAGTTGAGGTCATACTTTATTAGATATATATGGACTTAATGAGATTTCATAAGTATTATTTTTTACAGGCACTGAGTGCAACTGAGTACGCAGCAAAGAATATGACTTCAAAACTGTTGAAAACTGCTTTAAACCCCAATCCGACCAACCGATGTTTGAAAATACAATATTACTTGCTTAAATATAATGAAGAATAGTTGAAGTAACAGAATTTATCCTTGGTAAACTAGTTCAAATGATCCAGGCTTATATGTTTCTTTCTAATCAGTTACAGCTTGGAGCATCCGAGTTACAAGTGAACAGCAAGGAAAGCAAGGTAACATGCATTTGTGAACGTTCAACCCTAGGATTTCCGGAAACAAAATAAACCACAATGTAACAAAAATACTTAGTGCGACGATAGCCGTTGTTAAAGGAAGCAATACTCACTCGGAAGTTGCGTTGCAGCAATCTTTTACAGCTGAAAGACAGACGAACAGATTTTAAACGCACATTCATTTTAAGATAACGCATTGTTGAATGTTAAACATTCCTAACAAAATGTTTTTCAGAACCGTATGCAACAAAGAGGTTAAATATCGTTATTGTTTGGTAATGGGCTAAATAAAGATATTATCATTGTAATGATTTTCAACACGTAATTAAATAATGAATACACATGTATGTATGAGAGTGTCGTTGCAGAAGGCCACGTTTAAAATCAAAATGTACGAGTATAGTTTATAATTTGTATTGATGTATGTCTTTATGTATTACCTTCTTTGAATAAAGATATCATCATCATTATAATTAGCTAAACAAAATCGAATAATGAAGTCACATACCTCCTTGGATTGGCGTGGCTATCATGTCGTGGTCAAGGAACTGTCCGAACTGGAATGCATGCAGGTTGATGGTTCGACTCCTGGTCACTTCCGGGTCCGCAATGTGCACCGAATTGCTCACTAGTCGGGCATTCGGCAGGGCCTCTCCGTCCAGAACCGACCTGGTACGCGGGCTGGACACTCCGTCATCTGAAATAAAGTTTGATACAGTAGAATATCTATACCTCGAGCTTCTGTTTGTCGAATACCCCTATTCGTAGAATTGAATACGGGGTCCTGAATCATTTAATCTTTTTTAATGTATTTATTTTCTAAGCAGTTATAAGTCGAACTCTCTCTTTGTCGACCATTTTATGAGATCCATTGATCTTTAAGGTATGAAGAGTCTACTGTACTTGAATTGTGTTTGTCTGCGTATAAAAATTGCTTATTTCCGATGTTTTTATATTACCCGTGTGCGTTAACCTATCATTGCTATTTATTGGCATCGCCCGTTACGCCGATCTGGCTTTTAACATCAGAGTCCCTAGTGGTATGTTTATTGTCGATATGACATCGTAGCCAATGAAATACTTCAAGAAAAATTGACATCCTTCGTGACGACATGGTACTAACACCAATAAAGTACATAGACGCACATAGAACAATATTACTAGTGACGATGCATGTTTCATATCGTCACAAAAAAATGACGTTGGAATATATAGAACGATATGTGTGGTTAAGCTATGAAATCGTCAAAAGTAATGTAGCCCGAAGCTTGAAAAAAGCAATCCTAGAATAATACACCCACATATTAAAACTTGAGTATTTCACCGATTTGAATGCGATTGAAAGGAATACAACTATTCCATTTCTCAACGAGAACGTATGCTAAATTTACCGTAGACTGATATTTACCGTAGACTGGTTCTACTTCGCGGACCTGCGCAGTTCCGGCGGCGCCCCAGCTCGGGTTTTGTAGATTATTGCAGTACCCGTCCGCTCTCCTGTAGCGCGCCGTGGTGTCACACGTGACTTGGTCGTCATGGCAACCGCCCAGGAGTTGTTGGAACTCGGTCACCACCTCGGTACTTCCTAGTTCTTCGTCACTGAATCCGCTAGAGAAATACATATAGAACACGTAAAATAATGCGAGTCTTGGCAGACGGATGAGACAGAAGGATAAAAGGAACCAGGAAAGCTGTTAAAAGTACAACGTCGTCTACAAAGTTATTCAATATAAGACAACAAACATGGAATGTTTCGTCTAGTGGAAAGAAATCACTTTTGCTATATGTAAACGTTTTATGAAAATTCCCCAAGTTTTATGAAGAAAAAAAATGAGTGTCGTTAACCAAGTAATTTGGGTTGAGCAAAAGTATCATTAAAAGTCATAGTTGGTTTCAAGTGTGTATTTTTAAATTCCCACATTATAAGTTTCTAAAAGAAGAAAGCAACATAAGACGACAAAATAGCGAGAAAAGACTCTCTTTCTGAATTGAGTTAAAGACCAGTGAAGTAAATCGCTATTTTAAGCATTGTATTGCCTTACTATCAGTGGTGTTATTAAGAGTTACAAGTGCGTCAAAGATGGATGTCAAAGAGCAGAGGTTGACTAGTGCTCTTGCTTCTTTGCGAAGTTTGTAACAAGCCATTTCCGGTCTTGTAACAATGCTTTCATGGGTTTTCTGCATATAGTTGGATCAAAGTGAGCTATCATGGAGTAAGGGGTCATACACCACTTACTCTTCTTTGAGAAGTTTCGATGCAAGAAGAAGGTCGTTAGTTGTCTCGTCCTCTAAAACTTTCGCACTGGCTCGCCGACCATGGTACCTGGCCATGGGGCAGAGTGGCGCCTTTGCAGTAGTGGCTGTAACGACAAAATGGCTAGAAGTAAATCAAAAGTTCTGGGGAGGAGTGTGTTATAAGTCCTGCCGTTTAAATAGTGTTTTCATTAGTTTTAGTATTAAAACGTACCACCAAATGAAGCGATGCTTTGTTCAACTTACGATGTAAGGGAATTACTAGGTCTCGGAAAAACCTTGTCCCAAAAATGTTTTACGGTAATTGCCTAGACGTACTGCTTCCCATTGCTCATGATGAAACACAGATGCCATACGCATATCTCTAACACAGAGAAATTCAATTAATTGGTTTGATGGTGCTACATTGGTGCTATCGTTTTCATCTATCTTATTTGGGCTTAATTCGATATTTCTATTTTTTTTTTCATTCGATTTTTACGCCGAAATCTTCAGTGTCGTTGTCATGTTTATATCATATTGCATCGGTCAGTGGTATTTGTGGTACTTTCCTAGCAGAACTGCACAACATTCTTTTAATACCACTGACTCTATTCCATGAGTCACGTTAGATTAGATACATCACACGTCGGAAGAAATAATTGCAAAGATTCATCTCGAACATTTGACCCCTGCGTTCCAATTTGAACTTGCTACCGCCTTATCTATTATGATTTATTTGCCGACCCTTCACTACGCTGAAGGAATGAAAACTGTGGACAGAGTAATTGTTTTGATTAATTGGATGACCTGTTTGAATACATACATAGATAGACGGATGCATGGACTAATGCATAAAATAATAGACATGTAGTGCTTATTTGCAATCTAAATCTTTAATGGTCCTGTATAGTTCATTTGTTTGTACATTAGCCGTCTAGTTTATAACTAACTGATTGACACTTTTTTACATAGACCTGATTTTCTCTTAGCGTTACCGAAAGTGCCATTGAGGAATGCCATCACCTGCATGGCTTTTTAGGGCGGATAAAATTATATTCTCAACACAAGGTAGTCCAATGCCTCCTTCTTACAAGCCCCCTATTTGACCACTGTTTTGTGAATAACTGATTAACTTATTCCATTTGAATACTATGGTTTCAATTATTCAGTTTTATTGCGATATCTGATTCATCAACGATAAAAAAACCCAGTTCATTTCTCATCTGCCTATAAGGCTGGTCGAACTATATAGAACCTTAAGCATTCCGTTGGTCATTATAAAAACCCACTTCTCACGAAAGTCCAAGTATCAAATCTGGTATTTAACCCCTCGCAGAGAGGGGTCGTGTGACGTTTTCATTCCCCTACCACAAGTCCACATAGGCCCCGGTGAATGGCTAGTACATAGGATACAACATCATACGTTAAGATAAGATGGTAATAAGTTAAACTTACAGTCGCCCGCTATCATGCTTTGATTCCGTTTGATATCGTTTGTTTGTCTCGCACGGTCAATGGCGTCAAGGACCTGTTTCCGTTTTGGCGGGACGGCTATAGCCGCCACAATAAGTAGTCCAACGATGCACAGAAAGAACTGGAAATGATGATAAAATGAAAGTTAAAGGCACATGAAAGGATATGAGTACAAACAAAATACTGACAAAATATATGGAGTTCTTTTATTATGTTCATAAAAGTCAAGAAAATAAATGTATGAATGCTGTGATACCCTATTTGATAAACTCATTTACCATAAATTATTTTGTGCTTGAAATATAGTTGTCTCCAATTCAATAATGTTTATTAACAGTCTGTTTGTTAACATATTTAAAACAAAGAATGTTGATTGGTTGCTTAAAAGAGTTGTGTGTCGCATGACCAGGTCAGAGATGAAGAATCAGGCAAATCTGATTTAACAATCTGGCTAATCTTGGATATATCTTGGTGGCTTTCAAGCTAAACTTGTGCTGATGAGGTTTTTTTTGTGAAAACTATTTGAATCTGAACAAAAGTTCACCAAATAATATACATGTAGTTTGATATAGCATTTTTCGCCTTTCACATGCCTTTAAATGCATTTTCTTGAGGTCAAATAGAATCTTTCCATGCAATGTTATGATTACGGTTATTTGCGCGGTTTGATATTTACATTAGCATGATAAATAATAACAAACAAAAGAAGCCATAAAACTTTACCTTCATTCTTGCCACCGACAAAATGATATTCTATTAACATAGATCCTTCGCCAACTTTCTTTCTTATGTCGTCTGTCAGAATTCCTTAGGTCGAAAGCAACTATAGTCCGAAACAGTAGAATACTCGTTCAAATTTATCCTGAATCACAGGGTTTCAACCAAGACAATTAAAAAGAAAATCATCAAAACAACATGGACCTTGGTCCGTCCGTGCGTTGATGTATGGAGTACACAAAAAGACTGTCTTAATTCTCCGATTTATGAGGAAAGGCCGACAGTTGAAGATTTATATGGGTAACCTATGTTCACCCAAAGGTTATGTTCGATTGGTCCAATGTTTCGTTACCATATATCCGGTATCCGGTGGTATACGTCACGCTTATAGGCTTGCTTGCACTGAACCGAAAGATGACGGGAGTTGGCATTTGTTTTAGTAGCCTTTGGGTACGTTTGTTTTGATTTGACCTTAAGTACTTACAGGGGAAATCTTAAGCCTTGTCAGCGTTTAAATAGAAAACGTCTTGTGCAGTTTATTTTTTTCTTGCCTCGCGGTGACCGCATTGGTACACTTTACTAAACTAACAAGTGGGTATCAATGCGTCATACTAGATGTAAATGGTCGTCAACTGGTGTGAGCATTGAGAACAAGCTATATTAAAGTCTTGACTGAAAAGTCTTGACCGAGTACCAAAATTTTGAACATGTAGTTCGCACAGCCAAAGTCGAATTTATTTTTCATTTAATCTGCTTGGATAATCAAGTGAGAGTGAGAGTAGCACTTCAAATACAAACAAAACGTATTGCTTCCGAACAAAATCAAACGATATTTCTTCATTATTCGCCAGGACTGCAAGTAAGGGGATCAGCTAAGATTTGAAGTGATGGAGGCTAGATTATATTTCCGCTAAAGTAAACGCTTAGCACATGTCTTAAAAGAAGAACACATTTTCATCTCATTTGAGAAAAGAGGGGCCTCCGTCATGAAGAAACTGTCTCGCACGTCTACCTTAATGCAAGGAGAAAAAGAAGAAAATGCACCTAGAAATGGCCCACCTTAGATTTCTTAGTCATTTTACATTTGTCAAAGATTCTATTTTTTTGTCTGCTTATTCGGCTTCCCTAGAAAACTTAAAACATTGGCAAAACATTTTTGGAGCAGGTATTCTTCTTTTGTGCACATTATATCAGAATATCATTAAGTGCATATCCTCATATCGTTGAAATATCAACTATTTCGCGACTGTTTTTCATCATACAGTCCCTTTTTCTGGTGAAATGTTTGTCCGAATAAACAGTTATCATCAATTAAAAACGAAACTGCCTGCTGGCGAAATTATTAATCATATCTAGAATAAACAATACACGTATTTAACCCATTACCAAACAACAACGACATTTGACCAGTGTATTGCAGACGACTCTGGAAAACATTGTGGGAAAGGGGAGAATTGCTCTTAACGAGCACTTTCTCCTTTTCCCACAATGTTTTCTGTCCTATCAGAAGATCATTTTTTTAATTTCATCACTTTTCGAAATGTTGTCTGTAAGCTCTTTCAATTTGGGACAGTCTTAAACTTGGTGTTTGGTAAAGGGTTAAGTCCTTTTGATTGAGCAAGGTCAGGTTTGGGATCTTCATAGTTTGGGTCAATATCTTATTTTCTCTAAATAGTTCTACCCAACTTGACCGGCTCTTATGGGCAGTTAACGTGGGGGATTCCCACAATTCATGATGAGACGGGCATGGCAAAATAACTGGAGGTTTGTTGACGCGATGTAAAACTCAATTTACCGAGCAGTTAAGTTAAGGACTTAGAATTTTCTCAAGTTATTCCCAGACCTTCAAACATATTTCAATACAGGAGTGCTTTAGGAAAGGGATTAAATATATTGATTTTTGAAATTGCACCCATTTCTTTACAAAGCGGTGTATATCAATTATTGTCATAGCTAATTGAAGCATCTAATTTCACCCGGAAGGCAAACGTTTGGTTGGTATCAAGAAGGTGACTGACACTGAACCTTCGCATATCAAGGGTTCAATGCAATGCTATAGTAAGAGCTTCATGTTTATTAAGCGCTTACTATAGTCTTGCGCTGAACCCTCGATATGTATTGCAAGAAATGGCTTGTTTTATTGTTGGTGTCCTTGGTGTCTTTTTACAGTATGTTTTCAAGAATCAAAACTAAGATATTGGCATAAATGGGTTTGAAAGTTTAATGGAAGATACTAGTTCTGATCTCACAAACATTCGTATATAGATAGATCAATCGTTTATTTAGTATTCGTAGCATTATGTCTACCTTTACAAAATTATCGTAATCCTTGCGTCTAAAAGGTAAATTTGTTTTAGTTGTGCATGAAAATTAGACATGCATTTTAAAGTGCGTTAAAGAGTTCACAGGTAGGACACAACTTTGCCATTGTAGAAATCTAAATTATAATTTATTGCAGTTGGTGTTACAGTCAAACTTGTGTTAAGAGGTAAGCCTATGGAACTGAGAAAATTTACTGTTTAAGACAGGTTGGCTGCTTAACACAAATTGTGATAACTATAAACCCGACATTGGGACTTAATGTAGTGGTTGTTTAAGGCAGATTGGCAGCTTTAAAAGAGGGTTGTTTAATTCAAGTTGGACTGTAGTCACCAATCAGAACTACTCGGGTATTTCCGTGAGCTGTGAAATACACCTCGGATATAAGTGTAAGTTTACAATTGTTCGGGTAAATCGACCCCGGCGTATGACACCTTTTTCTAAGCGTGCACGTTAAGTAGTTCAATGTGTATGGAAGTGTTGGACACTCTTTTAAATCGATTATTTATCGCTAAATCATACGAAATGTAGAAATTATAAGTTGTGACATATGTAGTTGTTTCCTTAATCAAATTAAAGGACTATTTAGATTTCACATTTAAGATCTTTTTTTGAAAACGAAAGTGAAGTGACGTCATTCCGCGGGAACCAATATGGCGTAACCCCCTATTATTTCAGAGGTATTTTCATTAGATAAACCCGGTGTGTTCAGATTGCTGTAGTCACAAAAACCAATATTACGGAGTTTATTATGATTGACACCTACAGAGAAAATTTACAGTGTAATGCTTATACTGCCGTATTGAATGTTTTCGTATCAGCCTATCGTATGAAGCGTTAAGATCACGAACTAAAATGTGTCCATGTTTTGAGGACAGTTCCGCCTACAAGTCATTGGCTTCCCTTTTGGTAACTGAATACTCCACGAGTATTTGTCTTGCCTAGCTTTTCTTGGACTTTGTTCCACGGCATGACTCATAAAAGATTCGTAACTAAACGCATTACCAAACAATGACGACGTTTAACCAGTTTGTTGCAGACGACTTTGGAAAGCATTGTGGGAAAAGGGGAAATTGCTAGTAACGAGCAATTTCTCCTTTTCCCACAATGTTTTCTGTCCTATTAGAAAATTATTTTTCAATTTCATCACATCTTGAAATGTCGTCTGCAAACTCGTTTAATTTGGAAGTTTGGTGTTTGTTAAAAGGTTAGGATCAACGTTTTTAAGAGTGTCGTAGTTCTCGATTCTAAAAGGTAACACTGTTTTGTGAATGATAGAAAGATATGCGTTTTCAAGTATTATAAAGATTTCACAGGTAGGAAGCATGTCCAGTTCACATCTTGGTTTAAGCTTTTTTAGGGTACTCATTTCTTTGTTACTTTTACGTTAACGAGAAAATCTATTGCACGAACCTTTGTCAGTCAGACCCAAGTACTTCAGGGAATTATGAGAAATTAACATAAATCGAATTAACTTCAAAGTATTTAGATACCCAAATAGTTTGATATAATTTCTGCACAAGACCGTATATCGTAGCTACTTAATACTTTACTTTCTTCGCATATTTGAAAAAAACGATGTACATGTGCATACCTTTCTGTGGGGATTGATTCAAAATGACGATAAACCAAGTTTATTGCAAACGTTTACATGACCATTAAAATACCAAACAAATGACTGCCACAATATTTAAAAGCAATTCAACAATATGCACATCCAGATCAACAAAGGATATGGGTCTCATCGATCAACGATTCTGAGTATGATCTTCGTATTCGGCACTTCAATGGAACCTGATCGATCAATGTTTGATTAAAACTAATGTTTTGATCATGAGTCTAGCATGAGTCTAGCAATTGCAAGACAGAATCTGAAATAGCTAAACACGTCCATTAATCTTTAAAGCGTTTATTCAACCTGTCCTCCGAAATACCTCAAGTCTGACGCATGCTGCAGAAATGTTTCAAATAAAACTGTAACAAAAGAATAAACTGTGATCCCCAAAGAGAAATAAATACTTTAAGACAGTTCTTTATACTTAAACACAATGGCATTTTGGAAAATAAATAGCAAAGGCCCTGATTTACGTTATAGCTCATATTTGACTTGTTTGCTGCAGATGTTCTTAGAAACAACTGTCTCAAAATGATTTGTTGCATTCCAAAATGGGCAATACAGTCAATGGCTTCGTTTGTCTGTCCGAATGCTTTAATGAGAATATTCCATCTTCATGTTAATAGGTCCCGTCTACAAGACGTCGGAGTCAATGCCGTCACGCTATGCCGGCTCGGTTTACTCGTGTATTTCACACACGCGTAATTTTTACTATCCACTAGAATACTCTCCCTCGTCATCTTCATGCAGAAGATCTTGTGAACGAACACGTAGTAGCACTGACGAAAGCGTCTGTTCGACAATGCGTAGATGATCATGTTCAGACAGCTGTTTGAATGCCCCATCAGGGTCCCCACGACGTACACCTCTTTGGGCCATGTGTCCCTCCGGTCTGCAACGACGGCGATGAGGTACGGACTCCAACACACAAGGAACACGATAAACGTCAGAAACAACGTAAACGCCATTTGCAAATCAATAGACTTCACCGTTATATTTTCTGGCATTGTTTAATGTAAAGAAGTTAAATGACCCTGTCTTCCTGAACACTTCATATTGACGCTTCTGCTGCAGAACATCTTAGAAACAACTCAATCGTATCTACTCGGCAATCTCCGTAACAAGTCGGTAAATATACCTCGTAAGCAGTACATGAATACACCAGAAATCCTGGGGTAATTCGCCTGATTTCCGGCGGATAACTCAAAATGCACACAGGCACGAAATATGTATTTGAATACACACAAATTGGTTATGTATCACAATTGAATGGTTTTTTACCCTTTTCATTAAAGATGATCATATCAACACATCTTTGTTTCATATTTTGTCAATCGGCTCTTTTCGGCAATTTTCCGAGTAGATACGATTGCAAACGGACATGCCCTTCGTTGCTGACCTACTTTCAAAAATGGCTCCCCATTACCTCCGAGGCTATTTTAAGAAATGGCCGAGGTGTTCCGAATGATAAACAACTGTCACAATAGTTTTTGGTGTAATCTGTAATGACCAATTGATTATTTTCAAACAATGATTTCTACTTTCTGTTCAATTGCGTCAGGAAAATTAACTTTTCATTTTCATGTTAAAAGGTCCCGTCTACAAGACGTCGGAGTCAATGCCGTCACGCTATGGCGACTCGGTTTACTCGTGTATTTCACACACGCGTAATTTTTACTTTCGACAAGAATGCTCTCTCTCGTCATCCTCATGCAGAAGACCTTGTGAACGAACACATAGTAGCCCTGACGAAAGCGTCTGTTCGACATGGCGTAGATGATCATGTTCAGACAGCTGTTTGAATGCCCCATCAGGGTGCCCACGACGTACACCTCTTTTGGCCAGGAGTCCTTCCGGTCTGCAACGACGGCGATGAGGTACGGACTCCAACACACAACGAATACGATAAACGTCAGAAACAACGTAAACGCCATTTGTAAGTCCTCGGATTTCACCGTCGATTTGTGATGTTTACTCTCGCACCCGTTCGAGTGCAGCAGCCCACCTTTGACGCGGCTGTTGTGCCCACCGGAAACGCGGGAAAGCACTGCGCGGGAATGGTGCACGTAAAGACAGATGGTGAGGTACGCTGCGAACACAATGATCATTGGAACAGCGATGGACATGGTGGCCAGGAATATGGTGTAGGAATAGTTGGCTGTTCTGTCAAACGTGCACCCCATTTCCTTTAGCCCGAACGTGTGACCTCCCCACCCCAGCCAGTTGGGTAGGTCGAGCAAAATGGCGAAACCCCAAAGGCCAATACAGTAGAGGATGGTTCTGTGTCGGCTGTAGACATTACGGTACAGGAAGTACTTGCAGATGCACACGGCCCTGTGAAATGCAGAAAAAAATTATGGATAAGTAGTTACACACCTGCTTTTTCACAGAATTCTTTCTAATACATTTTGCACTTTTTGTAACGCATATTTCACGGATCATTTCGAGTAGTGTGTTCATAGATGTGAGGAAATTGGAAGTTAAAAATGTATTTCTCTTAATCCTTTACCAAACAATAACAACAATTTACCAGTCTGCTGCACACGACACTAGAAAACAGTGTGGGAAAGGGTGAAATTGCTCCTTACGAGCAATTTCTCTTTTTCCCACAATGTTTTTTGCCCTAACAGAAGATTCTTTTTCAATTTCATCTCATTCTGAAATGTTGCCTTCAAACTCTTTCAATTTGAGACAGTCGAAAGTATAACGTGTAGTGAAGGGTTAAACTGCTGTTCTGTTACTAGTATATGATACGCACTGCAGAATAGCCAATGAAGTCAACATTAGATCGTTTTCTTTTTAATTCTCTTAAGTCTGTTTACAATGGATTAATGTGTATCTTAATTCACATAAAAAGACTAACCCACAAGAGTCATTGTCGTATTCAAATCGCCAATTACCACTCAATGGTGATCCATGACCGATAACTAGTCCAAAGAGACTTGATACACATCCATGGTCCAACACAGTTACTTCCCTTTGATTCGTTTATTTTTAGTCAATAGAAGCGATGCACACTAGACTTATTTCGGAGCATATTGATACATTTCTTGCGAAAATATTAGGCCTTGGTCAAAGACAGAACATTTCACTTCTACATCATGCATGTAAAGGATGGTAAACATTCACTCATTATCTTTATCAGATTTGTTACCTCCATTTGTACTATTCTGACTTTAAAAATCAACCTTTGTACTGAAGCGAACGGCTTTACACTTTATGCACTAAAACACCTCAAATGCAATCGAGGCTCTGCCTGAAGAATATCATTCTTCTACCTCATGGATGTAAAGGATGTTCAACGATTCACTCAGTATCTGTATCAGATTTGTTACCTCCCTTTGTACTATTCTGACTTTAAAAATTAACCTGTACTGAAGCGTACGACTCTACTCTATATGCACTACAACACATCAAATGTTATCGAGGCTTGGCCTGAAAAATATCATTCTTCTACCTCATCGATGTAAAGGGTGGTAAACGATTCACTCATATCTGTACCAGATATGTTGTCTGCCTTTGAACAGTTTGTACTATTCTGACTTTAAAAATTAACCTGTACTGAAGCGTACGAATCTACTCTGTATGCCCTAAAACACATCAAATGTTATCGAGGCTTGGCCTGAAATAATTATTCTTCTACCTCATGGATGTAAAGGATGGTAAACGATTCACTCATATCTGTACCAGATATGTTGTCTCCCTTTGTCCTATTCTGACTTTAAAATGCAACCTTTGTTCTGAAGCGCACGACTCTACTCTATACGCTTTAAAACACTTCAACTTCATTTCAAAACAATGTCTGTGATAAAGAGTATCATTTCTATTCAACTGATGACATATTTATTTTTCCCTCACTCGGTAAAATGGGGCGTTCAAAGTAAGTAGACGAGCTTGGTATTGTTTCGTTACTGGTCCAGAAACCTCTAGAAAGACAAAAACACTATTACGTTACACAATAGACACAGTATCCAATTCATAAAAGTTATATGGATCGTTTAGCAACTCGATATTATGTTTCGCCCGATATGTAAAACGATTCCTAACTTTCAATGGCATATATGAACGTAAATATGTCCCTTGAGACAAAAGATAAATCATTGATGCTTGCAAAAGCTATTGATTACAATGATGGACAGATAGATCGTAAATCCTGCCCTTTATATTTTGATTAAACATTTTCTCCAGGGGAATTTGACCTAGATAGTAGGAACAATCAAAAGTAAAAATCATTCCCGTGTAGAACTGCATAATTCTTAGTTATATTAAGAAATGATAAAAATGAAATTTACTAACCATAAGCTTTTTTCCCTTCTTTTACATAGATTTAATTCCCAAATGTCGATGTTTGCAATGCTGTATAAATGCATTTATGTCACAGAGAGCTGTTAATGATAATCAGTTTATTCTAACCAATGCAATCCTTGTGATTCCCAGTTGTAATGTAATATCAACATATATTATAAACCGGAGATTCCAATGATATGTGACTTTAACCAATGCAATCCTTGTGATTCCCAGTTGTAATGTACTATCAACATGTATTATAAACCGGAGATTTCAATGATATGTGACTGTAACCAATGCAATCCTTGTGATTCCCAGTTGTAATGTACTATCAACATGTATTATAAACCGGAGATTTCAATGATATGTGACTTTAACCAATGCAATCCTTGTGATTCCCAGTTGTAATGTACTATCAACATGTATTATAAACCGGAGATTCCAATGATATGTGACTTTAACCAATGCGATCCTTGTGATTCCCAGTTGTAATGTACTATCAACATGTATTATAAACCGGAGATTTCAATGATATGTGACTTTATCCAATGCAATCCTTGTGATTCCCAGTTGTAATGTACTATCAACATGTATTATAAACCGGAGATTTCAATGATATGTGACTTTAACCAATGCAATCCTTGTGATTCCCAGTTGTAATGTACTATCAACATGTATTATAAACCGGAGATTTCAATGATATGTGACTTTAACCAATGCAATTCTTGTGATTCCCAGTTGTAATGTACTATCAACATATATTATAAACCGGAGATTCCAATGATATGTGACTTTAACCAATGCAATCCTTGTGATTCCCAGTTGTAATGTACTATCAACATGTATTATAAACCGGAGATTCCAATGATATGTGACTTTAACCAATGCAATCCTTGTGATTCCCAGTTGTAATGTACTATCAACATATATTATAAACCGGAGATTTCAATGATATGTGACTTTAACCAATGCAATCCTTGTGATTCCCAGTTGTAATGTACTATCAACATATATTATAAACCGGAGATTTCAATGATATGTGACTTTAACCAATGCAATCCTTGTGATTCCCAGTTGTAATGTACTATCAACATATATTATAAACCGGAGATTTCCAATGATATGTGACTTTAACCAATGCAATCCTTGTGATTCCCAGTTGTAATGTACTATCAACATATATTATAAACCGGAGATTTCAATGATATGTGACTTTAACCAATGCAATCCTTGTGATTCCCAGTTGTAATGTACTATCAACATGTATTATAAACCGGAGATTCCAATGATATGTGACTTTAACCAATGCAATCCTTGTGATTCCCAGTTGTAATGTACTATCAACATGTATTATAAACCGGAGATTTCAATGATATGTGACTTTAACCAATGCAGTCCTTGTGATTCCCAGTTGTAATGTACTATCAACATATATTATAAACCGGAGATTCCAATGATATGTGACTGTAACCAATGCAATCCTTGTGATTCCCAGTTGTAATGTACTATCAACATATATTATAAACCGGAGATTCCAATGATATGTGACTTTAACCAATGCAATCCTTGTGATTCCCAGTTGTAATGTACTATCAACATATATTATAAACCGGAGATTTCAATGATATGTGACTTTAACCAATACAATCCTTGTGATTCCCAGTTGTAATGTACTATCAACATGTATTATAAACCGGAGATTCCAATGATATGTGACTTTAACCAATGCAATTCTTGTGATTCCCAGTTGTAATGTACTATCAACATATATTATAAACCAGAGATTTCAATGATATGTGACTTTAACCAATGCAATCCTTGTGATTCCCAGTTGTAATGTACCTGGGTAATATCAACATGTATTATAAACCGGAGATTTCAATGATATGTGACTTTAACCAATGCAATCCTTGTGATTCCCAGTTGTAATGTACCTGGGTAATATCAACATATATTATAAACCGGAGATTTCAATGATATGTGACTTTAACCAATACAATCCTTGTGATTCCCAGTTGTAATGTACCTGGGTAATATCAACATGTATTATAAACCGGAGATTTCAATGATATGTGACTTTAACCAATGCAATCCTTGTGATTCCCAGTTGTAATGTACCTGGGTAATATCAACATATATTATAAACCGGAGATTTCAATGATGTGTAACTTTGTAATGCTTACCATAGCATCAAAATAATAGGAAATGTTATATTTGATATACGTAAACCTTTAGCTGTAGATATTTAGTAAAATGCTATCTATTCTCTAGCCGTATACAAGTGAAATACGCAGGAGGTGTTAATGGGTGAACTGTCAAGCAATGCAACTGGAAATTTGCTCAGAATAAAGTACAATGTATTACCTGTTTACAGCGACGGCCGCGATGGAAAACATAGAGACCAGACAGCTTACTGTGCAGATACTGCCGAGTAGGTTACATAACTGCACTTTGTCGATGTAGAAACGGGGTCCAAATACTACACCTGAAGTATACATATATAGGCTAGCAAGCAATTTGAAAGCAGTTTTCAACAGTTCACATAAACATTTTAGTGGGAAACAGAAAAAACGCATTTGTTTGTTTAATGCTAAAAGCAGAAATAAACAGTTCACGTATGTATAACACCAGAGACATAGATAACAGAGATTGGCAACTCCGGAATTATCGATAAACTCTCGCGTGCTGCGAGGTTCTGCGAGATAAGGAAAGTGCGTACCTGTTTATCCATTGCCACGGGAGATGTCAAGCGAAATTGATACTTCATTATTACAGTAAAAGAGATATGTTTTGGTTATCTGATTGGGTATCTGAAACAACTTCTGTTCTTCTTTTGTTTTATTTTCATTTTATTAAATTGATTTTATGTTAAAAACAAAACAAAAAGTTCCAGTAGGCCTTCTTTTTCAATGACAGGCTTGATTACCATGCAAGTGTACTTATGACGACAATGTCTTTCAAGCAAAGGTTTGAATCATATTTTGTAATAAAAACAAGTGACTCTATTTAGTTGCAGTTAATAACCAAAGCATGAACTTTCCACTAAGACATGATAGTTTTCGTCAATATTAAAAGATTGCTTTCTCACTTCATTTCATTTATTCTGTGTCGTAAAACTGTTTACAGTGCTAAATTTGTCAAAAAGAAAAACAACACATTTTTCATCATGACATTATTTCAAGCCAAATGTTTCAATTTAAGAAAATTAAAAGTATTTCATGATGTTAAAATGCATGTGATGAGTTTTTTGGAAAAGTGGTTTTAGTAAACGAAAGGACACGTAAGAAAAAACTGACGTGCAAAGTTTTTCAATACACCTTTTACCGCAGATTCCTCTAACATTGATTGCAAATCAATAAGTACATACTTATTCTTAAACACGTAAGGGTCTGGTCTCAATCATGCTGCTGACCGAAATGATTTTAGAAAAGAAGTGTGAGCTTTTTGAATGTTAAAGCCAATAGTGTGTCTTGCACCTTCGTTTTTATTATCATTTCTCAACGAGAAATTAAGTCAAAGCACACTACTTTTAAACCCAGACAGACGCTTTAAACAGAACAAATCCTCCCTATTTTGTTTTCGGGAGCTTTAGGTCATTAAATTTGAATGAGTTGTCAGAGAGTGGACACAGGGTTAGCGCCACACATTTCTTGTGTAATCGCCCTAGCATCAAACGGTTTTATGACATCAAACTACATATTTTATGGGGTGGCAATTTACAATCATAGCCTGTATTGTCCACCACCGTGCTTGACTCTATCACCCTTCGTTCTTCAAATGAAACATTTCACTTGACATATTTGCAAGCGATCGGAATTAAGAAGAAGTATGACGAAAAAGGAAATATCGTTGTGTTTCTGATTAAGAAGATCTATCCATTCTCTTTCGTCCATTAATTGAATGGATTTTCTTCTCCTTATATAGGAATATCACTTTGAAAATATGGGAAACTATAGAACTTAGTCAGCAGTTAATACAGGATCAATTCAAACTCATTCAGACGTTTACAGTAATAACACGTTGATTAAATCCAAGTCACACAATTTAAGTTTTAATTGATGCAAAAATGAAAGATTTTGATTGAAAATGAAATGGCTGAAATCATGATTATGCTTGTGTGGTAAATTAAACCTGGAATAACTTCGTTATAAACACGACAATCACCATAAAAAGGCGGGTAACCATAAAACAAAAATAACGCTTCAGGAAAATGTCAAGTATGATATGATCCAGTGCATAGTTTTTTAGTTTTAATTGCTACAACTTTGTTATATTTTGGTTGGAAATCAAGATGGCTGAACTCATTAAGGTGGAAAATTGGATATATTTAGTACTCAATAACTTCTAAATGACAAAGAATATCAAACTGAAAATTTGGAAATCGACAAAATCATATTATCCCATTAAAATTGACATAAATTAGAAATGTTTGAATAAACCTCCATTAAAACATTTTACTTTGTACAAGTATGAAATATTTTGGTTGAAAATAAAATGGCCGAAATCATGATCATGCGTGTGTGGTTCAGTAAACCTGGTATAACTTCGTTATGGAAGCGAAGATTACTTTAAAAATGCGGGCAACCATAAAACAAAAATAACACTTCAGGAAAATGTCAAGTATGATATGATCCAGTGCATAGTTTTTTAGTTTTTACTGTGTACAACTTTGTTAATTTTTGGTTGGAAATCAAGATGGTTCAACTCATTCGGGTCGTAAAAGGGACATATTCAGTACGGAATAACTTCTAAATGACAAGAAATATCAAACTGAAAATTTGGAAATGTAGAAAAACAAACCCTTTCTTTAAAATGGACTTGAATTGGAAATGTTTGAAAAACCCTCCTTTGGAACAGTTTGAATCTAAAACTACTCAATTCTCACGTTTATCGCACCCAACCACGAAATTGCGAACAATTCAATCAAGTTTGTCGCAATTTGCCATGTTTATTTTTTAGAATTTCGCTTGCTGATCTACTAGAATAGATAAATGGTAATAGTAAAAGTTGCTGGGCCATGAGTATTAAACAATTGTTAAGCAATATTGGTTTTAACGAAATTTTCACAAATTTTGATAAGAACGTTAACTATTTTCCTCTATTAAAACAAAGAATTAGAGACCAGTATATCCAAAACTGGCATAGTTCATTACAAACTTCACCAAAGCTAGATTTTTATAAAATGTATAAGACTGATTTCTGTTTTGAGAAATATATTGATGTTTTAAAAGGAGATAGTTTAAGAAAGCAGATGACATGTTTTAGATTAAGTTCTCACTCTTTAGATATTGAAACAGGTAGATTTAATGGAATTGATAGAAGTGATCGAATATGTAGACGTTGCTCTTTAAATCAGATTGAATCTGAATATCATTTTTTATTGTGCTGTCCGGCCTATAGAAACATTCGTAATAAATATTTTGGACATCTACCATGGCCAAAGACTAATACATTTGTTAATATTTTATCTTCAAAACGTCAATGTATTCTAACTAAAACTGCATATTATCTAAAAGAGAGCTTTAAATGTCGAAATGAAATTATTTAATATATTTACCTTTATTATATATCATTATGTGATAGATGAACTAAAATCGTGACTTGTATGTTTTCGTGATTTGATAATCTTTGTTATATCTTTCTTTGTATATATTAACATGTTTACGTATATTATATATATGTCTGTACCATATTTGTAAATGTTGTCTTGGCCAAAGGCATTTATATGCTGGTTTTTGCCAAATAAAGAATTGAATTGAATTAAAATTGCTGATCGATCTTGTTGGATGGAGAAACTTTCTAACAATAACAATATAGTAAATTCGGTAAGAAAATAATTTAATTATGACTTAAAACACGCTTATATGTGTGTTGCCTATTTCGCGTTTAGTTGAAAATGGCGTCGATAGACAGATCTCGAAAGGTCTCGCTAAATAACGCGTCATGCGAGATATCGCAGAAACCGGCTATAGGTAAAGAAGGAGTTGCCAATCTCTGTTATCTATGTCTCTTATAACACCTAGAAGAGGGAGTGAGGATTTGTTTGTTTGATGTTGAAAGCAGAACTCAACAGCTCATGCATGTAAAGCACTGAAAAGAGGAGAGCTAGAGTTTCTGTGTTTGCTGTTGAAAGCAGAACTCAACAGCTCACGTATGTATGGCATCGGCACTAAGGTAGTATGTATTTGTTTGTTTCATGTTGAAATTAACTCAACAGTTTACTTAGACTGGGCACCGGTCTCTCATCTATCGAATATAGAGTTGATTGCTTGTTAATCTTTATCCAAAGCATAAATATTTTTTCTTAATCATTAATTGTCTCTCTTTTTTTTTATGATATCCGCTTTTTTTTACAGACACATTAAGTTATAGACGGTTTTGTAGAGGGATTATTTTAAAACATAATCGAATTTAAACCAAATTTTGACGAAGTGATTAAAAAAAGCTGGCTACGACCATTTTAAGAGATGATTGCTGGTTAACATTTATCCAATGCAAAGATATTCTACTTAATCATAAATTGTCTATCTGTTATTATAATATCTGCTTTTTACACACATATTAAGTACTGGACGGTTTCTTGGATTCTTTCAAAACATGATCAAGTCAAAAACAAATTTGACTTCGCGAAAAGATAAGTTAGCTATAACCATATTAAGAGATGATTGCTCGTTAACCTTTTTGTAAAAGCATAGATATTCTACTTAATCGTTAATTGTCTTTTTTATAATGTATACTTTTTACAGACAGATTAAGTAATGAATGATTTTATTGGATTCTTTTAAAACATAATAAAATCAAAACCAACTTTTGATTAAGCGATCAAAACAGTTAAATAAGCTACAATCATTTTAAGACATGATTGCTTGTTAACCTTTATCCAATGCATAGATATTTTATATTATCATTAATTGTATCTCTTCTTTTTTTTATAATATCCACTTTTTACAGACAGACTAAGTACCGAAAGAGTTCCATCTGGTAATTACTACTAAATCACACGATTTCTCCTCGATCCTAGACAATCGTAACGACCAAATCGTGTTTTATGACCCGATAGATATTGTAAAAGAGATTTAATTAGACGCCTTGAAATAATAAAAACTCCATCCAATTCGACGATAAAGGTTTGTTCGTTTGAGTTTCTTCTGAAGTAATTGTGCACGTAGACACTTTACATTGGGCTTTTTACAGTGGTTTTCTTGTTCTTCAGTTACAGTCTAACTTGTGTTAAGCAACCACCCTTTTAAGCAGCCAACCTGCCTTAAACAGCCACTACAGAAAGTCCCATTGTTAGCTTTACAGTGTACATTAACTTTTGTTAAGCAGCCAACCTGTCTTAAACAGCCAATTTACTCTGTTCCATAGGCTGGCCTCTTAACACAAGTTTGACTGTATATCTTACTGGCTGTACAAGATTAGACTAATTTGTTTTACATTAATTGTGGCGGAAACTAGAAGCTTATGGCATTTACTGTCAATGACTGCTACCTCAATGCATGACCAATATTCGTGCCGATTTATGAGTTTATCCCGGCGTTAACAGGGATCAAACCAAGGAACGAAATGACTTTTGATTTGTTTTAAAAAGAAAAATGTATTCAAATTAGTGATACTGTGCCTGTTTTATCTCGGGAAACAGTACACTTATCCTTGCTTCATGTATGTTACTAATAGCATAAGTATTGCAAATAGATTTTACTTCTGCCAATCATGAAGCTAATGACCGATTAGTCTAGGATGGAAGATAAATTAACAGTTTGTTTAATTGGTTGGTTGTTTTGCTTTGAATTTAACCCAATCCTTGTATATGTATGTATATATATATATGCAAGAGATATGTATCTATGAATATATTGTGTTAAGCGACCTCATAGTTCAAAGTATTGTTTTGTGATTCGTTTAACACGCATTTGATTCAAGTTTATCCTTAAACTTTCTCTTTAAAACCGTTAGCATATGTATTTTTTCAATGGAATGACAAATAGAGAGATAGTGATATAGGGAGATAATGATATATGAAAGATGATATAGAGGAAGAGATAGAAAGATAAAGATAGAGAGGTAGAGTTAGAGAGGTAGAGACCAGTGAGAATTACAAAGCAGACGCCTCGTTTACATTATGTTTCATGTTATTTTAACCTCATATCTTCTGTAAAAGGAATTGAGTGAAATAAAGATTTTGTATTGTATTGTATTGTATTGACAGAATAATGAACTTTTGCAATAAGGTTCTTTTAAACCCCTATTCTGTTCAGTTTTGTTTATCGTGGCGGCCATTTGGACATATTCTGTTGATTCTCTCACCAATACAGTATTGTATTTTTTCATGCTATTAACTGCTTTTCCACATGGACAACATGGTTCTTCGGTGGTGTTAGGATGGGGTCGGATAAATCATGTCGAATCGATTTTGTTTTAGACCCGAAAAGAAATAAAACACTGAACATCCCGAGATAAGGTTAGCAGACAGTAAACAGGTACATGTATTCAGAGATTTACTGTATGGGATTCTTATCTTCGAAGGGGGCCAAACGCTGCGGTTGGTATAAGACCTTTGAGATTGATATAAAAGGGTTATTCAATTAACATTATCTCCTTAATTACTTTAACAGTTTGATATAAACATCTCTTTATCAAAAACGTACAAACATTCTTCGCGAATGGATTAACGTTTAGTTCTAGTTCATGTGACCAGGGAATCCAGCAAAGCAACTTCTAGAATGTTCAAAATGCCATTTAACTGTTTCGTGATCGTTTTATTTCCCCTTTTTGTCTCACAGGTTACTCCCAAGTATCATGAGGAATATATCTATTTCACTTTGCATTTAAGTGGTGCGTGTTCACAGAAAAAGAGAAAATTTGAAAGTCGAAAGAAAAAAGTATATTGAAACAATACAATTTCAATATTGTTGTTAGATATACAATCAAATGTAGCTATTGAAACCACATTAATTAAAAAACTTTATCAAAGTATGTACAATTTGAATGCAATAGATCTCAAAATCGATGTCACGCTTTTGGATTAAAATACATGTCAATTAACTGTATACACTTTGAAGGAAAGAACGATCTTATTCCGCTTCCAATGACTTCAATGCTTATCATATAACAGAACAAATGTTGCGGATTGATAACGATTTTTAAGCTCCCAAATTTCCTCACATCTGTAAACAAGCAACCTTAAAAAAATGGAATAATTAAGTTCCTTACCGGTCATATTCATGGGACATACAATGGCCGTGATACACAGGTCGGCTATGGCCAGGTTCACAATGAAGAATATAAAGCAAACGTATGCAAGTACCATTTAATATTGTTACACAGCATTAAGTAATTTAATTTTCGACTTCTAAAGTAGTTCCCCACATCTGTGAAAAGGCACCTTTAATAAAGAAATTGGAATAATTAAGTTCCTTACCACTCATATTCATGGGACATACAATGGCCGTTATACACAGGTCGGCTATGGCCAGGTTTACAATGAAGAAATTACCCGTGTTACGGGACAGACGTTTGTAGCTCAGGACAGCGCCGATAACCTGAAAATATACAGCAAATGTATACATGTATTGTTTAATATTGTTGACTAACATTCCCCGTCTGTTGCCCGGCCTGATAGGCATAAATCAAACGCTATACTAAGTATCTACATATAAACATATCTAATTCAGGGAGCCGTCCGCTTTGTCCGAGTCAGAGTCCGACCACGTGGTTCGTCCTCAAGCATTGAAGACAGCGATGATGACGGACTTTGTCGAATAGTCTCGAATGTGTTCGGAAGACTGTCGAGTATTAAACATACCGCGTCATAATTGTTCACGCATAGAGGGAAACAGACGGCGAATGTTAGTCAACAATACGTTGGAAATGGCAATTGGTTATTAGACAATTTAGGCCTCTGACCCTTAGGTCTGAAATATATATTGCTGAAGCACATAGTTATCTTGTAAACAAGAGAGATGGCAACAACCAGTTAAGCATGATGCTTTTTGTATTTCAAAACTTGTCAATTTAAGATTGCTCACAATCGCCCACCTAAACTGGTATATAACAGTCAGACTAGATGTCGTTTTAATCCATCACCAAACAATAAAGACCTTTAACCACTTTGTTGCAGACGACTCCGGAAAACATTGTTGGAAAATGAGAAATTGCTCGCAACGAGCAGTTTAACCTTTTCCCTAAATGATTAATGCCCCTTCAGAAGATTATTTTCCAATTCCATCATAATTTAAAATGTCGTCTGCAAACTCTCTCAATTTGGGAAAGTCTAAAATTTGGCGTTAGGTAATGGGTTAACCAACAATCGTTGTTCCGGCGTTGTTCTTATCTTGATACAACAACAGAAAACCGCTAAATACCCCTTCAAGATGATGTTTGAAATAGCTGTTCTTCAATTCGGACAATCTATTTTTATTTTTTTTATATGGATTTTACATCACATCAACGGACAACAATCTATGGGTTGCATACACGATAGACCGGCAACGGGTCTCTCGTCTATCTTGCGGAACATAGAAGAGCCAGTAGACAGCGGGGGACCAGTGTACATACACGAAATACAATTCAGGAAGTTGCCCTTAAGATTTTTCATATCAATCTGTAGCGCAACATCCTAAAGATAATAAAGAACAGTTTATTATGTGTCAAACAAACCCGCCCCCATATGTTTTCAAAGCTGTTTGGTAACAAAGATAAAATGCGAACCTTAGATAATGAGCACTTTGATGTTGCTTCGTTTGTTTATTATTTTCAATTCTTCTGTATTGGATACTGTAATATATCCAAATTAAAATTCACCCCAGACAGATATCATAAGGAATTAGAAAGCAGTATTTTCTTGATGAGCGGTAAGAAATTAATTGGCTAAGAAAATTCTTGTTTACTTCCGAGTAATTCCTCTTTGGCATGCTGGTGTCTTTCACTTTTTACATTATCTACGATATGTACGCTTAAATATGGTGTGAATCAATCTCTCTATCTCATATCTTTCACTTTTGTACATGCAAAGGTTTTTAACAGAAAACTGAAAATAAGAATAAATTCCTCATAACAAGCAATCTATGTTCATGTAAATGTGTTAGCTACCCGAAACCATAATAGAAATAAAATGTTTTCCTGTTATTCTTCGTGGTCATCTGCTAGTTTCATTTTCAAACCGTTAAAATTTCCAGTATTGGGCAATGGGTGAAATGAACATCCGGGTTCTGATGTATAGAAATTCTTTTTCTAAATAAACAATGATGCTAGTCTACCGGATGTATCATGGAATGAAGTACATCGACGGCTTAATTATCAAACAAATTGGCACTTATTGGCATTACCTGGTGCCTTGCCCGTGCGTATACCACACACTAGGCCTAGTGACTGGTGCGAGGTGAACGCAGGGGCCAGAACCCCTGACTCAAACTCCGCGCAGAAATACTTCCCTTCGCAACACTTCAGAACAGTACCAAAATGAAAAGGGAAATCACTGCGTAGGAGAGTACCCAATCGTATCTACTCGGCAATCCCCGTAACAAGTCGGAATCAGTACATGAATACACCAGAAATCCTGTGGTAATTCGCCCTATTTCCGGCGGATAACGCAAAATGCACACAGGCACTAAATATGTATTTAGATACACACAAATTGGTTATATATCACAAGTGAAGGTTTTTATTACCCTTTTCATTAAAGATGATCATATCAACACATCTTTGTTTCATATTTTGTCAATCGGCTCTTTTCGGCAATCCCCGGCTTGTGCCGGGGATTCCGAGTTGAAACGATTGCCCTTCGTTGCTGACCTACTTTCAAAAATGGCTCCCCATTACCTCCGAGGTTATTTTAAGAAATGGCCGAGGTGTTCCGAATGGGAGAGTACCCTGACTATTATTGGCATTAATTTATGTTGCATAACATCAAATGTTCGTTCTTCACAGAGCCCGATTCTGAGAATACATGGGTCACAGGTTTGAAACCTTGGCTTGACATGCACGTTTCCATCAGTCATTGCGAAATGATCTAGGCAATCAAAACTCGTGTTGAAAGCCAGCCGGTAATTTTGAAAACGTATTTAAGAGAAGTTGTATGTAGATCTGAAGCATGAAATTCATGATGCAAGGCAGTCGGTAATTTTTACAACATATTGAGGAGAACTGATATGGAGATCATTTGCATAGGGAAAAAGCACTGAGGGTTGTTAAACAAACTCAAATAAAATTGAAAATATTAAAAAAAACGCAAGTTCAGCGCGTTCCACACAAAAGGTTACCTGGGGGTCATGATGAATTATTAATGGGATATCCCAAAGAGCTATCCAACGATGAGTTGTATTTTCCCACTGTTAAATTACAATGCCATCATCGATTTCGGAATTCTATTTGATTGATACAAGCGACCGAAGTGAGTTAGAAGCATAACACCAGCTGAGTCGATTGATTTACTGATTAATTTTGCTGATGAATATACAGATATGCGAAATCGTAACATGAATCAATTCCACATCTATTACAAGGGTAAATAAACAGTTTTACTGAGAAAAAGTGAACAATATAGAACAAGCTCTTGTTAATATCGTATCTACTTAAAGTGTCGAACCTTTGAGTGGTTATAATCCAATAGGCCAACGTTCATTTGATAGTAAAGAGCAAATGGCAGTTGTTTGAGAAAAAGACAAAAACATGGATTGGTGCATTGACCACCGATGAAGGACTTTAATATCGTCGCACAAAGAGTTATTCCATCACTCAATAACACACCCCTTTAACTCATTTGCCGCATTTTTCTTAAGAAATGAATATGATGATATTTTTCTAATGATATATCAAGCCTGTTTCCATAATGGCTTCAACCCAATATCATAGGTGAGTTGGATATATCTATATCTTTCTTGCTACATTATATCGTCTGGTATTGCGTTCAATTTCGAGCTGCTAAAATTTCTCGAATGGCACACTTTGTTAAGCTCCAATCCAATCCCATTCAATCTTAGATTAACAAAAGAATTCCGTTCTTCACAAACCTGACAGCTATTTCTTACAAATATAATCTCGTTAAGTCCCATTCATCCACGAAGATTAGATGGAATGATAAAAAACAGTTTTGTTTTTTCCTGGTGTCATTTCTGTTTTCTCATTTAGTTGTTACAAATAAAACATCTGTTATTAATGATGGCTCAGTGCAAAACTAACGCAAGTCGTTCAAAGATCTGAAGAACATCATGTTAGTATTAGATTCTATATCGTGGTTATACAATTTACTCGCAATGAATACAGAGTAGATTTGAGCCATACGAATGACGAACAACACGTGTGGAATACCTTTGGGTTTTTACATTTTCTTCTATCTAATACTAGTTCTGATTACCCTTAGAATGTTGGTTTATTTTCTCAAAATAGATTTGTGTGTCGTCTGCTTTCCAACGCCATACATATCTGCTTAATTTTGATGAGAAACGATACCCAGGGTGGAAAACAGATTAGATCATTAGTTCACAGGTCAGCCGTCAATTTACTTGGCCGCTGGCCTGGATCTGACCTGTTTGCATGAGCATTAAGTCGGCTCCAGCACTACAAGGGTTAAATATCAAACAGTTCTTACATATTCGAACTAAAGACTACAAATTGAAAGCAGCCAAAAAATGAAAATCACGAAAATAATGCGTCTGATAATGTGAGTGGTATAAATAACTGCGACAAAAGGTTGAATCGCTCGTAAGGCATATTTATCTTTTTCTTTTTTTTATCACATATTCATCCTGAACACATGGATCCATTGCCTCATATTGGAGATTGTAGCTAATCCAAATTTTTAGCGGACGGTGAAAAAGTCTCGAAAGAGATGTAATTCATCCATGATACAAATATATGGAAGAAATCTCTTTGGTAAAATGACTAATTTGCATTTATGAGGAAGTAATCATTCAATAACAGTGATTCATCAAGTCTTATGCAGCATACAGCAGCTGTTTGTAAGGTATATTGCTTATACTTGAGTTCTTGGTTAATGTAAAATCATTACGTGGAATCTTTATTTTGCAGCTGTCAGGAGTCGACATGAAACCTGCATTTCCGAAAAATAAACACATTCATGTCATTAATGTTGCAGTAAAACTGTTATTGGAGCTTACGTTGTTACCAAAGGAGAATTCACTTATCTTCTGGTCCCTAGTTCGATTCAAGAAAAATGACTTTAACTCCATATGAGTTAGAATGAAATCGATTTGATCCATTTGAACATCAACACCGAGACAGGATTGTACGGAATACCTGTCTCTACAAGCCCTCCAGTTCGATTCCTGATGGTGGTCAATCGTTTCAAAGTGGATTTCCCTTTGGCAAGGGCTTTCTTCTAGCCCTCATTCCGGTAAATTGAAAATGAAAAGCTGCATATAACTGATTTTGGCAAGAGACTTGCCATTGCCTTTTACTAGTATATTGCAAAGGTACCGTATGTTACTGACTTTGGCAAGAGACATTTTCCTTGTTTCAAATGGGTAGATTGCATTGTAGGCCGTATAAAACAGATCAATTGCTGAACGCCATGTGAAAACCAATTTAAATATAAAACCAGACTGGATACATTTCAAATAAAACCGAATTTTAACACAAGTTATTCCATTTTATTGAAGCAAACTGCTCTCAGTAAACATGTTGTTTTGTGCGACATAATTGATGATAGTCAACAACAGTTTCATTGGTCGCAATAGACCCAAACGAAGTAGATAAACATTTTAAACTCACACACAAGCACATTTGAAGACTTCTCCTGCAATTTAACTGTTTCGGTAAACACTTAGAAACATAAAGTTACATGCCATAAGTAAGCAAAACATTCAGCTACATATTCTGAACCATTTTAAGAGATGAGACCAAAGCGCAACGCAGTAATACTAAAATTTAGCATTGACACCGCATAATACAAGAGCGAAGTAAATGTTTGTAACCAGAATTAACTAGCAACAATATAGTTGCATGTAATCGACTCCTGGATTCCATCGATTGTTTTGTAAAGGGTTACTACAATAAACAAATACTCGTTGATTAATTGAAACCGTAATTCGTAGAAATGGTTTGCTCTCTGATAGAATTACATTTAACAGAGAGTAATTCAATTCTTCGAGGGATAATATATAACCTATGCCGTTTGTCCAACCCTTATTTAAAACGCATTATGCAATAGTAAACGACATATATACAAACATACTTTTAACATGTTCTCTGTGCAATAAAGATCTTAAACCATTTGTGTTCGGGTTGTGGGTTGTGTTAGGGAGGTGTTAAAGAGAACCATCACACAACCCACGCATGCATGTTTGTTATCTCTGTCAAACGTCAAACACGAAATCCATAATGTCGATTCCCTAATTCACGTTTCATGTTTGATTAAACGGATGCTGCCTCTGAGTGAATTCAAACTGAGTTCCAATTGGCACCAACAAAACGGCATTTCTGGTTCGACAGATTGAACAATCACTGATGGCGTACACTTGAAATATTAAGGGCAAGAACGTATTAAACCTTTCACATGGTACACGTAGAATGAAATATCTACGTCTTGATCATTCGGGATACATGTTCGCCGGCATAATCACAGGTGTAAATTAATTCTAAATCGCGGGATGAGACACCCATCAAAACGCTTTGAAGAAGCCGTTGCTATGTTGAAAAAATCTGGATCACTTGGGCGCCTGATTACTATAGTACCGGGCACCATACATCACTGATATATCTAATCAGAGAACCAGTGACAAAAGAATATGATCAATTTCTTTCTAATCTATCGTCGCTTTTCAATATGGACCAGCCAGATATTTCCGTAAAGGGAGAAGGACAACATTTCAATCGAATCTTTAATGAAAAGCTCAATAAGTGGAGGAGTCAACTTACTAATGGTGCCAAGAGTCTAGAATTTCATGGATACTCAATGGCTGTCATTTAAAAGGCCTACCGCGTCCATTTCACCAATGCATATGGGACCTTACAGTACAAGTGGCCGGCCGTTAATTCCATTCTCATTTTGAATAAATGTTTACACATCAATGGCAAGGCATACTTGAAATATTGACATAGTTCCATTTGCAATTAGCGTTCTATGAACTGAGTTGTTTTGCGTATGAACTTTATTTCAAACCACGAAAGCATTTTGAGTCAAGCTTCAAAACCAAATGTTAACAATCGTTTTGGAGAGTCCCCTTTTTAATATGCAGTAGGCGTTCTCGGAACAGAGTTGTTTTGCGTTTGGTGTCCATTTCAAATCACCAAAATGTTTCTTTCTGTGTTCAGCTTCCGAACCAAACTTTAAACATTGTTTTGGGAAGAATTCCCCTTTTCATGGAGTTTTTTTATGTATATTGAACACTGCCCAAACGGTATATTGCGTTATCCTGCTCACGTTTAAGTGAGAAAGACCCAAACTTGAATTACAATAATGTTCCATTCATTCTAATACATATGTCATGGTGCATATATTAAATTATAATTCATAATATCGCATGTGCTATTCTATTAAAAAAACGAGTTCAAATGCAATAAACGAAAGGACGTGGTGAATTCGAGTTGAACATAAGGCATTTCCTTATTTAGCCGGGAGACTTTTTATTAATTTGTCCAAAGCATACAAATTTAAGATCAAAATATATAAAGAGGTATTATCATACATGGCCAAATATGCATAAATTTGTCAATTTATTATCAAATCCTTCAAAGAAAACTATTTTTAATCTGTCATAGTATATATATTATGCTCAACGAAATCGAAATTGAATGACACCTTTAAATGAATGAAAAGCTCTTCTGTAAACCCATGTCTTTGTTAAAATGTTTGTTAGAATTGCTATATAACATGTTATGTTTATAATGCAATAACATATTATGTATGTATGTATATACATGTACATCATAAATGTTAAAATATACCAGCTCTGGTATTCGAACCATGCGAAGAGGAGCCATCCAATTGGAAACTCATTACTAGACCACAAAGTGGGCGTACCATTGAAAAAGCTCATGCATTCCATAGGTCTTATGTTAATCTATCGTTTGATCATAATTGCATCCGAAAGCCCTATTGTTATTAATAAATCAAATCATGTTAATACTATCAAATCGATGCAAATGTAATTGTTATAACGGAACTGAAACGTGATACTATCAGTTGGGGATGTTTTTGGGTTGTTTTGCTTTGGTTTTTCTTTTTGTATTATTGAAGTTGTTCACCCCTGTCAAAAATATTCAGGCTATTTTCCCGATTTTCTGCTCGTAAGTTCTCGTAGGAAAACACCTAAATTAACTGACCATAAGAAACTATAGGTGGACCAGGAAGAGCCATAGCTTTACTGTCCATTAGGGCTTAGTCAGGCTTGGTAGAACCATCGGTACTCTGTCAGTCAGCATGAAGACTGTCTTATGAAAACGGTCAACTTTAATCAATGTATAGTTATATCTATAAACTGCATTCCGATGATATTGAAAACATGTCATTGCTCGGGATTCGAACTTAAGCGGAAACAAACCTGATTATATCAGTACGAACTTAAAATCCTCTGATTTAGGTACATATGTACTCCAAACCTTGGGTTACAGAGTGCATCTGTACTTCAAGATGTGGGTTGCAGAGAGTTTGGAAAGTTGGTGTTCCTAGTCTAGCATTTGAAAGGAGACAGGATATTGTGAATAAATGAGCCGTGGACGAGTTAAATTGATTAATTGATCGCTAATAGAGAACTAATTAATTTCACCAACTGCCCAATAAAACGTTCAAGAAAACAGGAACATTCTTTAGAAAGGTGAAAAAAGGTTAAGATTTAAACGAGATAAAATGCTTTGCCAATACAAGGTTGCCAACTAATTGATTATCTAGAATGGATAAAGAATTCGGAACTTGAACTGATTTGGACTCAATGGTAGCGTGTTACAAAGAGACACTTGCCTAAATAGACTCATACAAAGCTCTAGGGGCAAGAAGCTTGTCTCACAAAGGTTTGTTAGCTAGATTTCGTCGTAAACGTAAATATAAAGAGGCACATCAGAAAAGCTTTAATTTAGACATGAACGGAACATGAAACTAACCTGCGAAACATGTATCGTACTTTCAAATGCATATTTCTTTAACATTCACAAAGACAGTGATACCTTTGAGACTTAATGGTTACGAAAAAATTGTAAACGTGGATATGAAGTAATGAATCTGTATGAGAAAGGCCAATGTTTAACATCACGGACTCGCACTATCAAAGCATATATGGGCCGCGTCACGCGAAAAGGGGCACTCGGACATAAATAAAAACCGCTGACTCAGCTCTTTCTTAGCGCTATTATTCCAGCATCTAGTCACGACAGTTATCATTTGTATTTATTTAAAGGTAAAACTTGATGTCCTCTAAGATGGCAAACAGTGTAACCCCAGACTAGCCGCCACGTCAGTGACGTGGCGGCTGGTCTGGGGCTACACTGTCTGCTATGTCCGAGTGCCTCTTTTCCCGTGACGTGACCCATATGATGGTCATGTATTGGGTAAAATCCGTATTTCATGTACTCTCTCAAGAACTCTATCAATTCATTTACTGCGTGATACATCTTAGCCACTAGCGATTATCATAGCGGCTTTATTTGTCCTCTAAGATGAAGAATCGTGACCAAGAATTTGCTCATGAATATTTAATGATGTTTGGTTGAGAATACCCAAATATGATTGACCATTTGTTCTGTAGTGAGGCAAAATCGGAGTATTAATTTTCGAGTGTTTCTTGATCCTAACTAGTGGTACCTTTGCTAAACCTAGAGCTGCTTTTCATGAAATCATGTTTTTCCCGTAACCCAGAGCTCAATTGCCCGAAACCAAGGGAACTTTGCTTATTGGTCTTTGGTATGACCATGTACAGTCTTTAGAGTGCAATTCGACTTGGTGCCGCTTGGCATAAGTGAAGGGCATCTAAGGCATGTTTAGGACGTATAAAATTATCATTGGAAGAGTGCAATAAAGTTCATATTAAAAAGAAGTAGCATTTGAGATCATTTTCACGATGTATGTTGCAGAATTGATAGCTAGACCTGGCGACATAGCTTTCCTTGGAATAAGAAGCATTTACTCAAAACAATAATGCACGAGAGCTATATGAAATGAGCTATCAAGCATTCCAATACCAGTCTTATTTTTTCTTCTTTTTTCTTTCTTTGGTGACCTTTAAAAACATAAAGGAAAATCAGTCATGAACCCTGTTTTACACATTTCTACATTCCTCTTACATGTAACAAACACAATATTTTTGCATGGACTGCATCGTCAGTATTATTCAATCGTAACAATACATTATATCCGCTTTCAATAATTGATTATTCCTAGGGGAACAGGCATGTGGTACCAAGAAGGGCTTTATTCCAAATTAACACCTAACCTCATATGGAACTCTGTAATGAGTCCAAGTATTCGGAATCCCTCGGTGATGTAGGGAGGCCACACTGATCAGACCTGCCGGAATTTACCAAAGGATTCTGATTGAGAGCCAAATTAAAAGAGCCAATGACCGCTTAATTTGAAATGGGGTTGTATTCCGTTTTCAGTCATGTAATCTGTTTTCGATCCTTCCGTTGCCAGCCAGACTTCTGCCTGGTAGATTTGTACCATACCGGTCTCTATTTTCGACAGATGAGAGACCGGTTCCCGGTTTAGTCGCAGTAGTCAGCGCACCTTTCTTACGTAGCGGTATTTCCTTATCGGTATAGCGCATCGTTCTTTCCAAACCCAGTAGACTTTTCCATATGAACAAATCGAGGGTTCTTCTTCTTCTTCTTCTTCCATTAATGTACCTGGCCCACTCTGGCGCATTTTCGTACATGGGTTCAGTGTAATATTACAGTTAGTGGTTCATGTTTATGAAGCACTTACTATAGTCTTGCTCTGAACCCTCGAAATATGGGATATATAGTTAAAATGTGAAAGTGACAATGGACATTCGCTACCTAATTCAAGTGCTGTATGTAATACGTTTCTATATTTCCTCGGGGGCAATGGTGTCTGGAAAACCTTTGAGAAAGAGACGACGGGATGTCGATGTTATTCGCAATTAGATTACTGAGAAATGGCGCTGTACATTTCGAAAATAAACTAGAACAGACGGATTCTCAAACGATGCCACTAGGCATAAGTATTTCAAAGGTTCTTGTTCAGTCATGTAAACACACGTGTTTTAATGCAGATATAACACACAACTTATATCACCCCCATCGAGACATGTATAGCTATTCATATAGCTCTTAAGGTCACTCGATGAAATATATTTCGTTCTCACACTATGTGTTACAATTGTATTCTGTATTCGCAAAATATTTAGATTAGCAATTGTTTATTTGCAGAATCAAACACTTAGCCCGCCTTTGGCAAAGATAAGGATATGGATGAAATGCAACTTCACAAGCTGCATATAGTGTGATATATCCGGCGCTTCCGTATTATGTACAAAATGAAGCAGCATCCATCAGACGCTGCTGATTCAGTGAAGCGAAGTGCACAACTATACCCAAACAAAAACAACATTTAATCACTTTGTTGCAGACGAGTCTGAAAAACACTGTGGGAAAAGGAGAAATTGTTCGTAACGAGCAATTTCCCCTTTTCCCACAATGTTTTCTACCCTATCAGAAGGTTACTTTCCAATTTCATCACATTTTTTAAATGTCGTCTGCAAACTCTTTCAATTTGGGACAGTCGAACGTTTGGTGTTTGGTAAAGGGTTAAAGAAGGCAAACAAAAACAACAGAATACACATAAACATGTTAACTAATTACAGGTGGCATCGGAAGTAACAATTTTGGGAAATAGAAATAATATTTGTTTAAGACAAATTGATGAATGAAAAGATAGAATTATTACTTGTTGCCGGTTTGTTTGCAATATGAGAAAACCTGATAATACCACAGGTAAAGCAAAACAAATGTGACTAGGAATGATGATAAAATAAATGATGAACGGGGTGATAAAGTTGCGCATAGTAGAAATGAATGATATTAATATTGATATTAGTATTCATAAAATGACAATCAATTAAACGATTCGTCAGCTGCGAGCAATAGCCGATCAGCTATATTATACCGTTTGATGATCAATATCACAATTTCAAACACTACAAAAACACTACCGTCGACGACAGTTTTCCGATTAATTAATTGGTTGTAATCAAATCTGTTTATCGACCTTCGTCCTTGTTTGTTCGTTTTACCCATTCCTTCCATGGACATTTGCAAATGGTCCAAATTGGAACCAGGAGTAGACGCCAATCATGGTGTATAGAAAATTGGCATTTACGGTACAAATCTAGGAAGAAACCATTGTGAATAAAGGAAAAATTGCTTGTCACAAGCAATTTCTCCTTTATTTATAATGGTTTCTAAAGTCTTCTATGACGCATGCATGGAAGAGGGATATGATGGAATAAGGGGTTAATTTGAACCCAGTTCCATCCGTACCTTAAAAACTGCATCCGTCAACCTAAGTTGTCCGTAAAATAAACTTCCAGAACGTGGTTTCAAATAGTATGTTTCACGCTAGCTTGTTTGTATATCTCAACACCCTATGTTGCGGGTATGCATTGGAATAGTTTGGATAAGACACAGTTAACAAAAGAAGCTATATCAATATATCATTCCTTATTCATCACAACGAGTTCTTCTCAATATCCCGAGAAAACGTATGCTGTTTGTACTACATAATTATCGCATGTGGCTGCTCAGTTGAAACTTATTTATTTAACATTAATTGTGACGGAAACTTGCAACTTATTGAATTCTCTCTCTTTGGCTACTCCCTAGATACTAAACCAGTATGTGCACCGATTCGTGGGAATTGTCCCGGCAATCTTCATCTAACAAAGAATCCTCGGTAAAAGAGGCCGACGCTCTGCCACTGAACCAATTGTCGCCCACGTGTGTTGCATCTTTCAATTTTTCTACCGGAAATCACAAGCACTATGGGTAAAGGTGAAGAGGACAGGTGTTGTTTCAAGTACGTCTAAACTTGGGGAAAAATGTTGGTTATCGGAGATGCACATATCGAACAAGTGCATCAATAAAAAAAGTTCCATCAATTTGTTGTTTTAACGACATGATTATCGTTTGTTGCTGCTTGCAATTTGGACCGGAAATTACAAGCACTGTGGAGAATCTATGGAGAGGACAGATGTTGTCTAAACTCGGGTACGATATCGGAGCAACCCATCGGGTATCTCTCAGCTCACGGAATTACTCGAGTAGATACGATTGTTATCAGATATGCATCTATCGAACACGTGCACCCAATTTTATCACATCTGACTGTGTTAAACGTGCTTGTTTGTAGATGAGAAAATTTGAAATTCAAAATAAAGCGTTGTTTTATATCAAAACATTATCGTGTAGTTTTGTATGGTATACAATTAAAACCATGCTTAGTTTAGGAAGCGTTAGTATATCTAAGTATGTATGGCCTATAAGCGGTCGATTTCAAAACCGTTTTGACGCTTTTGGATAACAACAGATAGTAACTCACTGTATACCGGCTCTAAAACCTTAAATATAAACTAAATTTGTTTTCAATGCAATTCTCCAATGCGTATCATATAAGTACATCTGTCTTACAGTCTTAAGAAATTCAGTTTTAACTTCCAAATGTTCTTACATCTGTGAGGAAGCACCTTTAAATGATAATAGCATATGGTTTTAGAAACCATTGTTATCAATATGAGAAAAAGTTCGATAAGAGCATTCTGCCTTTTTTGTCAGATGGATTTCTTTGCAGTATATGAAATGTTAATCATACTCTTGAAAGTTCGAGTCATTAAGTTTGTAACTGAACCGAGAAAATAGGAAAAAACGTCAAAAATAATTATATAACAAAGGTTTCCAAACAAATTAAACATTTACATAAGCAGTAAAGCATTAAATCATCGGGGAATTAAAATATAAACACACTATTGTTTTTACTAAACGAATTAGCTAAAATATAACAATTGCGACCAATCATCGAAACATAAGCTAACAATGGAAACATTATGAGCCATTGACTACAGTTTGTTTAAAGCACAGTTGAATGACATTCGAATAAATGAATGGTTTGCATGGCTGACGTGGTAAATCGTTTTTGTGTATTATTTAGATGTTTTATGAAACCACATGGTTCGTCCGACAACCCCTCCATTCATTAATCGTTCAAGTCTTTGTGAGGGATATAGACAAATGCATTCATTTGTGTATCAGACTTGTTTGGTAATTCATATTGTATTATGAAAACGTATTCATGAATCCAGTATGTATCAGTTACAAACTCGTTTGAATGGAATACGCTTTGTTTGTTTGTAATTCGATGCCACGTTCGAAAGACTTGTGAAATATTACTGCGTGTCCTTAGACTCCAAGAACAAATCCAGTTCCACCATTTTGAACACGAATGGACCATTCGAATTATAACTTACATACTTCCTTCTATATCACCATCAACCATAGTGCATTTGATGGGGAAGGTGTCATATCAATGTATGGTGTAGGAAGAACTTTTAGATGCGTTTACACTAGAAACAATCGCGATTTAAAAATCAAAACAAAATCGGATGGAACACTTCTGTGAATCAGTTTACTTGAGGTTTCAAAAGACTGCGATTACATGGATTGCTAAAACGGCAAAGCTGTTGTGTCATTATCTTCACAATTGTATGATGTAGAAGGATTTTTTTGAGTTATGCCGCTATACTCTGTATCAAGGCCAGTTCTCCCTTTTTAAACCCGGAAGCGGTTTTCAAATCGTATAAAAGTTTTTAGTGTCATTACTACATGTACCAGTGTATGATGTTGAAAGACTTGCATGGTTTATGTCGGCATATACTCGATCAAAATAATTGCTTTTTATACTGGAAGCGGTTTCAAAATCGTTCTATATCTATTAGTGTCATTACTACAATTGTATGATATTGAAAGACTTGCGTGATCTTTGCCGGCGTTCTCTGTATTAAAACCAGTAGTACCTTTTAAACCATGGAAGCGGTTTTCAAATCGTATTGTATTTTTAGTGACATTATTGCCAGTGTATGCTATTCAAAGATGAGCATGCTTTATGTCGGTATACTCTGTATCAAGGCCAGTACTTCCTTTTTGTACCCGGAAGCGGTTTTCAAATCGTATTATATTCATTAGTGCCATAACTATCATTGTATTATGATGAAAGATTTGCATACTTTGTGTCGACTTACTCTGTTTCAAAACCAGCACTGTCTTTTTGAACATGTAAGTTGTTTTCAAATCGTATTATATAAATAAGTGTATGACCATTGTATAAATTGAAATACTTATACCTTTATGTGATGTATGCCTGTATACTGTACCAAGCCCAATACTTCTTTTTTGAACCCTGAAGCGGTATTGAAATCGTATCATATTTGATAGTGCCATTACTGCCATTGGATACTATTGGAAGATCTGCATGCTTTGCGCCGAGTTACTCTGTTTAAAAACCGGTACTATCTTTTCGAACATTGAACCACCGCGTCCCTATCAAAATAGCGTCATTTTAGTACCATAGAGGGGGCATTATCACTATTGAATAATGTTGACAGGTTCACAGAATATATGCTTGAAGCGTCGCTCATAAAACGCAGGTGCTTTGTTCTCGTAAATGGATTCAATTCATCGAACATTGCATGCTTGCCTCTCTAGAGACTCATCATTAGATGCTCTGAATTCTCTCTGTTGCACTGAAATATCTTATATCCTTTAAATAGGTGAAATAGATGCCGTTCTTTGGTTTGGGGATTACATTATGGTTTTTACATCCTAAATTTTCCGGGTTAATGCATTCCCGTACGTTGATTAACACTTATAACAATTTACATTTTTCGCAAGGGAAAATTTACACCCTCTTATCAGCGCTGCGATATTTCTTTGGATAATCGAGATTCTTTATATATCTACTCTTTATTTTATTTTCCTATGTACTTCTTAACTGTTGACAGAATGTGAAAAAGCCCCAGCTTGGTTGACGATATTGAATATTTCAACGGAAATATCTATATTTCGACCTCCAGCTGAAAAGGAATTCTGCTATTCCTGAGGCGCTTAGGTGTCCGAGAATAATATTTATTGGTCGAGGTAAAATTCCCATTTTCCACCATTTGAAACTTAATTTTTCGTCGGATTACTGCGGTCGTTCTTGTAATACATCGGTTGTCGTCGTAACTATTCGTTGTAAGTCGAATAGTTCCGGCACGGAGCGATGTTTCCCGGAACGACCGCAGTAATCCGGCGAAAGAATATATTATTTGAAAATGTCGAAGAATGGGTATTTTACCTAAAAGACATAGTTAAGCTGACTTCTAACTGGTATGCCATAATGCATTTCAGTATGCATGCCATTACACCTGTTCGCATGCACATGCGGCTGTGTGCATATACTAGTGTTCGTTTGATGCGAAGGCTTTCGTATATTGCCGATTTACATCAGACGATTCTGCCTAGAAAAAACGTTACATCTATCTGATGCTTATTCGTAACCAGAAGAATATCTTGCAGGTGCGTAGCTGGGCTTACGCACTTACGAATGTGCGTAAACTGGTTGCAATTCTTTCACATTGAAACCCTCGATATGCTTGTCGGTTTATTCGGCCTATTAACTTGTGTTACAAATTGGCTTTTTTTTCAAATGAAAACGGCTCTAAACTTTGAAATAGTCTGATCTTTGAAATATACGAATATATAAGCAATGCATTTCATGGCTTTTAATTTCACGAAAAAACCATAAAAAAGGACTAAATTGCGAAAAAAATAAGATTTCCAGCAGCATGCCTCGGACCCCTTAGTTGGTGGTCTCAGCTACATGTACGCGCCTGCCATTTACAAGTAATTCTGATTTAAAGCGATGGTTTATCCATTCTAGTTTCTGGAATTCTGGTACAGGCCATTCTTGATTTCCTTCAGGTCAATAAAAGATACCATGATCCGGACCAACAACGCGCGACGCATGATCATCTGAACAAATCCGAAAAGCATTACAAGCATTGTTTTGTTCCAAATAATTGTTCATAGCCTCATATGAAGGCTGTGTAGTTATGGTAGTGTTCCATAACTTTTAATTGATGAAATATAAAGCACCTGTCTAAGAGCATCATATCATGGCTCATAATCATCTGAATAAAACCGGGAGGTATTACCAGCATGGTTTTTGTTCCATTTAATTGTTCATAACCCCCCAACATTTGAAGTTTGTAGCATATGACCCATAGAAATAAAAGCTGTTCAGGGGAAAAACAGAGGGAAGTATCTGCATTTTTTTTGTTCCAATTAACTGTATCATTAATACTTTTGTTACAGGAATGGTAGGTAAGGACCTATTCTATTATTTCATATTGATACATTTTGTGGCACTTGTAGCTGCAATGAAAACCTATTTATTTCCTCAGACCCTTAAGAATGCAGTGCAAATTGATCGTCAAGAGTAAATTCCCATTTGATTGCGATGGTGTCAACCCAACAGCGTAATTCTAGTATAATTTCGATGTATGAACCACGCGAAAGGATATGGACGGTGACGATTTAGGTTGTAGCGCGGCTCATACAAGAGCTTCCCCACCCCGCTTATATCTTTTGTTTCGAGTTACTCGCCAAATCAACACTCACCATATTACATCACAGCCACAGTGGACATATCCACGACCTTTAAATGAGAACCATTTGTTAGTTTTCTGGGTTTTCTTTTTTACTTTTTTGCTTAAAGTAGACCTATTTTCGAGATTCTTTTGAAACAGAGTTTTTCGACGATCTACGACTTCAACTCACCAGTATGTTGCCTACATCCCCGACTATGGCCGCTACCCCCGTTATGATGAGAAACACGACAGACATCTCAGGATGTCTCCTGATGAAGTCGTAATTCAGACTGGACTCGTTCGTGTCCGGACGCCATCCGTCTGTACGCTCCAGGAGGTCCTTAAACATCTTGATTTTGGAAAACATTGTGGGAAACGGAGAAATTGCTCTTTACGAGCAACTTCTCCTTTTCCCCACAATGTTTTCTACCCTATCAGAAGATAATTTTTCAAATATCATCACATTTTGAAATTTCGTCTGCAAACTCTTTCAATATGGGACGGTCGAAAATTTGGCGTTTGGTAAAGGGTTAAACTATCACTTAGTTAGTGTTCTGTAGCAATTCGATTAAGATGTGCACGAACTCTTCAGATTAAAAAAGAAATGAAAAAAAAACGAAACGGACAAAGAGTGATCTTTTTTGGCCAGTTTCCTATTTTTTTTTTGGTCATCTTTGTAATATTCAAAACACTCTCAAACAGACAGTTTTGTTGAAATAACAATACATATTCCCGTAACTCTCTGTTTTGTCTTAATCTATTGTACTTTCAAAGTAGTCTTATTTTCGAGATGCTCTTATAAGACTGTTCTTTCTCTAATAACAACAACATATATAAACCCCTAACTCACCAGTATGTTTCCCACATCCCCAACTATGGCCGCTATCCCTGTTATGATGAGAAACACGACGGACATCTCAGGATGTCTCCTGATGAAGTCGTAATTCAGACTGGACTCGTTCGTGTCCGGACGCCATCCGTCTGTACGCTCCAGGAGGTCCTTAAACATGGGGTGGAGTTCTTCCTCCATTCTTACAGTTTGTAAGGATTTAAAACTCCACTGGTGTTTAAAGTTTTATACGAAGAGATTGGTCACTCGTATATAAAAGCATTCGTGTCTGTATAAACAATCAATTCATTCTTACACTTTATCTGGATTCATTTTATTTATATAAAATGTAAAGCTGTGCGATGGTATCATTCACTCCATTACATGTTATATGTGTCTGTATAACAATAAATCCATTCATGCAATTCATCTGGATTTTTTTGTTCGTGTAAATACTTATAAAGCTGTATGAAGAAATCATTCACTCTCTTGAGTGTGGTATTTGTAAAGCAATCAGTTTATTCTTACAGTTTATGTGGATTAATTATGTTTAGTTCGTATTGAAAGCTGAACACTTGAATTATTCACTCCCTCGAATGCAGTGCTTGTATAGCATTTACTCTCACTGATTTTCAGGGTTGTAGAATAAGATTATTCATTCCCTTAAATGCATCACTTATCTGTATAGCAAACAATCCATTTCGGTGACATTTGTCGCTCTTTAAAATGCACTATGTGTTTTAAAACCAACCATTCATTCTCAAAGATTATCCGTTCTTAGAAATTGTACGTTGATACTACACTGCATTCACTTAAAATTTCCAGCTCCCGTATGTATATATGCTACTATCAAACGCATACACAAATACACATAAAAAATCCATCAGATAAATCCTCATTTCTTCTGATTCAGTCCATACCTATTTTAATGCCCTATCAATATATCGTTCATCGCCAATCGATTATTTGAATTACACAATAATCCTCAACTTTATAGCAAACAAAGCCCCATGTGTTTGTAATAAAGCACTTATCAAGTATTCAATTGCATATTGCATCCTACATATTGAACTGCTAGTATTTTAAAACATAACAGTCCTTTGTGTTCATCTCTCTTAATACCAGACTGATTCCGATGCTGCCGCGTGGTGTACTGCAAGCATAGTGGAAGTGCGAATCGTTAATCATTTACATGTAGGCATACTCTACGTCTGTTTAATTGAACGCCTGTTAATCCTGCGGCACTAGAAGAGCAAATGGTTACACTGAATCTTTGGTGAACAAACTTTCAAAATTCGAATGACGTGTTAATTTTCTTTCACTTTTCTACGGATTTTTTTTCATCTAAAATTTGATTGTCAAGTCGTCACCATTCTCAACAGGGTGTACATCTGCATTTGTGTTCCCACTTTCAATAACGTGTGACGTAATATCATGCTCATTTGACGCCATGTTCAACAATATGGTTCGTTTTACGCGTTTGTGTGAAGCAATTTTCAACGATATGGGGCATACCATTTGTATATTGCATTTGCTTGTGGCCATTTTCAATTACGTGGTACGTTTTTTCGTGCTTGTTTGAGGCCATTTTCAACAAATTAGTACTTTAGATCGCGTAATTTTGACGTCATTGTCAATAACGTGGTATAAAGCATTTCGCGTTTGTTTGACATCATTGTCAATAACGTGGTACCTTTTTCAGTGTTTGTTTGACGCCATATTGTCAATAACGTGGTACGTTTTTAAGCGTTTATTTGACGCCAGTGTCAATAACGTGGTACGTTATTTCGTGCTTGTTTGAGGCCATTTTCAACAAAGTAGTACGTTAGATCGCGTAATTTTGACGTCATTGTCAATAACGTGGTATAAAGCATTTCGCGTTTGTTTGACATCATTGTCAATAACGTGGTACCTTTTTCAGTGTTTGTTTGACGCCATATTGTCAATAACGTGGTACGTTTTTAAGCGTTTATTTGACGCCAGTGTCAATAACGTGGTACGTTTCGCGATTGTTTCAGGCCGTTTTCAATAACGAGTTACGTTATTTGGCGTTTTTTCGACACAAATGTCAATTAGGGGTATGTTTTTTCGTGTTCATTTGACGCCCTTTTCAGAAGTATAGTTCGTTTTACGCGTTTGTTTGACGCTAGTTCAACAACGTGGGACTCAACGGGGAAGGTATATCGCATTTCCTTGACAACATTTTAAATAATAAGGAACGTTATTTCATGTTCTTTGAAGCCATCTTCAGTAAAATAGCTCGTTTTACGCGTTTGTTCGAAGATAATGTTTGACGTCATTTGCATTAATGTAGTGCGTTATATTGTGTTCGTTTGACGCCACATGATTATTGTCTATTTTACAAGGGACGTGTTGGACAGTTCTATGCTCCTCAAATGTGGATCAAATTGCTGTGTTTCTGACTTACTGATTTACGGCGTTTTCTGCATTAACGTTACACTATTTCGAAAAGTATGAAGTAAGACTTTCTCGTGTTTTTATTATTCTTTATAGTTCTTTTCTTTGTTTTCTTTTTTCCCTTTTTTTTAAAGAAATTATTTTCTGTGTAACTGTAATAGTTTTAAGGCAGAGTGTTTGTTTAGCAAATGGATAAAAATAAAAATGTGTATTCCCGTTTTGTCACGGAGTGCATGTTTTTTTTCCGGTATTTAATCGCCATATTTTATGACGCAAGAGTGCTCTCCCTTACATTTGGAACAAAACGACGGATGTATCCTTCAACTTCGAACACAACATCCTTCAAAGATCCTTCCGTTTCGTCAATCCTCGTCAATTCGAAACCACTGTTCAAAGGTTTGTTTTCGTGTTGTTTTAAACGCATTTTCTGGTGTCCGAATTGTTTTCTGAACATAGAAACGGCTCACTGCTTCAAATTGTCTGTAAATATGTTTTGGCTGTCATTTGTGTGGGTGGGGAATATTATCATTTTTAGCTTCCAGTTTTATATGCGAGATCTAACGCTTGTTCGCTGTCATAAGCAGCACATATCAAATTCGTTGTTAAGAACGAGTGTCCGTATAATGACATTGCAAAGACTTGAATGCTAATTCGAAATCGCAGTTTGCCTAGGCCTGCTGATTTAGGGAATTTATATTGATGAAATTGCTTATTTGGGAAGCCAAAAAGGAGGTGTAACTTTGAATTTTTGGGAAAACTGCTTGATTTATTTAAGATATTAATAATGGGAATGGTTTCTTTAAATGGCACCCAGTTATGAAACTTGAAAAGCCCTAGAAATTCTAAGGCTTTATTTGAAATCACATTACAGTCATTTAGTCAGTAACGTAAAGCTAAGAACAATCGCACGACATGCGCCTTTTGAATTCAGCAATACAGTGCCAGTCCAAACAAAAATTTAAACTCTCTTTTTTCCCTTGAACTATAATAGAATGGAACTATCAGTGCGTACCAAAACTGTAGATCAGCTGTCTCATCTTTGGACATACCATACTGTAGCTCTCTCTCTTCCATTGCACCAATGCTGTTTATTACGGCCCTGCAAGATTCAGATACAGATTTAAACAGGTTTATTTTGCAAGCAAGAATCTAAATTTTAAGAGAGAGGTACCATAGTCATGTTGGTCTTTGGAAATGTTTGTTTGTTTGTTTGTTTCCAATTTGTTTTACATCGATTGTGAAGAAGGCTTAATAGCCCATCGAGTCACTCTCGATGACTGCTTCCTGGAGAATACACCAGTAATCGCGTCGGTTTGAGGGCTAGTCCCGGCAATTCTCACCTCGCCTAACAGGGATTCGAACCCGGGACCCTCGGTACAGTAGTCCGACGCTCTACCACTGTACCACTGTCGCCGTTAACTGCATATTTCCATGGACGATGCATCATTTCTCTCAAGCAAAATTTGGTCGAGCAAGAAAGAAAAGAAACAGCGATTAAATCAGAAAAATGGGTTTGTGAAAGTGTTTGGGACAAGAAAAAATGAAAAAGGGAATTATTTTTTTAACCAGGCAAAATTTACCAATAATTATGCATAGCACTTATAAGCAACCTGGAATTAAAAGGTTGGTGTTTTTTGAAAAGAAAATGATATGGGGTTGGGTTTCTCCTAAGTCCTTCAACGCTCCAGAAAATATTCCTCGATATTTATGATTGAAGATTCAAACCATCACTTAGAACTTTATTATAACCCATGTTATTGGAGCTGGTGCCTTCAGTTTTCATGCCTTCATGCATTTAGATTTTTGGAAACAGGGAAGTCTTTCATTTAAAAACTTAGTTATCTTTTAATTAATACAGCTCAAGTTTTTTGAGTGGATTCCAAGTGGGTTGCTCAGGGATTGTCATTTTTCACAATGGTGTATACCATTTTGAGGAAAATGCTGTTATTTTTTTTGCATACTTTGTGAATGCCAGTTTGTTGTTGATTTCAATTTGGTTTGTTGTTGATTTCAATTTGGGATAATTACAAAACGGCATAATGAGGAATAGTTAATATTGTCTGCTTATTTGTACAAAATGTAGCAATTCTCTTGTAAGCTAGTGCTCGACTAAATCTGTCTTTCACAAAATTAAAGGTGTATAGCCCCTAATAAGAATGTTGCATATCTCAACACTGAACGGTAGCAACTTTATGAAACATTGTCACATAGAAGATCTTCACAGATGAAAAGGTTTTACCATGAAATGTTTCTATTATAACCTTAATTAGCTGAGATAACCAATTCAAAAGTTAACATTGAAGGCAGTCTATGGGAAATTTAATCTTTCTGTCATGATGATAAACCTGTTTGGTTTTTGAGAAAAAACTCTCAGTAAAAAGATACATTACATGATTCTGATTAAGATCTAAACAAAAATCCAAATTTTACCATAGGAAATAGTAGAAAATCAATTTTAACATTATTCAGGTAAGACAACTCAAGAAAAAATGAAAACAAGGGGTGGGGGTAATAACAACAACTTATACGATAACATGATGTGTCAGTATGGTCAATGTATTATGTTAACTACTTTATATTTTATACAGCTTTTTTTATAGTCATTTTATGTATAGAAACACTGCAAAATGTTTTATTTTAAGGGGACATAAACCTCTAACTAGACATGGAGAAATTGTCTATATGGGAAAATCCTTTTTTACTTTAAATATTTTCTAGCTGTTAACCCTTTACCAAACGCCAAATTTTACACTGTCCGAAATTGAAAGAGTTTACAGTGACAATTCAAATTGTGATGATATTTGAAAATAATCTACCTAAGGACCAGAAAACATTGTGGGGAAAAGGAAAAATTGCTCTTATTGAGCAATTTCTCCTTTTCCCACAATGTTTTCCAGAGTTGACTGCAACAAATTGGTAAAATGTTGTTAGTGTTTGGTAATGGGTTAAGAGGAATGGATCCTTATTGATTAGTTCAATTATCTGCAATCTCCTTCAGTTTGAAACACTACCAATTTGATCATTTAGTATATTTTTTTTTCAAAAGGTTTAATACTGACCTACATTTGAAAATCATGTTAAAGAGAAAACATAAATGTTTTTATGTATGTGTACTATTAAAAAGAAAAACCAAACTACCGCAATATTCCCATAAATTCTGTCACCCTATGAATTCAGACAGTATTGATCATCAACCAAAATGATAAATTGTGTGTGCCGAATTTTGGACACAAAAAAGGATTGTGAAAATGTTAAAGTTAAATCATGATGAATTGTGAATTGTTTGTTTAAACAAATGTCTATCTTTATTTATGTCTTCATTCTTAATGTGCATATTATGAAATTTATCTGAATAAAATGAAGTATTCCTGATGTAGGATTAAATCTCAATAAAGCGTGCCACGTTGTTTACTTATAATTAAGATCTGCTCTATACACGCCTCAGGCTATATTGTTTGACACAGGGATATCAATATTAGCAGATTTATTTGGTTATTTTGGAGAAACAGTTTAGTGTGTCAAAAGACAAATCTGTTCGTCATATCGGAAGAGGTTGTAATAAGGTAAGGTTGAATGAAAGAACGTGTGCCGACCAAATTTGGTGAAATCAGAAAATCTTGGTATTTGGACCATTGTATGTATCTCCGCCGGCATGAGCCCTCTTTAACCCATTACCAAACAATGACGACATCTGACCAGTTTGTTGCAGACAACTCTGGAAAACATTGTGGGAAAAGGAGGAATTGCTTGTAACAAGCAATTTCTCCATTTCCCACAATATTTTCTGCATGAACAGATTATTTTTTTCAATTTCATTACATTTTGAAATGTTGTCAATTTGGGACAGTTGAAAATTAAATTTGATGTTTGTTAAAGGGTTAAGAGAAGTTAATAACATTAGACAATTACTCTTATCTGAACGGCTGTACAGGATTGTGTACCTATGAAGCATAAAGTGCCTCACATGACTGCACACTGTTAATGGGGCAATGCAGTTAATGGCTTGGAAAGAGGCAAGGTAACAGTGAAATGGTGTCAAGTGATATGTATATAAATATATAAAATATAAAGAGTTTTTTAATAATATCAAACATTCAATGTGGATAATATGTTGGCTTGAATGTGTTTGAATATGTGGTGATTGGTGGTGTTATTGTGGTAATGTTGTTTTGGAAATGATTTACTCACTGGTAAACACCATTCATTCATTCATTCTTTACTCAATGGTAAAGGTACTATGTGACCCAGTGGTTAAGCTGGCAGTCTTAGATCATGGGGATTTTCGGTTTCGTTCACAAAAGTGACGAAAACTGATTTTGACTTACTAGTCCTAATTGCCTGATCCTTTGCTGCACTTGCCCCTATAATGGTTACATGGTAAATTTAAAGGCACATCAAAGGAGAGGAGTACAAATGAATTACTGAAAAAATATATGGAATTCTTTTATTATGTTCATAAAGTCATGAGAATTAGTTTAGGAATGTATTGATACCCTATTAAAAAGACTCATTTAACAAGTTATTTTGTGCTTGAAATACAGTTGTCTCCAATTCAATCATGTTTATCAACAACCTGTTTGTTTACATATTCAAAATAACGAATTGTGATTGGTCAGTTCAAAACTGTGTGTATCAACTGTCAAGGTCAGAGGTGAAAAATCAGGAAATATGAATTATAAAACTTGCTAACCTGGGTTATTTCTGGTTTACTTTCACATTAAAGTTGTGCTGATGGTGTTTTCTGGTGATAACTGTTTGAATCTGTCCAAAAGTTTACCAAATAATATAGTTGGATATAGCATTAATCTCCCTTAATGGGCCTTTAAGTTCACTTGTCTGTTATGGCTTTTAAACAATCTGAGCAATACAGACAATCGATTCTGTATATATACATGTATATTTCAGCTTTTAACTCTTATACTGCTGGAACCAGCATCATGCTTATATGCAAAGAGGTTAAATCCTGGCCAGGCGGCTGGCCTGTGATCTAAACTGTTTGGTACTCTGAGTATCGTTCCTCAACAAAATTAAGCAGATATTTTTAAGATTTTGAAAAGCAGACAAAATAGAAATTTATTATTAGAAAATTACTAAGGGGTAAGAAAAGTAAACTGTTTTAAATTAGGGCTACTATTTGCATATGTAGCTAATTGAATCCAGAAGTCAATCATACTATACCATCATTGATCTTACTGCCATTAAACATTACCTTTTGATTGGTTATAATTCACTTTTAACCCATTAACCCATTTCACTATGATGCCAAACATTTAAGCAATTACAGAAGTCTATGGATAACTTTATGTCAAAATGAAAAAAAAAAGATGCTGATAAGCAGTTTTTCCCTTTATGTCTTTGTTTCTTCCAAGCAAATTTCTTTTTGTTATTATGGTATGCCAAGCAATTTTTCCACTTGTTACAATGATTCTGCACAGCAATCATCAGAAAATGGTTTTCTCATGCTTTATACATGTTTTCTACTGCTGATTTAAGTTTATAGTCTCAAGAATCCTTGTATGCAAATTGTTGAATGTATTCTTACATTTTTGTTTCAGACATGAATTAAAACATTCACAGTAAGGATCAACAATGTCAAGATTACGCAATTTCCGAGGCGGATGGTCAAAGCTGGCCTACGGAGGCCTTGCTCTTGGAGTGGGTGGGGTACTTATAACTGGCCTTGGCAAATTCCGGAGTGGAAAAGTACGTCATTTTTGTAAATCATATAGATACCATTTAATCAATATTACATTACTTTGCACCATTTGCTGTAATTTGACATAAGGTTAAATTGCTAATTGTTCCTGTTTAGCAATTCATCATATTTTTTTTCATTGCAATGTTGTGAGAACCAAAACTCTCATAGAAAACAAATTATTCTTGTACATCTTTTTCCTACTTTTCAAATCTGCTGTTAATTTCAATTTTGACCAAACTCAAATGCTCATATAGGTGAATGGACAACAGGTTGTAGGTTCATTTGCAAACTATTGAGCTTGGGTCTTCTTTGATTATGGAAGGACTTATGAAAGAATCGATTTTGACCTGTAACATGTTATAATCTTTAATATTTGTAGTAGGAGTGTGATACATAAACATTGGCCGTTTTTTTGGGACCTCATCAGTAGATTTATCATAAAACTGAGCAAAGTAGCCGCAGCTTTTGATCAAGTAGCCGAGGAAATCCCTTGCCTCTTAATGAAATCTCTGTTTAACCATTAAAAAAAAGGTTTGAAAATGTACAGGTAAGTTAGTCATAACAGACTTTGCCTAAGGTGAGATTAATGTAAGTTGTAACAAAAACATTGACACAATTTGAAAGCCCTACACATTGTGTAACAATATGATTATTATAAAAGTTTTACTGATCTGTGTTTTCCCATTGAGAATTTCATTACTTAATATAAAATAAGATTTCCTTGATGTATTGCTGTTTTGTCGTTTCTTTCCTCTTACTTCAAATAATAATCTGAAACAAATAAAAGTAGTTCTTTTTGGGTGTTGCTTTTGTATTACTTTGTATGGCCATACATGTATATGGGACTGGTTTTGCTTTAAAACAGATTTTTTTCTGTAGTGTGTAATTTGATCCACATCTAAAATTAGATATAACTTTTAAAAGTCAAAACAACCAACTGAAACACCAAAAATAATTTGTAACCATACCAATTATCAACAATGACTTTCTACTAGAATGTCGAATCATTTTCACACTACATGTATATTGTTGATATTTATTCTTTTGTATTTGTATGTATGTACCAGTATATGACTAGAAGCTGTGTATGCTTGGGCCAATGTAATTTTCTTGTTCTTTCTATGTCGTTGCGCAGTAATCATTGGTATATAATCAGGGCTTGTGCTGTTGATCCCCAATGGGGCCATTTGCAACAAAAACATGAAACTGGCTCCAAAAAATCAATATTGGTTCAAACCATGACTCAGAGATTTTCGCCAAAAAATTATGACTGAATATCAAAAAAAAAAAATAAGAAAGGTGGCCCCAATGTCTCTTAAATGGCTCAAGATGTTTTTAATTGGCTCAACTTGTAGCTCAAGCATTTTCAACCCAGCATCAGCCTTGATAATCAATTGATTTATACTCTTTACAGCCAAGTCTCAATGCAGCGGGACAGGATGACCAGAATTACGCATACGCATATTTACCCACAAGACAACAGCACCTCTCCGCTCTACAAACCAAGGAGTTTGATGTGCTGGTCATAGGGGGCGGAGCCACAGGTGCAGGGGTTGCTCTGGATGCTGTCAGTAGAGGTTGGAACAAATCGCTTGCCTATTTTCTACCCATAGTTTTTTTGTTTTGATCTATCTTATAATTTTCCTTGAATAATTTAAGAAATACTTTATTCAGATATAAACCTACAAAGTTTCTTGCCGTTATAATTTACGTAAAGACTTATTAACACTAGAGGGGTCCTGCGTGGCCCAGTAGTTAAGGTGCCACTTAATGAACTTCAAGGCTCCTAATTTTTAGCCCCATTGCACCTCTGGTTTTATGGGATAGCCCTTTGGCAAGTCACTTTAGAGCCCAAGCCCAGTACTGGTGGATCCAAAGAATTGAAACAAACTAGTGATCTCGTGTCATTAAGCTTATTTTTTGCCAAAGATGAAGTGTATTGGAACTATTTATGTTCACACTCATTCAGGGGTTTAGATTTGTGTCAACTTAATTATTTTACATAGATTGCGAAACAAGTTAGATAAAATCAATTACTCTTGATTCTTCTACCTGGAATACATAACCAGCTCTCACACATATATGTTGATCATTGAACATTTTGAAAATAGACCTGTTAATTAGGAAATGGAACCTGGTACCCAAGAGTCTTAATAATTTTTAGAAGGTTTTTTTACTTGAAGGGCATAGTCCAGCCTTGAGCCAAGCTCTCAATTATTCTGAGATAATGGGTCAGCCATTACTGCAATGTAACTGTGTTTCTAATTTCAGGACTCACAACAGCTATGGTTGAAATGTATGATTTTGGATCGGGCACTTCAAGTCGAAGTACCAAGTTGATACATGGTGGTGTGCGATACTTACAGAAAGCAGTCTTTAATTTGGACCGAGAGCAAGTAAGTGTTTTGAGGTTAGATATAGCAAGACAAGTAGTGTTCTAGGTAACTGGTTATTCCTTTATTTGTTCTGTTAACCCTATATTGTTGGTTCCCTCAAAATAGAATTTTAGTAAAAGTCTTTGAAAAACTGCCTCAAAATGCTCATTAAATGCCGCCTGCAACTTAGTAAGTTGCTTAGGAAGTGTTAAATGTTGTGAAATTCTTTCTTAGCTTCTTGCACTTATTGTATTATTAGCTTAGTTATCACCTTGTATTCAAGATTGTCTAGCTTGTTCAAATGGAGACAGTAACCATAATGTATTAAAAAGGAATTATTTTGTCATTGTGACAAAAGGAGAATTCACTTTTCAGGAAATAATTTCTGAAGTCTTCTGCTACAAGTGTGTTAAGAAAAAGCTTAATGAAGGAGTAGTTCAATATTTATTGAATGATACATATTTTTAGGACTGGTCCATATTGAAACAATTGAAGACAACAATCTTAAATCATGAACAAAAAATATAAATAAATGAATAAAAACTATATGTTATTGTAGAGATCATTGTATCAAAAGGTCGAATTTCCCTTTTACTTCAGAATGGTTTCTTCTCACAACTTTAGCGGAGTGTAGGTTAAAACAAGATCAATTGTAGTAAGGGGATAATCTGTGGGTTTATTTGTTTTCAGTATAAAATGGTACAGGAGGCCCTGTCAGAGAGAGCCAATCTGATACAAATAGCGCCACACCTTGCCTACCCATTCCCGATCATGTTACCTGTATACAAGTGAGTGATTTAATCCTTGACGCTATATTGAATCATTGGGAATTTTACAGGGTGCCACATCTAGGAGAGTCCGCATTTGACTGTTTAAACCTACAAGTCCTGATTTTTTTTATGTTTGATGAAGGCCTTTTAAAACTTATCAAATTTATCAGGTTTGCTCCTCAGATCAGCAAACTGTTATACAAACAGTGAGAGACTGCATCTTTATATTCATTTGTTGTATACCTTTCAACTGAAATGTCTTTTCTTCTTTAGATGTAGTTCATAACTTATATGTAATTTTACTTGTTAGTATCATGTTTTTTTCTTAATATATTGTAGTAGTTCAAAATGTCCTTCTCTGAGATAGTTCTTCTTTTCCAGATATTGGCAGGTTCCCTATTTCTATGCCGGGATCAAAATGTACGACTTTGTAGCCGGGAAGCAGAAATTGAAGAAAAGTTACTTGCTGTCCAAAGAACAGGCGCTGGAGAAGTTTCCAATGTTGAAGAGGGATAAACTGAAAGCTGCCATTGTTTATTACGACGGTACTGTTACCTTTACTTTGGTTCAATGATGGGTCTGAGGATATGGGTTAGATCATGAGGATATTTCCTTGATAATCTTAATGTGTAATGCCTGCTACAGAAGTAATGCTGAAGGCTCAGTGGCCTAGTGGTTAGAGAAATCATATAGCCCCCTCTTTGCGAGGGTTCAAATTTGGATGACGGCATTTGGATTTTTATGAGAGGTGGTCTCGCAAGTCACCTATAGAGTGCTGATGGTTTTTCCTGGCTTGACCAGCCCTTATGGGCAGTTGAGTATTGGGTCTTCTTCCATCATTATGAGTCTGGCATTGCAACATTACAGAAATAATGTTGACACAATGTAAAACCCCATATGAATGAATAAACTTAACATGTTTATTTTCATTAAATGGTTCCATGAATAATAAGGGGACCTCTGTGTCCTAGTGTTTTGAGTCCATAACATGCATCCTTGATCCACATTTTTAAATACGGTGCAATGCTCTCTACAGATTTGGGTCATTTGTGTGTCATTTGATAAAGATATCATGTATTGATCATGATAGGAAGCTTTCGAACATGTGTGAATAGATAGCCTCCCTATGGGGCCTCCGTGGCCTAGTGGTTAGAGTACAGAACTTGAAATCACATGGCCCCTCTCCGCGTGGGTTCAAATCCTGAGAGGGATATGGATTTTCATGAGAGGCAGTCTCCCGACTGACTTACGGAATGCCGATGGTTCTACCCGCCTTGACCAGCCCTTGTGGACAGTTGAGTATGGGGTCTTCCTCCATCATTAATAGTCGGGCATCGCTACATAACTGAAATAATGTTGATGTGATGTAAAACCCATACATATATATATATATATAGCCTCCCTATTTTACAGGCCAACATGACGATGCCCGAATGAACACCAGTATAGCCATCTCCACTGCCAGGATGGGCGGAACAGTGACCAATTATACTCAGGTGCTCCAGTTACACAAAGAGAAGAATGAGAAGGGTGAGGAGGTGGTGGTTGGAGCCAGGGTTATGGACAGGCTTACAGGTAAGACATGGGCTCTAGTGACCTAATGGTTAAGGTGTTGGGCTTTAACCCTTTACCAAACGCCATCTTTTCGACTGTCCCAAATTGAAAGAGGAAATTGATCTTCTGATAGGGCAAAAAACATGCAAAAAACATTGTGGGAAAAGCAGTTTCCCCTTTTCCCACAATGTTTTCCATAGTCATCTGCAACAAATTGGTCAAAGCTGGTTATTGCTTGGTAATGGGTTTAGCTTGAGGGCAAGGAGGTGGAGGTTGGAGTCAGGGTTATGGACAGGCTTACAGGAAAGACTGTGACCTAGTGGTTAACTTTGAATCTCTTTACCCCTCTCTATGTGGGTTCAAATCCCAATGAGTGGTCTCCATGACCGAATGGTTTGAATGCATAACTTCGAATCACATGACCTCCCTCCGTGTGGGTTCAAATAATGATAAGGGGCCTCTGTGGCCTAGAGGGACTTAGAATCACATTGCCCTTCTCTGCGCATGTTCCAATCCAAACGACAGTGTTTGAATTTAAATGAAAGGTTGTCTCTCGAATGAATTATGGAATGCCGATGGTTCTACATTGCTTGACAAGCTCTTATGCACAGTTGAGCATGGGGTCTTCCTCCATTAGTAAGAGTTGAGCTTTGTAACATAAGAATTATCTCTATGAGTATCCATACTAAACTTATATGATAGTCTGGGCTTTGTTGTTTTATGCTTTTCAATAGTTTATTTTGTCATCTTCAGGAAACGAAATGGACGTGAAAGCTAAGTGTGTGATAAATGCCACAGGGCCCTACACAGACTCTATACGACAGATGTCCAACACACCAACACCAAAAATATGTCAGCCAAGCTCAGGGGTTCACGTCATTTTACCAAACTATTATAGGTAAGTATCAGCCAGCATGATTTCATGAAACTTTGACAGGTAAGTTCTAAGCCTGCATAAATGGAAAGTGTACACTGACCCAATGAGATATTGATAATGAGTTTTGCAAGATAATGCATAAGTAGAGTGTTATTTCGTCTTTTTAACAGGGTTAGCATTGCGTTAACAGTATTTCAGCTATATTGGGTTGATTAAGTTTAGAGGAACTCTTCTTTTTGTTGTAATAAATGTTTTCTCAATACAATTATTCTGTTTTTTATTGCCAATTATTTTTAAAGCCAAATATAAAAAACAAAAACACTTTTGATATGATATTGGTAACAATTCATCGAACAGTGGCTTCTTGAATTTACTTTATTGAAATAAGTTGATTTGAAGTATTAGTTTAAGATGAGGCATAAAGAAAGATGTGTTTTGTCTATTGAAGCCCAGCCAACATGGGCTTATTAGATCCTGAAACAAGTGATGGCAGAGTGATTTTCTTTCTACCCTGGCAAAATATCACATTAGCAGGTATGTAAGATCATACACCATTTCGACAGGGTTTACATTCAACTCTTCAGGCGGAAGAAGGAATTTATTAAAAAAAATCCAACTTTCTAAATAAAGTCATTGTGACACGATTCATTATCCTTTTACTCTGTACAATTATATTATGTCCAATAGCAGCCAGTGGCTTGGAAAGAGCATTGTGGAGGCAATGCAAGGCACATTGATAAGTGCACTGGTTGCAATTAAGATACTTGATAAACATCAACAACAACACATAGTGATTGTTTTATATGTATATTATCATTCAATTGATACTGAAATATTTTACAAAGTTGTGCAGACTAGATAAACAAAATGGTTGGATATATGATATCAACAGTACTTCAGTCATATACCTGTGGTCAGCACTCTTACCTATGTTCCTGATATTTACTTACCAGGACTATTTGATTTTCCTTCCAAGTAACTGACTGCTTTCCCACTTGAACTAAAGTGGTCGAAACGAAGAAAAAAAAAAAAGAAAAATGAAAGCTTCCATGACAATTATCTAAACTATTTCATTTTCAGGAACTACTGACAATGCATGCGATGTCACATTTGCACCAACCCCAACAGAAAAAGAAATTCAGTTTATTTTGAACGAAGTTAGAAATTATTTACATCCAGATGTTGAAGGTATGTGTCTTTCTGTGTCATCATCTTTTATTGTTTCTTTGCTACCAGAGGCCTTAACAAGTGCCAGTACGTTTTGTATTCAAATTCCATACCTGTAAATTTGGATTTTCATTAAAAGTAGCAATTGATAGAATGTTGATGGTTCTTTTCAGACATACATGTTTTTGTCTCTCTCACTTATGAGCTAGAACGGACAATATGCTTGTGATAGATTTACTGTTGATTTGATTTAAATTTGGTAATAGATCTTTCAAAACAGCAATATTATTCATCATTCTAAATCACTGCATAAAGTGATGTTTGTCTCATTGGTGAGGCTTTGATATTCCATAGATTTAGGAATTTTGACTTACTATTTTTTGCTAATATCTTTAGATTAACCCTTTCCCATACAATAAATTTTCGACTGTCCCAAATTGAAAGAGTTTGCAGAAGAAATTTCAAAATGTAATGTGATGAAATTGGAAAATAATCTTATTATAGGGCAGAAAACATTGTTGGAAAAGGAAAAATTGCTCGTAACAAGCAATTTCTCCTTTTCCCACAATGTTTTCTAAAGTTGTCTGCAACAAAGTGGTCAAATGTTGTTATTGTTTGGAAAAGGGTCAAAGAACTGTTTGAAAACAATATATTGTTTGACAGTTATGTACATGTATTACAAAAAACAAGGTTTTTTTGTTGAACAAGAACTTTCTAATAAGATACCAAGGTCTAATGGTTTTGGAATGAAATATCAATGAATTTGCCATATTGAAAACTTGTTTAACCAAAGCTTTTTTAGAAAAATTTAATTATATTATTGATTATATTATTGATTTGGAATGTTCCTTTGACAAGGCCCTTTCATATAAGGTGAAATAGCATTGAATAGCCCTGTGTCATACATTACAGTGCGGAGGGGAGATGTCTTATCCGCATGGTGTGGTATACGACCCCTTGTTAGTGATCCCAATAAAAAGGATACTCAATCCATCGCCAGAAATCACATCATTGAAGTTTCTCCAGATAAACTTATCACTATAGCTGGTAGGTGAAGATTTGTTTTTGATAGGTCTTGCTGTGTTTTTCATATTTTTTCAGTTGTATCCTGAAGATAGTTTATTCATTCTAAAATCTCTGCTGGTTTATCAGAAGAAAGGCAAGGGAATAGTATGTTGTCTAAGGACACACTACAGTGAAAAATATGATTGCTATCAGTCTTTTACTGATCAGCCTTTGCCTCTTAACACTTACGTTAACACCACCATGAATCCTTTATAAGTATAGCCAAGAATTTCTGACTTAAAGATACATGGAGAGTTTGGGTTTGTTGATAGTAATTGCATCTTTCAAAGAGGTCATGGGTTTAAACCCTGACTAGGCCAAAAAGCCTTCCTTTATCACTTTTAAGTTGGGTTTTGTAGCTGAAATACCTTCAACATGACACTCAAAGCTAAAGGAATAAAACAAGTGTCACTTAGCTTAATAACCTGGGACAAATTTGGTAAATTTCGAAAAATGACAGAAATGATGAAGGGACAATTTAACTAAAATAGAATTTTTCATTATGTAAACTAAAAACATTATTACAGTAGAATCTCTCTACCTCAAAGTTCAAGGGACCTGATGAAAATGTTTGACTAGAGAGGGTCCTAAATACAGATTTCTGGAATATAAAGACATGGAGATAATGAACACATGATTCAGGAATCCGTATTTACTTTGACGTATAGAAAAGTTTGACAATCTTAAGTTTGAGGTATAGATATTCTATTGTAATAGAAACAAAAATATGTTATTTTAGGAGGTAAATGGACCACCTACAGATCCATGGCGGAGGAGACGATGGACCGAGCTATCAAGGAGTGTGGCCTTGAACCCAAGAAGCCCTGTCAAACCAAGGGCTTACTCCTGGACGGGGCCCACGGCTGGTCCCCTACCATGTTTATCAGGCTGGTACAGGACTTTGGGCTCGAAAATGATGTGAGTAAAAAAAAAACTTTAGTTGAACCATTTTCCTAATTTTATAGTTTAAAATTTTAAACTTTTATGTTTTTAAAGTGTGAAAGTAATATTTAGGGAACCGTCATCCTTTACATACAGGTTAGATTAAGTGATGATTAAGGTAACATTTAAATTCTCTTCTTATATTTGATTTCTTTTATTAGACCCAATTAAGATCAAACAACATATCAAGGGTTCAATGCAAGACTCTATATAGTAAGTGCTTCATAAACTAGCATCACTTACTATAGTATGGTACTGAACCCACAATATAGAAGGCATGAAACTTTTAATCTTTGCAGCGTTGTTACAGAGAAACCATTGTTACAAAAGAAGTAATTGCTCAACATGAACAGTTTTTCCCTTTGTGTCAGAGGTTTCTTAAATCTTCTGCTGTTGGTAAACATTCTGAAATCTTCTGCTGTTGATATACTCTCTATTATCTTCTGCTGTTGATATACTCTCTTTAATCTTCTGCTTTTATTATCTTCTGCTGTTGATATACTCTCTAAAATCTTCTGCTGTTGATATACTCTCTAAAATCTTCTGCTGTTGATATACTTTCTATTATCTTCTGCTGTTGATATACTCTCTTTAATCTTCTGCTTTTATTATCTTCTGCTGTTGATATACTTTCTAAAATCTTCTGCTGTTGATATACTTTCTAAAATATTTTGATGTTGATATACTTTCTGAAATCTTCTGCTGTTGATGTACTTTCTATTATCTTCTGCTGTTGGTATACTTTAATGAGTATTTATGTGAAAGGAAATCGTGAATTCAATTTTACATTTCTTTCCAGGTTGCTCAACATTTAGCTAGCACTTACGGAGATAAGGCGTTTAAAGTGGCTAAAATGTGCACACTCACTGGTAAACGATGGCCTGTGGTCGGTCGCAGGTTACATGAAGAATACCCATACTTAGAGGCAGAGGTAAGAATGGTCTATTTGTGGTTGAATGTGATTTAAGTTTACCTTAGAAACACATCGTTTACATTGCAATTTCGCACTCATGTTTTCTCTCTTTGTATAAATGCTTTTTAGAGTTATTTTGGGCAAATGGATAAAAACTAATATATGTAAGTGGATGCCTTTAAGCCAAGAAATGACTTTTTACTTCATCATCTTTTTGCTTTGCTGTTAAATACTTAGAATAAGAATAAATGTTGATCCTTTTCAGTTTTACAGGAAATGTGCATATTTTGATATTTGAACTTGCCTTGCAATTAAATGAGGTACATGTATAAAAGTATCATGAAAAAGTTTGAAACTGGTATGTTAATACACAAAGATTAAATAGGTTCTCTGGCTTCAGTAATATGAATGAAATATTGATAAAACAGAGCATAAAATCCCAAACCATCCCAATCAATTTCAGGTCCGATATGCTGTGCGCGAGTATGCCTGCACGGCTATAGATGTTATTGGTAGACGCACCAGGCTGGCCTTCTGTAACGTCCATGCTGCTGAGGAAGCCTTGCCAAGGGTGATAGAGATAATGGCGGAGGAGTTAAAATGGAGTAAACAAAAGCAGCAGGTATATTCTTGAAAGGGTCCTTTGTGGCCAGGGGTATACCGAAATTTGCACCCCATATATTTTGCCCCCTTTTTCGTATGCCACAGGTTTTTGCCCATTCCCTTCCATTAAAGGTAGTCTCTCAGCTTACTTACAGGATGACAATGTATATACCTGGCATGGGGTCCTGCATGGCCCAGTGGTAAGGTTTCAGACTTGGAACTAGGGGAACAAGCCCGACAGATACCTCTGGTTTTGTGGTATGACTTTTGGTAAATCACTTCAGAGCCCTAGCCTAGTACTGGTGGATCCAGGAAAGCCGTAACATCGCTGAAAAATTGTGCATGATTTGGAGGTACATAAATATCAAGTGTCCACTACTTAAAGACCACTAGTAAAGGAATTTGTAATTTTCTGAATTGAAAGCAACTGTAGAAGACTAAATTTAGCAAGAAAGAATATAAAAATGCATTCTTTTTTTATGAGCGGTAAAAACCATTGTAATGAAATATATTTATCCTCAAAACAACATTAATTTAAATCATTATTCTAACTATGAAAGACTGTCTTACATAAGCTTGTTTGTTGCATTATGGGTTTGATATCTATTACCAGAGTTAAGTGTTGAGATATACAAAGTTTCACAGACACAAAGAGCTAGTCTTCTATATGTGAATGAACATTTATTGCATTTTTTAAAAGAAGAAAACCTCTGAAATTAATAAAACATTTATATTAACTTTTGTTGACAGGAAGAAATGTTTTGTGCGAAGAGATTTCTAAAGAGGGAAATGGGCCTGGATTTGGGGAGGACTAATCAAGACATGCCTATCAACTTTACTAAAGATGAAATCAACCAGTTTGTGAAACGGTTCAAGTCTTTGGATTCTGACAACAAAGGGTACATCACTGTCAATGACCTTCGGAAATACTTCAAGGTCAGTAGCAAGGTTTGATTTTTTAATAAAGTTGATTACTTCATGCAGACCCCTTTTAACCGATTACCAAACAATAACAACATTAAACCACTTTGTTGCAGATAACTCTGGAAAACATTGTGGGAAAAGGAGAAATTGCTCGTAAAAAGCACTTTTTCCTTTTCCCACAATGTATTCTATCCTATCAGAAGATTATTTCCCAATTTCATCACATTTTGAAATGTCATCTGCAAACACTTTCAATTTGGGACAGTTGAAAATTTGGCGTTTGGTAAAGGGTCAATTAACTTACATCAGACATCTAAAATAGCAGACCTCTTAAGCTTTTTTTATTACACAAGAAGTAATAGAACATTCTAAAATGCATTCAAAGGACTTATTACTTTGCTTTCAATGCTTTTCTTTCTTTATTTCTTCTTCTCTCTCATTTTCAGTCTCTAACATTTATATGTAGGCTGATTTATAAACGTCAGATCATGTCAACGAGGGTCATATACAGCATTATGACTAGAAAAATAAGAATATTGAAATAATGAAGTATTCTTTTTACAAGTTTATTTTCATTATAGTAGCATTATCGAGCTCTACCTAACCTTGTAATGCACTGTATCGTTTTATTCAAGGTTTTCAAGGGTACAAAACTTGTATGTTGTTAATGAGATAAAAAACCGAAGAGAAAAAGTTTGTGTAATCTTCGAGTGAACTCCTTTCATTTTATCATTCATTTAACCCATTACCAAACAATAACATCATTTAACCACTTTATTGCAGATGACTCTGGAAAACAAGCAATTTTTCATTTTTCCTCAATGCTTTCTGTCCTATCAGAAGATTATTTTCCAATTTCATGGCATTTTGAAACGTCATCTGCAAACTCATTTGGGATAGTCGAAATTGTTTGAAAATGGTTAGGTCAGAATGCATGTTTGATATCATTTGGCTATCATTTCTAGCTTGTAATTTTTTTAATTTTATTTTTCTAGAAAATTCAAGCAAATATTGTAAGATAACATTGTGCACCCAGTTAAAGTGTAATGCTTTCATTTATTAACACCAACAGCTACTTTGCAGCACACGACTTTGAAGAGGTTGTGCTTTATATGCAAAAAAGGCTTTTATCAATTCACAAAAAAGGTTTTGAAATATCTCTAATCTTCGAATACTGAGCATTGTTTCCAACTATGTTTTTGTAATACCCTTGCAATGTCGAAAAATGTTGATATAGAATTGCTGTTTAATAAGGAGATACGAAACAAATTAGGTGTGCTGATATGTGGCAAGAGGTATTGATGATTCATTTGTCTAACTTCTAGGTGAGAAATGCCCAGCTTACATTTAAGCATTTTTGGATTATTTTGTTTAAAATCATTCCCTAATACAAACTTTTACACACCTTTGGAGGAGACAAACTTTGAAAACATTGGCACAAGATGATTATTTGTTTCTTTCAAACACGTTTCTTTCAAACGTGTTAATGTTGGTTCACTAGTATTGTAATATTGGCAGAGCTTTTCTGCAAATTTACAACCTAATGTATTGTCATAGGGAACATGGAGTTATGTAAATAGATAACACAACTGATCAGTGGATGACAGTGTTTATCAATGATCAGATGTAAGTGAGTCTTTGAAAGCTTACTTTGCTTGGTTTGTTACAGTACTAAGAGCATTGCTTAAAATTAGAATGTTCTTTTTCTTGACACAATGTCTTTATAAGTTGTCTGCTGCAAAGGTGTCAATATTGTACAAGTAATGAAAACTTTTTAGCTTCTTCTGCTTTTTTGCCATGCTCAAGTCAGTTTCCTGCTATAGGTATTGTGCAAGTATAGGGGTGTTTTGAATTTGCTTTTATGCCTTTGTGAATAAGGCCCTTGCTTTTAAATTGTGCAGAATGTGTATTCCACTTACTTAAGTATCTCTATTTCTACAACCACTCAGTGGAAATGAACAAAGCTACAGCAACATTGACATGCTGGTGTTTTGTTTATCTTACTCTGAATAATTAGATTGTGTTAATAAGACTTTGCCCTACTTATTTTTTAATATAACTAGGATTCTTATTTTCAACTTATTTGAATGCACTCAATTTTGTTTTAACGTTCCTTGTTCAAGGATAAGAAAATTTGAAAGTCAAAATAAAGTGCCGTTAAAACAATGCAGTATTTGTATTGTATGGTTTACAAATAAAAGTAGCTTTTGAAAGCATAATTAATTCAGTATGGTCAATTTATCTTGGAATGAAAGTCTAAGATTAATGCTGTAGATATCAAATCAATTGCAGATTCCAATTTTTATCACATCTGTGAAAAAAAAACAGCTTTTAACTACCAGCTTTGAGATGACAAAAAGTTGATAAAGATGTCAATTAAGAACAGGAAACAATCCCTGGAGGCTAGCTCTGCAGGAATCTATAAATCGAGTTGAGTTTCTTGCCTTTTATGCATTGCTTAAGGAGCGTTTCTTCATTTAAGGTAGAATACGCATTATGCACCATTTTGAAACTCTTCCTTTCATCAGATTACTTCTGTCATTCTCTGTATATATCTGTCATGCATGGAACTATTCAGTGTAAAATGAATATTTCCGGCCACAACAGATGTATACAGAGAACGACCAAAGACATCTGATGAAAGAAAGAGCTTCAAAGTGGTAGATAATGGGTAATCTATAACTACTTTTATAAGATTGCCTCACGGGTTTTGTGGTTTGGCGAAAAAGTTAGAAGCAAAATAGGGACACACTTGTATATACTGCTTATTTTCTGAGGTTCAGTTGTTTTTGAAGGAGGCAAACATATTGTTTAAACTTATTCTTTTTACATCGATTGTGAAACAAGTCCTTACAGCTTAGAATAATCACTCTCGATTCTGCTTCCTGGATACATAACCAGTACTCGTGCCGAATGTGGATTAATCAAAGTTTGCAAGGCAGATCCCGCTTTTCACGGGATTCGAACCCACGACCCTCGTGTCCAGAAGCCGAAGCTCTACCCCTGGACCACTGTCCTCATTAAAGGGGCTTGTTTGCATCAGGGTTGAAAAAGTCCAGGTTTTGTATTGTTGTTTGATGTACAATAGGAAGTGGCTATTGAAACTATAGTAAATTCAGGAATTTATTAGTTCAATTCATCTTAAGTATCTACAGCTTATATGCATGCAGTAGATCTCAAGAATGATATCACGCTTTTGGATTAAACTACATGCTTATATAATGTACAATGTAAACACACTCTAAAGAATAATAAACAATATGATTTTGCTTCCAATGACTATTCACCAGTGCATATCATGTAACACGATAATACAGATATTTGATTTTACCACACCTGATATCCTGTCTGACTTACTCTATGCCTATTGTTTTTCTAAGCTTCAACTCTGAGATCTCTAATTTTCAGCTTTTATGAATATCTTGCATTTTATCTAATATGAAAATAGGCAAAGCCTAAACCGGGCGAAAGAGATTTTTTCCTTCAATTTATTAGCAGTGCTAATTCTGGATTTGTATTACATATGTTCCCTAAAGTAATGCATCAGTAATAGACAAGGAAGCAGTGTCTTGTCAGAAGGCACTCCAATTTTAAAGAGATAGCCATTGTTACGATTCAAATCAGATATGTTAAATATATAACCTACAACACCAGGATATACGAGTCGCTAACCATTATGAATGGTACATGGTCATTAGACAAAGGTATAGTTGGTATCGAGCTTGATACATCAATATGCGTTGGCTTGTACAACATTCTTTCGAAAGTCATTGCACCATGATTTTTTAAATTCCTAGCCACAGAGCAATGATGTTCGTATGGGTTTATCTGTCAGTCGCTAAGGAGGAATATTGGCAGGGTCTAGTGTGAAAATAACAGGAGCAGGGGTTAATGTCCATTTATACAACTGAAACATTCTGTTGGAAATGTTTTTGAACAATAATCCACTAATAGCATATAACCCTTTCCCAAACAACAAATTTTCGACTGTTCCAAATTGAAATAATTTGCAGACGACATTTCAAAATGTGATAAAATTGGAAAATAATTTTCTTATGGGACAGAAAACATTGTGGGAAAAGGAAAAATGGCGGACAGTGGTCCAGAGGTAGAGCGTCGGCTTCTGGACACGAGGGTCGTGGGTTCGAATCCCGTGAAAAGCGGGATCTGCCTTGCGAACTTTCATTAATCCACATTCGGCACGATTACTGGTTATGTATCCAGGAAGCAGAATCGAGAGTGATTAATCTAAGTTGTAAGAACTTGTTTCACAATCAATGTAAAATAAATAAGTTTAAACTTAAAAGGGTTAAGACTAATAAATATCCATGCATGTTGGATGCTATGGATGGATACTTCATACTCATATTTTGAACCAGGTCCTAACCAAAGCTTGGAGGGGTGGGGGGTGAAGGTTGCTTCATGTCGAATTATTTTGACTAAACCACAGAGCAACGATGATGTTTGTATAGGGTAGGTGGTTAGTGGCTTAGAAGGATTATTTACAGGGACTGGTGGGGAAATAATAGGAGCAGGGATATGTCTATTGACACAACTGAAACATTATGTTGAAAATATGGTTAAACTATAATCCAACGATAGCATTTAAGTGTGGTTGGAGGTTCTTGCTAGATACTCTCATGTTTTAGCTGTCCTACCCATATCAGTAATGCAATAAGAAACAGAAGACACTGTTTGAGCAATATCAAAACCACCAAAATTTTAATTTCAAAATCTCTGCATGCAGAATGAGGGAGGATTCAACGCAAGACTTCAGTAAGTACTTCACATATGTGAAGCACATACAATATTGTCTTATACTGAAACCTTATATATAGAATTTCACCAAATGTATGTTGTAAGTTTATGTTTTTCTCTGAATCATTCTTATAACCTTTCACAACACATGTTTTAATGATGAAATAGAGAAAAAGTTTGTATTATGAAGGAAATCCATCATTGTCAAAGTTCTTTGAAATTATCTACAGCACCAAAAGTCCTTCTATGATAAGTTGAAATAAACAAAAAACAATTATATTGTTAAACAATTGACCAAATTTATTCATGGTAATAACAAACACTTTTCCCAATAGAATATGTACAGATCTATACAACAACTTGTTCAAATGATAAGCCGTAGTGTAAGTCTTTATTTGATTTAACCCTCTCAAAATGCAACGAATAATTTACATTATGTAGTCAGAAAAAAGAAAGTAGTTATACAAATTTGCATATTTACTACATTTGAACATAACTTGTGCTACAATGCTGTGTCAATAAGCTGTCACTCCTTTTAACAAATTATTAATTAAAGTATACTTATCAAATGTCATCTTCAGGGTGTAATATCTATATTTCTTGAATAATTTACAAAAAGGAGTCCTATTTGAGAACAAAGCACAGAATCTTTGTATAATGTTCAAATAACTATTACATCTTCTATTGAAAGTAAACAGACAACATTTCATCATCTATCCTTAAAACTTCATTCAAGCTATATTTGTGACTCTTTCCAATGAAAGTTAAAGCAGAGCACAAGAAAATTGTATGATTTAACTATGACATTTGATTAAAACTATGATGAGAAAAAGGATAACAGCTCATTTAGTCATTTGACTCAATTTATGATTTTGTCAAGGTGTTTTCTAAAAGACTCCTGCCACATGCAAAGCGTTTCAAAGGGTAGTAAGAATTTAACATATCTTTACCAGAGAACAAGAAGCCAATGTGATTTAAGGAAATCTTTCAAAGCAATGTTTCTATTAATAACAATATCTTTTACCCAATAACTTTAGAAATTATTATTCTCTACGCTTTATTTCTACAAATTTCCAAATGATTTAAAAATGTAAAGCCTTCATTTTTTTAAATAGAAAGTATTAATAACAATATTTTTACACAATAACATTTAGAAATTATTATTGTTTATGCTTTATTTCTAATAATGTCCAAATGATTTCATAATGTAAAGCCCTCATTGTTTGAAATAGAAAGTATTTGCAATCAAAAGAGTTTGTAATCAGAAACAAAGAGAGCATTTTTGCAGAGAATAAAATCATTGTGACAAAAGGGAATACTTACTGTAAAAATAATTTAGTTACAATGGTGGCTTAACTCAAATTTGTTATGCCCCACTTGCTTCAAAATGTGTTTACATGAGTTAACAATTTACTGAACGCCAAATTTTTTAATTCCCAAATTGAAAGCGTTTGCAGGCAACATTTCAAAACGTTACGAAATTGAAAAATAATCTGTTGATTGGGCAGAAAACATTGTGGGAAAAGGAAAAATTGCTTGTCACAAGCAATTTCTCCTTTTCCCATAATGTTTTCAAGGGTCGTCTTCAAACAAAGTGGTTAAATGTCATTATTGTTTGGTAATGGGTTAAGTGGTTTACTATTTTAACTAAGCAGATATTATTGTATTTTATTGAACAATAATTCACCCTTTTGCACCTTTTGCAGTAAAAATGTCCCTCAAAATCAGTGGCAAAATATGCAATAAATTGAACGGCAATATGTATCTCAGTTTTTTAAATGCTACCTGCTGCCTTATACTGTACAAAATAATGAATAAAAACTCTTACTGTCCAATGATTTTACTTTTAACCCTAGTTTCTTAAACATTATGGGAAAAGTTTCTTTCATCTCACTTATTGAGACAGTTTTGCTACAACTATCTATCAGTATGGAAAATACATGTGCATATCTGTCAGTCTTGTTTGTGTTGTGCTACAAAACATAGATTTCACACATGTTTAAGATTTTAAAGTTTGGAGAAAAAAAATGCAGGGAAAATGTTCATACACTTCTTCATCTGTTTTCTTTTTGTCAAGGTTTCTCTTTCATGTCAGCACTTTCATGTACAATTCCTCCTCTGTCAGGCAGAACTATTTCTGTTTAAAAAAGATAATGGAAGAAACATAAGTTAAAAACAAGATCCATGTTAAATGGTTATTTCTTTGTCACTGTACCTTGTACATAGCAGAAGTGTTTTGATGTATATATGTACATAAAACATGAATGTTGAATAGATATCATTTCAAAAGTACTGTAGAGTCTTTTTTGTATTCCAAAACTTTGTTTTGAATCTCCTTTAATTGTCAACATGTTTGCCAAAATCTTGTTAATGAATTACTTATGATGTCTTTGTTCATTTATCTGTGATCATTAGATGAATATCATTTGAAAAGGTCAGTAGATTTGGTTCATGTCATAGCAAGGTTTAAATATACACATGGTTTTGTCCCACAGTGGCATAATGGTTAGTGGTATGGACCTGGGTTTGATCCTCAAAGACATTCACCTAAATTGCTGTGAAGTGTTTTTTGGCAAGAAACATTTCCTAGCCTTATACTGGTAGGTAATCCAGACATGTACCTTAACGCTCCTCAGCCATGTACATTAATGGAAATACAAAACTATTCCAGCCACTTGTTTGAAATTCATTTGTCATTATGCATGCTTTTTAATCATTGTTTATTAAGATTTCTCATCAAATTATGAATGGAAGAAAGATAAAGTAATCTAATTGGTAAATATTGCAGTGCAGTTTTTCTCTAGAAAACCCATGCTAAGACGATGTATTGATATGTACACAAACTAAAAGTCATTTTATGTTTGACATAGTGTTGAAAACAGTATAAAACACCTGTATTTCAAGTAAACCATTCTTTCTTAAGTAAAAAGCTCTTCAATTAAAAATGTCCTTATTTGTCTGATCTCCATTTGCAAGGTATTATTCATAACATAATTACTCATGAAAAAGATAAGTTGTACTTACATATGCTTATAAGAAAAGAATATTTCTTTATGCAGCACCACACCATTCTTTTCTTTGGTTGCTGGTTCGGATTTGACCTTCACACAGTCTGAACTATGGCTGACTCTGGAAAGCAGACAAATGGAATTTACTTGAATAAGAGTCATTACTATGTTTCACGACTATGTCCCCATTAATAGTCGGTGAAAAGACAGAAGTTTTGGAAGTCACCATATGATAGGTATATTCAAATAGCAAACAACGTGTAAATAAACAAAACAAGCACATCGTCAATCCAAAAACAAGAATCGAAGTTACTCAGCCTAGAAACGATCTCAATGTAAACAAACCTATCTTTCGTCTCCAAAATGTATGTTCATATTACCCTTAGTTTTTAACACAGTTGGAAAGTGTACTAGAGTAAATATATACTACACCGACACCAGATGCGTAACATAAAATCAATATTCTGAGTAAGACAGTGATCGTAACGTGCACCTCATGATCTTGTTTGTAAACATAGAATGACGGTCCAGAGTCTCTTCGATTTATTCATGTCGCTTTTAACAAAATAGACTGTAAAAATATGCGTTATTTATACGAAAATGAAAGCGTACAAAAAGTTATCTTACCTCACGTTATCGTTGTTGATGTGCGTTCAACAAGGCGGTCATTTCATTCCATTTAAGATTTGAAGCGGTGATCAAAAGGATGATGAGTTGTAAAGAAACTGACTTGTCACGTGATACACAAAAACGGAAAGTGTAACACTTCTTGGTGTAATCACCATGTCAACATGTGTAGAATCGACTGGTTTTAGGATGAGAGACGCCACCTTCACCAAATAAACGGAAAAGAATGAAATGCGGTCTAAATTTTACAAAATAATTTATTGTTTAAGGTTTTTAAAAAAATATTCGGAGGAAAATCCTTCTATTTTTTGTTTGTTAACTTTGATTTTTCCACATCATTGCTACCAAAAAACCTGAATAAAAATAATTTTTTGGACAAGATGGCGCCATATGGAGTCAGAACGAGGCTGCAAAAGCATGGCCGAAAAAAAGTCCTTTAGGGTTCTGAGTCAATCGGAATCCTTGGTTTTGTAGGTTTATTCTTTGGTTTCGTGTACGTGTAACATATAGGCGGTCTCCAGACCGTGCCTTCGGCACGGTCTTCCGCCCGTATAAAGTCATTTGAGAAATTTGTGACAATACTTTCCCTCCCTCAAGAAAAATGTTTTGTTATAAGGTTTAGATTTCAATTGGCATTTACTTTATCATTCTGTGACTGGTTTTATAAAGATGTGTACATGAATCATTTGTTCAAAGAACATGTTGGGATTTATCAACATGGCTTTAAAAGATATTTTCTCTTACTCATTATATTTAAATGACAAAAAGATATGTTAAGAAATGAAAAGTTTCTTCTTGTCACTGAAGTTTCTGTCAGGATGTTCTGAAGGTGCCTTTTATGCCAGATTTGGAGCAAATGATCTATCAGCGCAAAATAAACTTACAGGAAATTTTCTAGAAATGATGCCACATGAGTTGTAAAAATCATAATATTCTGTCTTCAGGATGTATTTTTTTATGTTTTCAGAAGTAACAGGTAAAGCATATGCACAATAAATGCACATGTTATTTATGATAGCATGACTTGCAACATTTCTATTTATGATAAAAAATGCAATTCATGATATTTGTTTGTGTGAATTTGTAGAGAAATCTTGCCTATAGCTCCAAAGGTGTTACAGAAGAGTGACAGAAACTTTAAACCAGACAAAGCCATGATTTGCTTAATTTGCCTTTTTTCCCCCAAGTTTTCATCAGGAACTATTTCGCTCTTACACTTAATAGACTACCGTCAGAGATAAGAACACTTGAATTGCTTTTGTACCATGATTTGTCATGAATGATAACTCTGCTTTCAGAAAATTGGTGAGAAAGTATCAGAAGACCAACTGCACGACATTTTGAACGAAGTAGATCTGAATAAAAATGCCCAGGTTGATCTTGGAGAGTTTTTACAGGTTGGTAGTTTAATTTACATTTCCCTCATTTTCAGACAAGCTTTGTCTTCTTCATTAGCAATCTGAAAACACCTCTGACATAATATGGAAGCCTCCGTATTACTTATTGCAAAGCTACTTTTGTTGTACTTTTGTTTTTAAATGAAAATATCAAATGCAATATCTAAACAGTCAGTTGATTTGATTAATGAAAGAAAAATGAATCACAACTTATAACTTCACTATACCGTATTAGTTACCCACCAAAAATGATGGTTTTGATTGATTTTCAATACTTCCATATACATGTACATTGAACTACTCAACGATGATGCTTTAAGGAAATGTGTTAGAAGCCAGGGATGATTCACCCCAAATATGTAATCCTACACTTATATATGAGGTGTATTTCTCAGGTCACTTAGATACCTGAGAAGGTGTAATTGCTTCATAAGGGCTTTTGAGACTGTTCCAACTTAAAAGCATAAAACCGTTTCCTTATGATTAGTGATCTAAAGGATGCTTGTTCACTGTAGGGCAAATTTGAAAGTCAATATAAAATGTCCTTGAAACAGTATAGGTTTTGTATTGTATGATACGCTATTAAAAGAAGTTATTAAAAGCATGCTTAACTCGGTAAGAGTCAATTTATCTAAGTGTGAAAGGTTTATATGCAGTATATCTCAAAAGTGATATGTTTTTGGATTAAAATAAATGTTAATTCACTGTATATACAAACACGCTTTAAAGAATTGAAAATGACGTTATTTTGCCTCCAATGATTTTTCTTCAGTGGATGTTATATAACAGTACAGCTGTTAGGCATTTTTAACCTATTACCAAACAATAACGACATTTGACCAGTTTGTTGCAGAGGACTCTGAAAAAACATTGTGGGAAAAGGAGAAATTGCTTTTAACAAGCAATTTCTTCTTTTCCCACAATGTTTTCTACCCTCTCAGAAGATTGATTTTCATTTTCATCACACATTGAAATGTCATCTACAAACTTTTTCAATTTGGGACAGTCGAAAATTTGGCGTTTGGTAAAGTGTTAAAGAAACAAAAAGGGAACTAGCTCCTTTCAGTGACTCAAAGACCCAATGGGGCAGGCTTGATTCATTTATTTATTTTAGTATTTTTTTCTGTTCACTCAGGTCTATTAATAAAACGTCTTGTCATAAAATATCTTTACTTATAACTTGTTGTATACCTACTTACAGCTGATGGCATTTTTACGGAATACGCAAAACAGACATAAAACAGTTTCATTGATGATAGAACAATATATGTAAATGACACATAACTCTTAAAGCGATCAGTTCATATTGTATTTATTGCCATTTGATGAATTTCTCTTTTTATAAATGTTAAGAAGACTGGAAAAGAATAGGATAATTTTAGGGCTTTAACCAATTACCAAACAATAATGGCATTTAACCAGTTTGCTGCAGACAGCTCTGCAGATAGATGCATTAAGATACAGGGCTATTTTGTTAGATTAACCCTTTCCCAAATGCCAAATTTTCGACTGTCCCGAATTGAAAGAGTTTGCACACGACATTTCAGAATGTGTTGGAATTGGAAAATAATCTTCTGAGAGGGTAGAAAACATTGTGGGAAAAGGAAAAATTGCTCGTTAAAAGCAATTTTACCTTTCCTACAATGTGTTCAAGAGTTGTCTGCAACAAACTGGCCAAATGTCGTTATTGTTTGGTAATGTGTTACACAATCTTTATTACCTATAGATGCAATAGAAATGATCGCAAGTGTGGGAGTCTGTTACAACATAACCTTAAAGTTTGACAATTTAATGGTAAGGTTTCTGCTATTAATTTTTTGTGACAGTTTTCCACTTTTCTGGTGAAATTTAATTCAAAATGTTAGCTATATAGAATCAGCAGACAAACTTGGAAACTGTTTGGTTGTGGTTTTAGAACTTGATAGTCTATGTTTTGATCCCAACTACCACCTCGGGTTTTGTAGTAATTTCCTTTGACAAGAGCCCTAGCCTAGTACTGGTCAATTGGTTGACACATTGGTTTAAACCAGTGTGATAAAAGAACGAAAAACCTTTCATGTTGTTACAGCTGAAACTTTTTTTTTCTGCAAGTTTTGTGAGTTTAAAGTAATGAAATGCCATTTCATGCCATGAATGAGGTTATGTTGTAATTGTTTATAGTGGTTCTCCTTGCACCCATATATGATATTAGAAGTACTAACTACATCGTAAAACATACAGGTTTTAGATCAACTCAACATCACATTTAGGTAGAATAGATATAATCCGCCATTTGGAAACAATCTTTACATGAGAGAGTGTAATTAACTGATTGCTTTGATATTAGGGGACCTCGGTGGCCAAGGGGTTAGAGAACAGAACTTGAACCCATATGACCCCTCTCCATGTGGGTTCAAGTCCCGGTGACAGCATTTGGATTATCTTAAAGGCACATAAAAGGAGATGAGTACAAATAAATTACTGAAAAAATATATGGAGTTCTTTTATAATGTTCATAAAAGTCCTGAGAATTAGTTTACAAATGCATTGAGACACTGTAAATAGACTCCTTTAACATAAGTTATCTTGTGCTTGAAATATAGATGTCTCCAATTCAATCATGTTTATCAGCAACCTGAATGTTTACATATTCAAAATAACGAATTCTTATTGGTCGGTTAAAAAATTTGTGTATCAACTGACAAGGTCAGAGGTGAAGAATCACACAATCTGAATTATTAAACTTGCTAATATGGGTTATTTCTGGTTGACTTTCCTTTAAGTTGTGCTGAAGGTGTTTTTTATGATAATTATTTGAATCTGACCAAAAGTTTATCAAATAGTATAGTTTGATATAGCATTAATCTCCTTTAATGAGCCTATAAGAGGTAGTCACCTGACTGACTTACGAAATGCTGATTGATTGTTCTACCTGGCTGAATCGGCAGTTGAGTATGGGGGTCTTTCTCCATTTGTATAAGTCGGGCATTGAGACATTACTGAAATAATGTTGATGTGATGTACACCCCCATACATATTATGATATGATTTAATATGAAGTTTTACCACTTGTATGTATCTCACTGATTGCACCCCAAATAAATGGTTTTGCAGCTCTGCTGTACACAACTTTTAAAATAAGTTTTGGAAAAGGGGAAACTTTTGGGCGACAGTGGTTGAGTGTCTGCCTCTTGTACAAAGGGTCTCAGGTTCAATCTATGATAGAGAGCAGGTTGAATATCCTGGACTGACCCAAAGATTAGCGCAAGTACTGGTTTAATATCCAGGAAGCAGTCGTCAAGAGGGAATTTAATAATCTTCAAGCTTGCAACACAATCAATGTAAAATGAATAAGTTTGAACTTAAATGAGAAACTTTTTTAATTAAAGTAAACTCATCCATTTTCAAAAATGTCAATCCTAATGAAATAGTTTCAGATTGGAATTGTCGTCTTAAACTTTAAAGATTTGATTTCAAAACAAAAAGAATTCAATGGTGTCATAATTCTGGTAACTGATAATCTATCAATGTGACTTTTTAACAAGCCAACACCTTTTATTTCTTGACCCTATTTCCAACACTGACAGTCTTACTTAATCCGATACAAAACATTCCCCTGGTGTTTCTTTCTTCTGTCCATGACTGTTAGAATGATATTCGAGGGTTCAGTGCAATACTATAGTAAGTGTTTCATAAACATGAAGCACTCACTATAGATTTGCACGGAACCCTGGAGATATGATCTAGGAAATTAAAAAATCACCTTGGTATAGCAGCCTATTCAAAGACCTGGGGCCCGTTTTACTAAACAACTTACGGAAAATGTTTGCGTAAGTCATAATTGATAAACATGGATAGTATCTTCAATGAAAGTACAATGTTGCAATGTGGCACTTCATTGGAAGCGTCTCGGAGAGACGATTCCAATGATGTGTCACTTTGCAATATTGCTTCGTCCAATATTGATAAAAGAGGAACTGTTGTTTTAGACTTAGGCAAATCTTAAGCGTTTAGTCAAACGGTACCCTGTTCTCCAGCTTTCTCTCAATTTGACCTTTCTCCCTGCTAACATAATTCTTTTCTGTTCCTACAGATTTTGGTTCTTGAGAAAACTTGATGATTTGATATGCTGGATTATAATCTCTTTGTTATTTGTTTTTTGGCGTATATCATGTTCGCTCTTTCCGTTTATTTGTATGTGTGCATTCTGTCATGGACTTTAACCTATTCCCAAGATACAGTTTTTAGTTTTCCAAATTCAATGCAATGGTATGCTACAAGTATAAAATAAGAAAGAAAAAGACTAGGAATTGTCAGATATTCATCTAGACTTTTATATGTTTGAAAGTTGTTTTGTCAAGTCATTTTATTTCAAGGTTTAGGCTTACACCTTCATCTGGATGATTTTTTAGTTTATTTCAATTTTTTTTTGTATTTTACCATGTAACATTTATCCCAAAGACGTTGTTTGAACAAAGGGACATTTTGCTCTACCCCTGGACTACTGTCCGCCATGTTAACTTTTTATTTTATTTCTAAATTTTGTATTTTATGATGTAGCATTTATCAAAAATGTTGTTTGAACGAAAGGACGTTTCAATCCACCCCTGGAACACTGTCCGACAAGTTGACTTTTTATTATTTCTAAATTTTGTATTTTATTATGATGCATTTATCCAAAAGACGTTGTTTGAACAAATGGACATTTTGATCTACGCCTGGACCACTGTTTATAACTCTAAATTTTATATTTTATGATGTAGCATTTTATCCCAAAGATGTTTGAACAAAGGGTTATTTCCATCTACCCTTTAACCACTGTCCTCCATGTTAGCAGGTGATTAGTTCCAACTAACTCAATCATGAAATTATACGCAATTTCAACGACAGATCCTTTTTATGTTTTCAGCTGATGAGTGCTCTAAAAGTTGGGAAAGTCACCAATTCCCGATTCGCAAAGGCCGCCGAGTTATCTGAAGGGACCGAGCGTATATCCGTAGAGAGAAGCGGGGGCGGAGTTTAGAAACAGTGCTTATTTTTATCCTATAACACGACAGTGCAAACCTTAGAAAACACCGATTATGGGGTTCAAAGCAAGACTATAGCAACTCCTTTACGTGTGTGAAGGAGTTACTATAGTATTGCTTTGAAACTATGAAATGCCCTTTTCCTTTTACCATGTGATGCATTACAAATTACTTATATATGCCTAAAATGTATACATAAAAAAAGGCATTTAGTTTTGTCGTAGTTGAAATAGTTCTACCATAAGTGAAATTCCTAATGATAAAAAAATTTGTCTTTTGAAAACAGACTTATTGAGAAATGTTTACGGGTACATTGTACCTAAAGCTTCATAATCGAATCTCTAAGTTTTATGTTGTTGGTACTCATCAAGTTTGTCTCCTCAAAAGAGGCTTTGAACTCTTGGGATCCCAGGTTCGAGCCCCACAGACGCACCTGGTTTTGTTGGAGTGACCTTTGACAAGTTACTTCAAAGCCCTTGCCTAGTACTGGTGGATCCAGGAAAGCCATTACATAAGTGAAAAATTGTTGAAATGCTCTTTAACACCATACTAACAAAAAAGAACTTGGATAAAATGATTGAAACGGACTATCTCACACTTTGTGATCAAAACCTTTTTAAAACAAAATATATTCTTGGGATAAAATGTCCTATGTGCATAGAGTCATATGTATTGGTAAAGAGGGTAAAAACTGCTTATGGTTATTTTAAATAAAAAAAAAGCAATAGCTACTCAAAAGAAAAATTTCGTTTATTTTCACAATTTTTTTAATTTCATCCATCTAGAATTCATTCATAGTAGAATATGTGTTGATTATGTTCAGATATTTTTCTTCTGTTTGTAAGATGCTTTTGTAAGATGCTTTTCGTTTCATACATTGGAAGTTGATTTTTGATGTATTATCATATCAGCCAACATGTTTTTAACATTCAGTATCATTTAACAAGTCCCCTTAACCCTTTACCAAACACCATATTTCCAACCGTCCCAAATTGAAAGAGTTTGCAGACGATATTTCAAAATCTAACGAAATTGAAAAATAATCTTCTGATAGGGCAGAAAACATTGTGGGTAAAGGAAAACATTGCTTGTTAACCCATTACCAAACAATAACATCATCTGACCAGTTTGTTGCAGACGACTCTAGAAAACATTGTGGGAAAAGAGAAATTGCTCTTTACTCAGATACAAGAAACAACATAAAAGATGATATTGCATAGATAGGATATTTGTGACAAGTCTTGGGGTCTGTCCATTCTGATTTTGTAACTGGTTCTTGTAAAAATGAACTTAGTGGTGAACATACGTAATTGGTTCTTTGGTTGTATATGTATGTAACTTTGATTTTTAACAGATGGACTTATTCTTTTATGTATGTAAATGTCTTCTTTGAAATATGGACTTAGTTGTGTATGTATGCAACTAAGATTTTGAAATATTGACTTTGTTTTATATGAATGTAACTGTCCTCTTTGAAATATGGACTTAGTTGTGTATGCATGAAACTTGGTCTTTGAAATATTGACTTTGTTATATGTATGTAACTGGGTCGTTGTTATTGGGAATGAACTGTGTATTTTTGTTACTGTTTTTCGAAATACTGACTAAACTGTGTTCGACTTTTACATAAACATGGGTACATTGTGAGTTTGTGACGACCATTTTGATTTATCTGTTGTTAAGACTTTTTGTTTTGAGTAGAACATGTTTCATTAACATATACATTCAAACTTGTTTTTGACAACCACCTTTAGAACTTTCCTTCGTACAAACTCCTGACCGTAATTATTGTTACGGGGGTCCTACATGGCCCAGTGGTTAAGGTGGCGGACTTGAAACTAGGAGGTCCAGAGTTCTAGTCCCTCCAACACTTCTGGTTTCATGGCAGTATCCTTAGGCAAGTCACTTCAGATCTCCAGCTTAGTACTGGTGGATCCAGGATAGCTTTAACTTAACACAAAAATTGTTGACATGGCTTAAAGGCACATAAAAGGAGAATAATGCTTTATCAAACTATATTATTTGGTAAACTTTTGGTCAGATTCAAATATTTATTCGAAGAAAAACCCATCAGCACAACTTAAATGTGAAAGTTAACCAGAAATAACCCATATTAGCAAGTTTGATAATTCAGATTTTTGATTTTTTACCCCTGACCTTACCAGTTGATACACAACTATTTGAACCGAAAAATCAGAATTTGTTATTTTGAATATGTAAACAAATAGGTTATTGATAAACATGATTGAATTGGAGACAACTATATTTCAAGCATGAAATAACTTATGTTAAAGTAGTCTATTTAATAGGGTCTCAATGCTTTCGTATATTAATTCTTATGACCCTTATGAACAAAATAAACGAACTCCATACATTTTTTCAATAATTTATCCGTACTCATCTCCTTTTATGTGCCTTTAAACACTATACCAGGTTCAAGTTCGACTTGAAGTGCTGGCTTTGTTGGATTGTTGTTTTGCACAACATTTCAAAGCCCTAGCCTGGTAGAGGTGAATCTTATTATTTGAATAACTTAGCAGTTGTTGAAACGGCTCATTACCTGTGCATACGATTATTTTTTATCTTTTTAAAAAAGAAAAGAATGATATAAACCCCAAATCCAATACACTATTTTAAAAAAAAAAGAAGATTATAATAATGATGTTTTTCTATTGTTTAAGAAATATTATGGCGGGGGATCTTCCTACACCATATTGATCTGTTATCTATGCTAAAAGATATTAAATATCTCGATATATCATTAGAAATAGTAAACAAAGAAGTGCTATGCTGCACGCGGTTTCAAATCGCTGCAACGGATATGGATTTTCATGAGAGGTAGTCTCCCGACTATGGCTCTATGCTGATGGCTCTACCCGGCTTGACCAGCCCTTGTGGGCAGTGGAGTATGGGGTGTCCCTCCATCATAAAGAGTTGGGCATCGAAACATAACTGAAATGATACTGAAGCCATGTAAAACCCATGTAAATAAATAAACAAACAAGTGCTATGCTTTGCTATAGAAACCATTTACATGAATATGCATGATGATACTTGGGATCAATTTAACACTTTAGATCTGAATTATTTTTACTGCCTTCATTTTAGCAACAAACATTTGCATGGAAAAAAAACCCCGCACAAATAAAATATTTTCTCTGAATAATTTGGTAGAAACCATTTTAACCAAAGGATGAATTGCTCATTAAGAGCAATTCATCCTTTTGTTAAAGTGGTTTCTCAAGATTTCACCAAGGTCCTGCATGGCCCAGTGTTGAAGGTGACAGACTTAGATCTCAGGGCTCCCGGGTTCAAGCCCCTCCAGCCCCTCTGGTTTTGTAGGGTTAACCTTTGGCAATTCACATCACAGCCCTAGCCTTTTACTGGTGGATCCAGAAAAGCGGTTACATAACTGAAAATTTATTGATTACACCCTACATACATACAAATAACAATTTCAGAAACAGAGGTGTCAAAGTTAGTATGGGAGTTACATTGTTATTGATCTACCGGTATCACGCTATAGTTACTGTATAGAATCCATATTTCTATTGCACTACATTAATTTTATCAACTTCTATATTCTATAGGTAATGTACCTTGAAATCTGCAATTCTGTTATTTATTAAAGTTTTTATTTCTTTTTTATAAGAAATTTGTGTTGTGTTTTCTTAAAAGGTTGATAGCCCCACCCAAAATGATATATATTTAGATAGAGAATAAAACAGTGTTAAAACTGATGGGGAATTAGTGCGGATACAAGGTCATTTGTTTACATGACCTTCAACTTCTTACTGATCAGCAATCTCAAATTTGTGTATTGAAATGAGAGACAATGAAAGCATTATCTATGCCTCTCCATTATACACCAATTTTGTTTGCAATCCTTATGTAAAATTTGAAAAGAAAAATATAACGTAGAACTTTTTGATACTACTTTTCTTTATAGCTCAACTTTATCGATTCGTTGATAATTTGAGAAAATGACATTGCATCAACAGTGCTTGACTTCTTTGGACTTTTTTGGATTGCTTTGAGCTAAGAATTCACCTCTTTACCTTTTTCCCATATACATACCGACCAGGCTATGGCGTGTGTCGGATGACACATGGACAACTCTTCAATCTTTCAGATATCATCCGTCGGAAACTTTGCGGAACCGTTATCATTCTTTATAAAAGCATGTTGTTGCTAGCTCCCATGCATTTAAGGGATCCATTCACCATCATTTACTCATTTGATTCCCTCGTGTGAGCTTTTATGACGGGTCCAAATTCAAAGCAATGTTGTTTGACATGCAAAAAAAAAAATTCCTGTGACATTGTGGTGATGAAAATAGAATGTGTGCAGGAAAAGGTTAAACATGTTCGTTACAAGCAACTTTTCCCTTTCGGCATACTTGTTTTGCCTTTTTTTTGTCCAAGAATCCTTTCCTATAAGAGAATTCAAATTTTTATTTGGATGATTTATCTATCGATAAGGTCTGTTTTCAGTTATGTTGTGATGCTCGACTGTTAATGATGGAGGAAGACCCCATACTCAGCCTCCCATAGGGGCTGGTCAAGCCGGGTAGGACCATCAGCATTCGATTAGGCCTAGTCATTTGGGAGATTACCTCTCATGAAAATCAAAATGCCATTGGCGTAGCTTCCTTTAGGCACTTGCGGTACATGCCTACACTTTTATTTCAGGAAGCAAAGAAGAAAAAAAAAAAACAACTCCAAAACGCAACAGAAAGGGCCTCTTTTTCCTGCTTAATCAAAATATATATTTTTGTGTTCTCGAATACATGCCAGAATTCACCTGGGCGATTTCAGACTGCATTTTTCTCGAGTGAGCATGCCCCCTTAGATTGACGTGCCTACACATTCATTTCAGTCAAGCTACGCCCCTGAATGCCATCACAAGGATTCTAAAAGAAACATGGAGAGGCTACATATGACTTTAAGTTCTGTTCTAACCTCTAATTCTATTGCACCATCACTTATAGCCAGAAGAGATTCATCTGGGAACGCTGAAAGGTTTTCTATATGAAACGTGATGCACTGCATATTGAAAATGTAAAATTTTATGGTCAACGGGGAAAAACTCGAACAAGCAAAAAAAATATGACAAGGAAGAGTTGTCTTTCTTTGAAACAAGGAACTTGCCCCAGTCCGAAGCTGGGAACCGGTCAAAATCTGCTTCCGATACCACGTTTCCGGTGAAATTTTGAACACACTCGATTGTGCAACCTGGTTATCAAAATGCCCCCGAAGAAGGCGGAAAACAAGCCGTCTAAAAAGAATGAGGCAAAGAAGAAGGATAAGATTATCGAAGTACGAAAATCTGATAATTTTTGACTCAATTGTAATGATTCTTATCACCAAAATACATGCAAACTGACAGCCGCGAAATGACAGAATGACCCACGACATTCGAATTCCATATTTAGCTTCATTTGTTAAACACATCGTTAGCTAAGACGCGAATAACATTTGAAGTATTTAATTTGTATTTAATATTTTCAAACCGTCCGCAAGTGCGTAATACTTTTTTCCAGCCAGGGTGAGCCCTGCCGTATACGTCTCTCATAAATATATGAACTGACAAACTGGTTATGGTATACCGGATAGCCCATGCCCTGATTGACATCCCAGCTTCGAAGTATTTTCATCGTTTAACACTTGGCGGCCATGGTTATGGACACAGATTTCACCTGCCCTACTGCTGCACTGATGTCCTCAAACACGCCTTCTTTCCTTCAGCTATCCGACTGTGGAATCAGCTACCGGTGCAACTAGTAACAGCAAGCAGCCTCGAGGCTTTTAAGAGGGGGCTCGTTGTTCCACCGTAAAGAAAAATCGAAGGAAAATATTTCAATCACTTTTAACTAGCACCCTATTGTCATTTTTTTAAAATTTATTCGACGCAAATCGCCTTTGTACATATACCCTGTACGACTATGCCCCAGAGGGGATCTTGTACAGTACTGGAAGAAGAAGAAGAAGACACCATCAGTATCGCGGATAATAAACTTAAAGGGTGCATGATCATGGTCGTCTGACCCCAACATCCTTCTGATTTTTTGTAAAAGAAAAGTAAGCATGTGTTAAAAGGTACCGAATCAGAAAATTAAGAAAGCTTATTTGAAGTGATGCTATATTACACCATTTGTAAACATAATTTCTTTGTAGGCGAAATGTCAGTGGGCGAATTCTTAAATGGTGTAACTTTGTCTGTACATATCCATTGAATGCAAATAGTTTGATTTAAGAAGCACTACTTTAAATGCTGTGGCATTTAGGGGAATTGTTGAGATGGCAGTTGCTTGTTTTGTTAAGATATTTTTTTCTGTCATGAGAGTACAGTCAACTCAACAGTTCCGGATCACTAATAGATAAGGGGCCTCCGTGGCCTAGTGGTTAGAGTACAGAACTTGAAATCACATGGCCCCTCTCCGCGTGGGTTCAAATCCTGAGAGGGATATGGATTTTCATGAGAGGCAGTCTCCCGACTGACTTACGGAATGCCGATGGTTCTACCCACCTTGACCAGCCCTTGTGGGCAGTTGAGTATGGGGTCTTCCTCCATCATTAAGAGTCGGGCATCGCTACATAACTGAAATAATGTTGATGTGATGTAAAACCCATATGAAAAAAAAAACAAAAAAACTAATAGATAAAAGATTGTTTTTTCTTGTATTAACCAACTGACTGTAGAAATCAACATATGAATTTAACGAAAACTTCTTCCTCTGTCTATTCATACCAATGATTTATGCATACCGCTTTTATTTACCATTTTTCAGTTTTTGAAGAAAACAAGATCAGGGTCATCGCGACAGTTTCGGATCAAATGTGACAGTTCTAAATCGCCAAAAAAAAATATCGGTGAAATTAGGTCAACTTCCGGTGACTTGTCTCAGTCTTAATTAACCGTTCCAAATTGATTGTGATCGCTTTACCAGAAGTGGAAATGTCATCTTGGTTTTGTCAAGAGCTAAATGAATATGCTAAATGACTGTTAAGTTTTTAAGGCCAGAGTTTCTTCGCATTCATAGAAATTTGACAACAAACATAAGATGATCCGGAACTTTCGATGATCCGAAACTGTTGAGTTGACTGTATTCCTGGAAGAATCGTTAAATAATTTAGTCACAATCACCATTTGGGCAGGGGAGTGTTTCGTCAGATTTGAGTTAGTTACCTTTTTGTAATGTCGTCATTATTTATGGTCACCTGATTTCAAATGCATTGATGGCAGCAATCAGAACACACTGGGTTTATCCATGATGTTTCTTGCAAGACTTACGTCATCATACTTTCGTTTCCAAATATAGTTCTTAAATTTGAAATCTAAATGTTGTGATATTTTGAAGGAAACAGTTATATACATCTGACATTGTCACCATTATGTATTCACATGAGTTACCGATAAAATTTTTAAATGATGCACAACACTTTCATTTACATTTTACTACTTAACATGAATGCTTGCAGGAAATATATGTGTCATAAGCCGGGTACGATTTCCCCGAAATATTGTTACCCTACACTTATATCCGAGGTGTATTTCTCAGCTCATAGAAATACCCGAGTTGTTCCAAATATGATAGCAGGAGACCAGTTAGATAACTATAAAATATTGTATAAAATACATCAAATCCATGCAAAAGAATACTAACCATTCACTATTTCAGACCTGTTTGTTATTGAGTTCTTTGAATTTTCTTCTCTTCTTCAGGACAAGACCTTTGGTTTAAAGAATAAGAAAGGAGCGAAGCAGCAGAAGTTTATCAAGACTGTTGTAACACAAGTCAAACATGATCCTCGTAAAAAGGTAAATATCTACATGTTATATATAGTATTTCTCCACTGATACTTATTTAAATGCTTTTAACCCTTTAGCAAACGCCAAATTTTAGACTGTCTCAAATTGAAAGAGATTGCAGACGACGTTTCAAAATGTGATGAAATTGGAAAATAATCTTCTTATAGGACAGAAAACATTGTGGGAAAAGGAAAAATGAAATGGTCATGAGAAACGGGTTGAGAAGTGTATCAGTAATCTATTTTTAACCATCTTATAGACCTTTGGTGTAGTTTTATCTTTCGAAAACATTTTATTTTAAAAAAAATAAATCCTCAATCTTTGAGTGAGTCCTTTTAAAGTAGCTCATTCTATGAAACTTATATCCAATTTCATGATCACCAGGCAGAAGATGTTACCAAGACCAAAGCAAAGGAGGACAAGAAAAAAGAGTTAGATGAGTTAAACATGCTCTTCAAACCTGTTCAGACCATAGCTAAAGGTAGGCAAATCTAGAAATTATATCTTCCATCATTGGTCTAGATATACAGATGTTTCAGGGTCAATTTCATGCAATATTTCAATAAATATTCAATCAAGTCATACTTTGTGGGTACTCATTAGAATTGTCTCATCGAGATGGATCTGCCTGGTCAAGCCTGAAGAAGAGACTTCCTACAAGACACTACTATCCCAGCTTAGCATAAGAGACATTGCAGACATTCTCCAGTCAACCAGGCTGAGATGGCTCGGCCACGTAGAGCGCAGCTCAGGCTGGATCTCTCAGATCAGATGCCTGAACATACCGTCACAACATGGTCAAGGCAGACCCAAACTATCTTGTGATGACCTTGTGAAGCAAGACAGAGCATCTCTCGGGCTGGATGGTACCAACCCACAGGATCGCCATGCCTGGAAAGGAAGGTTGGGCTCTCGACCAGACAAGCAGGCCTCACCCTTGCCAAAGGATTAATAAATGGCCTTTCAAATCTAAAATGGATGATAATGATGATGACCCACAGTACAGGGTTAGATCGTCGATAGAAAAGTTAGTTGGAGGAAATGACTCTTATCTGGACCTTTGTTCCTTATAAAAAATTCTTTTCAATTTGTTATAACTTTGATTTTTGACATTAAGCGCTTAAAGCCTGTTCAGACGATAGCTCAAGGTAGAGAATGCTAGAAATTAGATCTTCCATGTATAAGTTATTTTCATTTTATGATAACATTTATCATCCTGGACATACTCTACCTGAGACACAGACTAGAGCTGCCTGCCCTAACAAAACTGAAATGCTTTGAGCGACCGTGTACAACTCTTATCCAAAGAAATCTCTCAACCATTGTGTAAAGACTTACTATAATTCTCTTTTCCCTAATTACAGGTGTGGACCCTAAGTCCGTGTTATGTGCATTTTTCAAGCAGGGAACGTGTGGTAAAGGTGATAAGTGCAAGTTCTCCCATGACCTTAAAGTGTTCCGAAAGGCAGAAAAGAGAAATATGTATGAAGACACGAGAGAGCAAGGTAAATGCTCAACTATATCTTTATTGCATTAAACAAATATAGATTGTTTTAAACAAAAAAGTACAATTGAACAGAAAGACTTTTCATATTTTACAGAACAATTCAAAACTAAAGTCTATGACTAAAAGATTCACAATTAATTTCTTAATAAGATTGCGCAATATATGAATTTGTCTAGATTATTGATAATGTTCATTGATGTTTTTGATATTAGTGATAAATTTCTGTTTAGTTGGCCATGTGTTTGAACGTTATAGCTTATTTTGCCTTAATTTTTCATATTTTGGACAGATGAGAAGAAAGTGGTATTCGCTTTCCACATTATTAAAATTGCAATTTTAAGAAATCCTCCTCTAAGGCATGGTTGTAGATAAGGCTATTTTTATAATCTAAGTGGGCTTTTATGTTCTAGTTGTTAGAGTTTTAGATGCTGAAGCATATGGTCCCCTCCTTGCGTGGGTTCAAATGTCAGTGACAATATTCAGATTTTCTAAGAGGTAGTTTCTCCATTATTTTATGGTATGCCAGTGGCTGAATTTGGACTTTCATGAGAGGCAGTCTTCCGACTGTCTTATGCAGTGGTCGATGGTTCTACTCCACTTGACCTAAGGCAGTTAAGTTTGGGGTCTTCTATCATCTTGCATTAGGCACTGCAACAATTTTTAAAATCATGTTGTCGCAATGCAAAATATAAATATGAATACGGTATAAATGAAAGATTGTGAATATAATGTTTGTGGAGGACAGTGGTCCAGGGGTATAGCGTCGGCCTCCGGACACGAGGGCCACAGGTTTGAATCCCGTGAGAACCGTTTGGCCTTGCGACCTTTCATTTAACCACATTCGGGGCGAGTACTGGTTATGACCAAGGAAGCAGCATCCTGAGTGATAAATCGAAGTTGTAAGAACTTGTTTCACCATCGATGTAAAATAAATAAGTTTAACTATTGTTCAAACCCTTTTAATTAAATAACTTATTTTTTTTTTACCTAGACAAAATGGAGGATTGGGATGAGCAGAAGCTTGAAGAAGTGATCAGCAAGAAGCATGGAGAGTCCAATAAAACCAAACAAACTACCACCATTGTAAGTAAAATGAGATATAGTCAGTTCCACCATTGTAAGTAAAATGAGATATAGTCAGTACCACCATTGTAAGTAAAATGAGATATAGTCAGTACCACCATTGTAAGTAAAATGAGATATAGTCAGTACCACCATTGTAAGTAAAATGAGATATAGTCAGTACCACCATTGTCAGTAAAATGAGATATAGTCAGTACAACCATTGTCAGTAAAATGAGATATAGTCAGTACCACCATTGTAAGTAAAATGAGATATAGTCAGTACCACCATTGTAAGTAAAATGAGATATAGTCAGTACCACCATTGTAAGTAAAATGAGATATAGTCAGTACCACCATTGTAAGTAAAATGAGATATAGTCAGTACCACCATTGTAAGTAAAATGAGATATAGTCAGTACCACCATTGTAAGTAAAATGAGATATAGTCAGTACCACCATTGTAAGTGACCAGGCTTGGTGTCCTTTCTTCTTGAGATGTAGTCGGTACCTTGACCCACTTAGGGAATGCCGATGGTTCTAACTGGCTTGACCAGTTCTTGTGAGCTGTTGAGGACGGGGTTTTCCTTCATCATTAAGACTCTGGCATCGCAATATAATTGAAGTAATGATGATGCGATGAAAAACCCTTCATTTCTCTTCATTGCACAAATCCAGTTCTGCTCAGACTCTTCTTCCATCCCAGAAAAAACGTGTTGATGCAAAGTAGATATAGAAAAAAAGGTCTTTATTCTTTTTTACTCAACTTCATACTTCAAAGTCATCACATCTGCTGTTTAATACATGGAAAACAACTCTGATATAGTATGAATTTGAATGGAACAAGGAATTTCTTTATACTGTTACAACAGTGTGTACGGAATGTCACAAATTAAGAGATACTATATACTAAGCAGTCATTGTCTGCTTTTGATTTCTACCAAACACAAAACATTGTATGCAAGAAAGTTTAAGAGGTAAAAAGACACCTTTGCAGTTGACAGGTTCAAATCCAGGAGACACTGACAGTATTTAGATTTTCATGACATAACAGGTAGTTTCTTGACTGAATATCAATAGTTCTACAGGCTTTAACCAGCCCTTGTAGACAGTTATGTTTAAGGAGTTTCCTCTCGTCAATATGAGTTGAGCATTGTAGTATAAACAAATGAGGTTGAGGAAATGTAAAGTCTGTAAAGTGATGCAAATTGCTGGAGACAGCATTTTAATTCTTTGTGCCCGAAATAGGAACTTACTCATAATCAGCAGGTGTGACTTAGATATTTTTGGAAAACAGCATGATTTTAAAGAAATTTCCAATTCAGGTCCTTTTTACCTTGAATTGGTAAGAGGCCCAGGCCTTTGAATTTGGGAAGTTTTGTCACCGAAAATGCTGAGTTGGGAAGCCAAAAAGCTGGTGTGACTTTCAATTTTTGGGAAAACTGCATGAATTTAAAGAAGTCTCCAATTCGGAAGGTGCCTTTTATAGGCCCTTGATATATCATAAGAAAAGGTCCTGCTATTGGAAGTGCTTTTAATGGGCCCCTGTTATATAACCAGAAAAAAAGCCCTGATAATATATGATATGCAAGGCTAATTCATGGTGTACAGCACCGTGCAATGCTATCTCATAATTCAAATAATCTAATTCTTGCAAGAGTTATACTATTGGTGAAACTATAGCCAAATAGGTCATTCATGTTGGTTTCCTATTTCAGATATGCAAGTATTTCCTTGAAGCCGTAGAGAATGGTAAATACGGATGGTTTTGGTCTTGTCCTAACGGAGGCCAGAATTGTATGTACAGACACGCACTTCCACCAGGTAAGTGTATAATAGTTAATCATAGTATAACATAATATTAATCTTATTGGCATTAAATTGTGCTCGGTATAAGTTGGTCGGGCCGGAACAATTTCGTGTAAATCGAGTAGTTCCAGCCCAGATCAATTTATACCAAGAATGACTGAAGTAAGCCGATGAAAGAAAGCGTTTAAAATGACGGATTACGGGTATTCTATCTTGAACTGCAGTTTGACTTGCTAACACCTTCAGTTTTGACAATTTGACAGATCTTTAAAATCCCATAAACCTGTATTTTGTTTTTATTTGCAGGTTTTGAATTGAAGAAAGACAAAGATAAGGGGGAGAAGACAGAAACAATTTCCATAGAGGAGTTAGTGGAACGTGAGGTAAGTGAAATAGAGAAATTTATCATTTACCCTAAATAATTCTAAGCAAAGTAACCTCTCAGCACAATTTGATGAAGTAGAAGTTTCCTTTGGCAAAACACTTCAGAGCCCTAGCCTTTTACTGATAAATCCATAAATGTGGTAATAAAACTGAAAAGTTTTAACATGAGGTTTAACTTCCTAAATAAACAAACAGACTCGTCAAATAGACTTGGAGGAATTTTTTCAGCTGGATCGAGAAAAAAATCTACTAAAAAAAACTTTCATAATTCCAGCTGTAACTTGTAAAGCTTTTAAATTCATAAGCACAATTAATGTAAATGCAAGATATGTATGATTTGCTGTTTGATAATACATATGAAAATACAGCTCAAACTATTTGTTCCTTTGAGCAAACTGAAATCATCAAGTAAAGGAATCGATGAAGTTGTGTATGATGACTTTATTTTCTTACATTGCCAAGCTTTTCCATTAAGCTGTACTGTTAAAGATTGATAAAATATCTAAATTAAAATATTTTCTTTCAGAGAGCAGCTTTAGGCTCAAATACAACAAGAGTGACTTTAGAAACGTTTTTGAAATGGAAAGAGAAAAAGGTGGGTTCAACCCGGTTGAGCTTTTTCAACTTATGTGACTTCATGTTTATGTGAAAATGTATTTACAAAGGGTTTAGGTTTTGGCTTTTGATTGGTTTGAAGCATACTCTAGAGAAACAGGAAATATTTGTCATTTGAGTCTAGAGTTTTATTAATATTGGTCTTTTAAAAGAAAGATGATTAAAAAAAACCACTTGTAAGAATTTTGCCATCCTTTTATTTAGAAAAGATCATAAGAAAAAATATATAAATGAAAGTGTCTTGTCTTACACAACAACTGTCATCTGATTTCTATTTCTGATTTGGTTGAACAAATAGCCCTTCCCTGTTAACACTAATAGCTTTGCCTAATGAATGTGAAGGTTTTCTTTATATATTTATGGATTTCCATCCCATAAAACATTTGCTTATACTTATAATCAATGAATTTTTGTCCCATAAATCTTTTCCTTATATTAATGTATTTTACACTACCTGTTTAAATCTAATCATGACATAAGTGGAATTGCTTAAAATATGCATTTTTTCCCTTTTTCACAATATTTTCATGTCAAATATAACTAGCACAATCTTATTTTGAATGATTTTAAACCGCTTTCTGCTGTCTATATTGATTGTGACCATTTGTGAAATCTAATATGATGGAAAAAGATAACCAATTGAATGCAGGAACTTCTAAAATATTTGCTTATAGACAGTGTATTTATAAATATAATTTAGTGGTAGTAATCTTTTTATAATCTACTAATTCTTATTTTCTCATTGTAGAAATCAGAGAAGCTGAAAGCACTTAAAGATACCCAGAGCAAGAAAAAATCTGATTTCACACAGGGAAAAGTATTGGGGGTAAGTATTTGTTGAAGACCAAAACAGTTTACACATATGTTCACTCAACACATATTGCTAGATCAAAACACCTTGTTATGTATGTTCACCGACCACATATTGTTTAATACAATCAACTTGTCCTTTATGCCCTCTGACAAAATATTTTTGTTGACCCAAACCACCGGCTTTTTATGCTTGCTGACCTTATATGTTGTTTGATTAAAAACAGACCACATACTGAGGGTTCAATGCAATACTTTAGCAATTGCTTCATGTCTTTGAAGCACTTGCTATAGTCTTGCATTGAACCCTGGATACATTGTTTGATCAAAACAACGGGCATTTCATGTTGGCTGACCTTATATATTGTTCATTCAAAACAGACCTCATACATTGTTTGATCAAAACAACTGGCATTTTATGCTCACTGACCTTATATATAGTTTGATTCAAAACAGACCACATACATTGTTTGATCAAAACAACTGGTATTTTATGTTCGCTGACCTTATATATAGTTTCATTCAAAACAGATCACATACATTGTTTGATCAAAACAACTGGCATTTCATGTTGGCTGACCTTATATATTATTTGATTCAAACAGACCACATACATCGTTTGATCAAAACAATTGGCATTTTATACTCACTGACGTTATATATGAGGGGTGTTCGAAAAGTATCTGGAAATGTTCATAACTTATTTAACAATGCGAAGATTCAAATGGAATTTTCAAAGGCAATACTTTGGTATTCTATGTAGATAATAAAAAAAAAAAATGGTACAAATTGCCCTGATGCACTTTCCACAGTTACTGTGGAAACGTCGCGTCACTTTGATAGAGAGGTATTTAGATAAGTAGGCTATGAGGAAACTTCTAACATTGACCAATATATCATAACAGATAACTAATCGAGAGATATGGGCCGCGTCACGCAAAAGGGGCACTGGGACATAAATAAAAACCACTGACTCAGCTCTTTCTTAGCGCTATTATTCCAGCATCTAGTCACGACAGTTATCATTTGTATTTATTTAAAGGTAGAACTTGATGTCCTTTAAGATGGCAAACAGTGTAACCCCAGACCAGCCGCCACGTCAGTGACGTGGCGGCTGGTCTGGGGCTACACTGTTTGCTATGTCCGAGTGCCCCTTTTCCCGTGACGTGGCCCAATTAATCGAGAGATATTGATAAGAGTAGGGTATGAGGAAACTCCTTTTTTTGACCATTGTACCATTTAAGATAAGTTGTCGAGAAACATTAAGATTAGTGTATTGTAAGAAAATTTCTATCATTGACTGTTATACCATTTAAGATAATTGATCGAGAGATATTAAGATAAGTAGGCTATGAGGAAGCTTCTTTTGTTGACTGTTATACCATAACAGATAAGTTCTTGAGCAAAGTTTTTATAACTGAGATATATAAAAAATCCTATCGTTGACCATTATACCATTTAAGATAAGTGCTTATGCAAAGTTTTTGTAACTGGGATGTAAAAGAAAATTCCTATCGTTGAATGTTATACCATAACAGACAGTTGCTTAAGAAAAGCTTTTATAACTGGGATAAAAAACAATTCCTATCGTTGACCGTTATACCATTTAGATAAGTGGTCGAGAGATGTTTGAATTTAACCCGGACCTCGTACGGGGTGATGATGACGAGGCTGCGGAGGGAGAACTAGAACGGGAAAGAGATGAAGACGATGAGCGGGAAGAGCAGGAATCGAAAATGAAGATCAAGGATGTCAACCTAGACATGTTCGTACCGATAGATGTCGATGACTCTGCGTCAAGTCGTTTGACAAAAAGAGACGTTTCTTCACGGACTTGCAATGGGGATGCAAATGAAGGTAAATGCATTGTAGGATATAATTTAAAAGTTTAACCCATTACCAAACAATAACGACATTTAACCACTTTCTTGCAGACGACTCTGGAAAACATTGTGGGAAAAGGAGAAATTGTTCTTGAAGAGCAATTTCTCCTTTTCCCACAATGTTTTATGCACTATCAGCATATTATTTTTCAATTTCATCACATTTTGAAATGTTGACTGAAAACTCTTTTAATTTGGGACAGTTGAAAATTTTGCGTTTTGTAAAGGGTTAAAGCGAGCTATAAGTAAAAACCTCAGCATTCAAAATTTTTTTGTTAAGTCTTGTAATTTACTTTGTGTTGAAAACAAGATAGATAGATTTTCTTTGGCTTGCAAATATGATATGTATTGTAGTTTTGAGGGTAGTAATGAGTTCTTCCTATTGCGCGCTTGTGTTGCTGGGATAGCAAGTCATCCTCAAAACAATTTTCAGGTAAAAGATTGTACTGTTGCCTTCTTTGCAACATCACAAAACTATCGAACCATTGTTTAAAAAAGTGTTAAACCTCAAACAAACCCAGGGTCTTGGGTGGCTCAGTGGTTTAGGTGTAGGACCTGTGACTCAGGGATCCAGGGTTCAATCCCCACCAGCAGAACTGAGATTTTATTTGTGGGAGTATCCTTAATCCTTGGGCAAGACACTGCAGAGCCATAGCCTAGTGCTTGTGAAATCAAGAAAAGCCGTAAAATAACTGAAATACTGTTGATGTTGTGTTGAACCTAAGACTTTTTTAGCCTATTTAACAGGAGCAAATAAAAGGCACTTCCCAACTGGAAATTCCTTTAAAGTCATGCAGTTTTCCCTAAAATTTGAAAAAACACCCAAGTTTTTGGTTTCCGAGATCAATTTCATCAATACAATTTCCCAAAAATAACAGATCTTGGCTTCTCCTAAAGCAGTGAAGAAAGGCCCCGAAACTATGAAGAAACAGACCCAATCCCAATAAAATTAAAAGGCTGTTTTTCCAAATTTCCTGATAAAGCTTGTGTTTGAATCAAGTTATGCCTGGAAAGTTCCCATTCCCTAAATTTGCAAAAATGACTGTGAAATGAAATATTTTCCTTACAAATTTTCAGGAGAAGATGGAAAAATGGATGAGGCTGGTGCCCTGCCTCCGACAACAGATGGTGCTGGGGATACGGCGAGTGATGCAGCTATTGCCATGGCAATAGCTGCGACTAAAAGTGGTGGTGGTGAAACAAACATTGAAATAGACGAGGATTTATTCGACGGGGAGGACCTGGATTTAGTGGAAGAAGATTTAGAAACACTCGACCTGGAGGATTAACGGAGGCTCTGCATATGTGAGATTGTTCATGCTTGAATGGTGGTGTTGGCATTTACCTGTTTTTCATGGTGGACCCGGCTCGATATGCTATTATCGCGGAAATGGCTAAAACTGTTTTGGAAAATCAGCAGTTTACAAGGAAAAAATAAGCCATACCTCAGCTTTAGGCTTACAAACAGTTACTAACTGTTAACAAAGACCAGAGTACCATTGAGACTGATTAAAATGGATGGTATCTTAAATGAAAATACAATATTGCGATGTGACACATTATTAGACGTCTCGTAGAGATGATTTCAATGATGCGCTACTTTGCAATATTGTTTAGCCCAATATTGAAAATCAACAGTTATCATTGAAGAACAAGCATTACCACATTTTAAAGCCTGGAAATGGTTACTTACAAAGACCAGTGTACCATTGTACTAAACAATTTAAAGAAATTATTTAGGTAAGTGAAAACTGATTAAAATTGACAGTATCTGAAATGAAAGTACAAAATTGCAATGTGACCCATCATTGGAAGCATCTAGTAAAACAGTTCCAAGGAGTAAGCAGACATGAACACAACATGATAATAACATTGTAAGACACAGCCTTATCAAAAACAAATCAAAGTATATCTTTGTTGAAAAGCTTCAATATACTTCTTTATTTGACCTTTTCTCTTAAATATATTTTTACTGACAGTTTAACAGAAGGGAAACATTCTGGTAAAAAAAAGGCTTTGATATATATTTCTATGTATATCCAAAACTTTTGACTTATTTCTCCTTGTAAGTTATAACTGCAGTAGGACTCTTGATTTAAATGAAATTTACTAAAGGCAATAGCAGGACACTTAATTTTAAGATTATTGCTTTGGATGCAAATACTGAGATATTTTCTTTTGATAATTGCTTGTGACAAAATATTTTATGTTATGATGAATTCACTTCCTTTCAAATATAAAGATTACAATTAAACTTATTTTGGAAAAAGAAAAGAGAAAGGATCAAATGTAGTGATAATTTTGATTGGCTTTTGTATTTTTCATGCTGATATGACTTTGAACTGTTTTTTCATTGCCAAACGTTTTCATGTATGGACTTTCTCATGTATGAATCTTCTGAATGCACCTGACCCTGATGAATTACTGTGTACTGATGAAATTCTAAATATATGTGAAGACAATTCAGTAACCCGCTTTTCTTACATTATTGGAGAATCTGAAAATCAGTATCTGAAAGCTTTAAAATGCCTCATTTTATTATGGTATATCGCAGGTGTTTATCAGGAAGGACTCTCTTTAAGACTTGTTCTGAATCCTCAAAAGGGTCCTGAATGGCCCAGTGCTTAAGGTGGCTGGACTTAGAACTTGGGGGTCCGAGTTCAAGCCCCACTGACAAGGCTGCTTTTGTTGGAGTGACATTTAGCAAGTCACTTCAGAGCCCTAGCCTAGTACTGGTGGATCCAGGAAAGCTGTTACATAACTGAACAATTGTTGATGCTGCATTAAGCACCATACAAGCAAAGCAAATACATTATTGAAGAATCTGAATAAATGGAAGGATTTTAACCAAATACTTTAGAAAATCAGCATCACAAAGTTTTAAAATGCTTTTTTCATTATGGTATTAGGCAGGTTATTATCAGGAAGATCTTTCTTTAAGTCATGAACTGAATCCTCAAAACTTTGTTTAACCCTTTACCAAACGCCAAATTTTTGACTGACTCAAATTAAGAGTTTGCAAACGACATTTCAAAATGTGATGAAATTTGAAAGTAATCTTCTGATAGAGAAGAAAACGTTGTGGGAAAAGGGGAAATTGCTGGTTATGAGCAATTTCTCCTTTTCCCTCAGTGTTTTCCAGTGTCGTCTTTAACAAACTGGTCAATTGTCGTTATTGTTTAGTAATGGGTTAAAGAGTCTCTGTGTTGGAATGTATCAAAATAATGAAAGTGAAGAAAATAGAATTTTATTAAAGAGCAATTCCTCTTTGTATCCCAGGGTGATTTACAGTTTATTTGCTTGAGTTACATTAAAATATGTCGACATTGAATTGAAGTTTTATCTTATTTATGTCATTGAATGTTACACATTAAGGTATTCCACCCTTGATGGAAAACTTGTAGAAAAGTCATAATGACAAAGTCAAAGAATTAACAAAACACAGTTTGTTATAAAATCAAGTTTTGTATCATAAGAAATTTTTATAGATTGAAATTTTTATTTGCCACTTTTTATTCATGTAATTTTGATTTCAATGTATTGATTGATAACCAAAGGGAGGTATTTTCTATGGATTTAACAACAGAGTTCATCGATCTTCATCTTGTAAATATAAAGACAAAATCTGAATAATTCAGAAAAGTGGCTTGTTGAATGCCTTTGAACTGGTAAATATTTTCATGATTTAAATTTGAATTAATTTTTTACCAAGCAAATACAAGTTTTCCATCAGGCGTGGAATATCCTAACCCATTACCAAACAATAACAACATTTGATCAGATTGTTGAAGGCAACTTTGGAAAACATTTTGAGAAAAGGAGAAATTGCTCTTAACGAGCAATTTCTCTTTTCCCCCAATGTTATCTGCCCTATCAGAAGATAATTTTCAATTTGATCACATTTTGAAATGTCTGAAAATTCTTTTTATGTGAGTCAGTCGAGAATTAGGTGTTTGGTAAAGGGTTAACACACCACGGACTGGGCTTTCTAGGTTCACCTATTATTCTGCATCAAGAGGAAACCACTATAGCATTTAATAAATGCCATCAATTTGGTAAATGGATGCCATAGACTCAACATGCATGCTCTTTGCCAACTGTTTCCCTGTATTAAGTAATATGAGGAAGGTGACATTTATGTCCATTACCGGAATGACAGATAATGTCAATTTAATGCAATAAGTTGATATTTAATTAGTTGTATGGTCAGGGAGATAAAGTTGCTCTTGTATGACTTGATATAATCACAAAGTTGTTGAAAAACAGGTTGCATTTTGTTAGTGAATGTGAGGGTGATTGATAAAACAAGGTTTTCCGTAATGAGGGATTTGCTAGGAAATCGGTGTGGCAGATCACAATTTTCACCCTTTTGCAGACAACTTTCCACCGAATGACATTAAATGGTTTCTGAAGTCTTCTGCAGCAGCGATCGGAACTACTCGGGTATTTCCGTGAGCTTTGAAATACACCTCGGATATAAGTGTAGGGTTACAATTTTTTGGGTAAATCAGTATCCGCCAATTAACACATTTTCTAAGCGTGCACGTTAAGTAGTTCAATTTGTATGGAATTGTTGGACATCCTTTTAAATCATTTTTTATCAGTAACTCATACCAAACGGCGAAATTGTTGTTGTGACATGTATAGTTGTTTCCTCAATCAAATTTAACGACTTTTAAGATTTCATATTTAAGATCTATTTTTTTAAAACGAAAGGAAAGTGATGTCATTCTCGCGTGAAACAATATGACGTCATCCCTATTATTTCAGAGGTGTTTTCATTGGATAAACCCGATGTGTTCAGATAGCTGCTGCAGGTGTGTTAGAGTAGTGTAATATTAAGTAAAATGGCTACTGGAAACATTCCATTTTCATTAGCCATTTCACTTTATACTATCCCACTTTGACGCATGCACGATAGAAGACTTAAGAAACTATCAAAGAATAAATTTCCTTCTGGCACAATGGTTTTTTTAACACCATTAACAAATGCTGGTTTTAGTACTGTCTGTTTGCCATTTGGCCCTGCCTTCAATTTGGACCAGACATAACATAACCTCATTTTGTTCAGCATTGAACATCAAACACATGTGTATAGCTTACAAAATGTATTTACATATAATATAGCATGTGTTAAGATTTCGTACAAGTCATAATTTATAAACGTTAGCATAGCAGTTTCGGTGAAACAGTGATGTAACTATTATCCAGTGCTTCTTTTCCTTTGATTGGGAAGGGGCCCATGCCTGTTGGATTTGGGAAATGTTATCGCTGAAATTGCTGAATTGGGGAGCCTAAAAGCTGGTATGACATTTGAGCTTTTGGGAAAACTGCATAATTCTAAAGAAATTTCCAACAATTGGGAAGGTGCCTTTTATGAGAGTCTGTTATACAACGCTAAAAAGCCCTGTTACCATTTGAGGGAATAGTGTAGTCTACATCGGCGTGAGAACTGGTGATATATCCAGAGCGCAGAATCGAGAGTGACTAATGCTTCTTGATACAACTTGCTTCACCCTAAATGCGAAATAAGCATGCTTTGATATGATCTTATAATGAAGTAGGAGTTTCCGACTTGTTGTTCCCTTTTGAAAACGAGGAGGGGCGGGGGTTCCGTTCCCGAGTGGTTATGGTACAGAACTTGAAATCGCATTGCCCCTCTCACGTGAGTTCAAATCTTTGAGAGGGATGTTAATTTTCATGAGAGGTAATACGGACACGGGCTTACGGTATACCGATGGTTCTATCGGCCTAAACAGCCCTTATGGGCAGTTGAGTTTGGGGACTAAAGTCAAACATTAACCCTTTATCAAACGCCAAATTTTCGACTGTCCAAAATTGAAAGAGTTTGCAGACGACATTTCAAAATGTGGTGCAATTGGAAATTATGCTTCTGATAGGGCAGAAAACATTGTGGGAAAAGGAAAAAAATCCTCATTACGAGCAATTTTTCCTTTTTCCACAATGTTTTCCAGAGTCGTCTGGAACAAAGTGGTCAAATGTCGTTATTGTTTGGTAATGGGTTAAGAATTGGGAATCACAACATAACTGAGTTCATGTTGACGCGATTTGATAATGGCAATCCAAATAAATATTGAACAGGGTGAAGAATCATTCGGAACACCTCGACCATTTCTTAAAATAACTATATCTACCGACTTGTTACGGGGATTGCCGAGTAGATACGATTGGGTGAAGAATCTTACCAGTGATCCAAATAACCAAAGGAAAAACATTCTCAATTTTTGAGATAGTCACAGAGGGGTAGTTTAATATGTCATGAGAAGATTACTTCTGATAACGGTTGAGTATGGTACATTGATTCTTTATATAAAAACCTCTGATTTACCTAATAACAATTCAGTACATGTATTTGGTGAAATGATTTTATTGTTGTTGACTGTGCCAACACATAAAATAAAGTTTACACTAAATGTATATACACACAAGTCGTGAAAGCGGAGTAACAAATAAGCATACAACTCATGAAAGCGGAGTAACAAATAAGCATACAAAATTATGGCCATTTGAAATCGACGAACATACGCGTATGAACAGATGTAAGGTTGCCAAGTTTATTTGTCTTGACCTGGTTTTTTTATGACTAGTTCAAAATGAGGAAATCAGTAGATGTCAATTATAAAGTAGTATTAATTATTTATAACTCATTATGACATTTTCCTATTCGAATTGGCTAGAACCCTTTTGAAAAATGGCGAAATTGCCCATCATTTGTTAATTTCTCCTTTTGTGAAAAATGGTTTCCAAGTCTGCTACTGAAGATGCTTCTGATAGAGTCAATGCGAAGCGCTTAAATGATTTACAAAATGGCGAAAAAGCATCCTGATGTGCAAACAATTCTTTGATCCTTGTCTTGAAATCGCTTAACTGGCCATAAAGAGTTCAATGGTTCAGTCGACAGTTCCAGTACATCAGAGCTGATCGTTTGGCGTCTCCAATGTAATACCACTTCCGGTTTCTGAGTTTTGGGCCTGCGCAGACAAACTATTCATTTCCAAGCTTTCTCCGGGCCGAGCTTCAGTCAGCATCTGGCCTGTACCCGGCTCACAAGAAAAGCTGGTTCCTTTAGTCGACGGCATTGGTTCCCTACGGCACGCTAACAAACGTCTAAGTTCCCGTCGAAAACGTTTGTTCAAGAAAGTGTAGATGTAGAAATTAGCGTTGAACGACAGAACGGTGCATAATTCATAAGACGTGTGCATAATTCGGTTCACACGTAAGCTGTTTGACGATCGAAGTTCGGTGTTTGCCAGGATTTGGATGTAGATGAGAAAAATGGCGTAGGGCATTTCCGGTATCAAGAATACGACGGCAATGGCTATGACGATTATGGAATACTTCCTGTTTTCCTCTTCCGTCCTCCGTCCGTTGTTTTCAGTACCGGACTGGCTGTGAAGTTGATGTACTAAGAGAAAAGTGGTTGCTGTAAGCGCCACGCAAGGAATCAGATGCATGAACAACAACGTCGTCATCATGTGTGCACAACTTCCGGTGCAAGGTTTTTCAATTAGCCAAGAACACATTCCGTCAGACATTTTTTCGTCGGTCAGGTGGAATATGTGCAGTATTGGAGCCAAAAGGACGATTCCCGCACAGACGATAATGTGGGTCTTCTTCGTGAACCAGATCTGTGTTGTAAACGAAAATTTCACACAAATGAATCTCTGCAGTCCAAGATACAACGTCAGCCATATCGACATTGTGTGGAATATCCTTGAGAAATAGAACTTGGAAAGCATGAAGGCTTCACAGAGCGGCTTGCTAAGCAGGTAGGCCTCTTGTTGTTCATATTCATACACAGGGTAAGTGTAGTTGAGGAAATCAAATAAACCATCATAGTAATATTCGTATTCTGGATTAACATCCAGGGCAGCATAATCAACGTCCGGGGCCGACTGGTAACTCGCATAAACCATCATATACGAGGGCAAGGTCACCAAACCCGTCAGCGAATCCGTTATTGCTATGGCAACGAGCAACATATTCGTAGCGCTTCGGAGAGCCTTGCGTGTGAGGACGATTGAGACAAACAGATTTACTATGAGAGTCATTACCACAAGTACCACCCACACGTATAGGTAGATAACTCTCTCGAAGCCGAATGCCTGGAACGTGAAGTCATTGTATTCGTGGTCGATGCCTATATGCATCGTCGTGTGGTTCTGCTCTGTCATTTTCGTTATTTGGGTTATTCACTCTAAGGCAATGTAGGGTTTTCTTCTTCTCCCCCTTTAAATATATCTTGGAACTAAGCAAAGTCTATTTACATTTGCTAGGCAATAATCGTCTGCTTTATTTCCATGAAAGCCGCATAACCGTTTCCAGTTACGTAGTAATTCGAGACTGGTTTGAAGATAACATTCAACTTTCGGTCTGTGCAATTTTCAGACACATTGAATACGTGTGCGCTTTTTTTTTAATCCTCACATTATTAACACATACGTCGGAAATTAATCCTCTCGAATTGTACCACCAGGCAATTTATATATACGACACGTTATAAATACATTATCTTAAATTGTTTATTTATCCAAAGGGTAACAACTTTCCCACAGAACTGTTCTTTAAGTATGTAATACACACCCACAACTGCGAAGAAAGGCGTAAGTGTCGTTTGTACAACTATACATCTAGCACTGTTAAAATACACGCTTGCAAATGCGAAAGAAAGGCGTGTGTTTTTTTTTTTCATCTATAACCTAGTTTCTTCCATTTTCCAAGCTTTAGCTACTGTTCGCTGCGCTTTATCTAGATTGAATTACGCAAAGTAGCTCTATCTTCCATGTGCCTACCTGTACATATGTGTCTTATCTACGTTTAAGCAAGCTATGGAAACTCGGGCTTTTTAACACTTAGAATGCTGGGTAGTTATCTAAAAAAAGATGTTTGTGTCTTCTGCTTTCCAAAACCGTGAATGTCTGCTTAGTTTTGTTAGGGAAAGCTACTCAGAGTAGCAAACATGTTAGATCCCAGGCCAGCCGCGAATTAACTTGGCGGCTGGCCTGGACATAACCTATTGCATAAGTCGATTCCAGCATTATAAGGGTTTAATTTTGTATAATAGAAAACTAAACCTGGTCCTCCTGTGTGAAATGTTATGATGCCGGTAGTCATTGAATTAACAAAAAACTAACTAGAGATAGGATACACAGCTATCGACTAAATGAGATATCCGACAGTCTTTGCATTCATGCTTACCACGAAAACAGTACTATGATGTTGATAATCATTGAAATTAACAAACACCTGTAGATGAAGATGAGTTTGCTAGAGATTAAATGCACAGCTATCGACTTTTTGAGATTCAAGTCAGTGTTTGCATTCGTTATTACTTCGAGAGAAAAAAAACTCATTGAAATTAGCATTTGTAGGTGATGATGCTATTGCTAGAGATCGAATGCAAATATATCGACTTAAAGAGATAAAAGTCAGTGTTTGCATTCATTATTACTTCGAAAAAATGCAAACGTTTGATGCTCGATGAAGATGATATTGCTAGGGATTGAATGCATAGCTATCGACTTGTTGAGATTAAAGTCAGTGTTTGCATTTGTTATTACTTCGGAAAAAATGCAAACATATGCTGCTCGATGAAGATGATATTCCTAGGGATTGAATGCATAGCTATCCACTTGTTGAGATTCAAGTCAGTGTTTGCATTCATTATTACTCCGAAAGGAAATGCAAACATATGCTGGTAAATGAAGATGTTATTGCTAGAGATCGAATGCATGGCTATCGACTTAAAGAGATAAAAGTCATTGTTTGCATTCATTATTACTTCGGAAAAATACATTATATGCTGGTAAATGAAGATGATATTGTTAGGGATTGAATGCATAGCTATCGATTTATTGAGATTCAAGTCAGTGTTTGCATTTGTTATTACTTCGGAAAAAATGCAGACATATGCTGCTCGATGAAGATGATATTCCTACGGATTGAATGCATAGCTATCCACTTGTTGAGATTCAAGTCAGTGTTTGTATTCATTTTTACTTCGAAAAGAAACCGCAAACATATACTGGTAAATGAATATGCTATTGTTAGGGATTGAATGCATAGCTATCGACTTTTTGAGATTCAAGTCAGTGTTTGCATTCATTATTACTCCGAAAGGAAATGCAAACATATGCTGCTCGATGAAGATGCTATTGGTAGGGATCGAATGCATAGCTATCGACTTATCGAGATTAAAGTTAGTGTTTGCATTCATTATTACTCCGAAAGGAAATGCAAACATGCTGCTGCGCGTTGAAAGTTTTTCAGATAAAATATACCCAGTGAATTTTAAAGGTGCCTCTTCACAGATGAGTGTGAGTTTTGAAATTTTGAAGTTAAAGATTAATTCTGTAAAACTGCACAACAGCTGTACTGTTATATGTTATTCACTGAAGGGGAGAAGTTGGTAGCAAAATCAGGTCGTTTTTAATTCTTTAAAGTGTGTGTACAGTGAATTAACATGTATTTTAATTCAAAAGCGTGACATCGCGTATGAGATTTACCCCATATAAACTGTACATACTTAGATAAATTGACGCTTCCTGAAATAATTATGCTTTCAATAGCTACATCTAATTGTATGTCAAACAATAATACAAAAACTGTATTGTCTTAACGACATTTTATGTTGACTTTCAAATTTTCTCTTCTGTGAACAAGCAACTTAAACCCATTACCAAACAATAACGACATTTAACCTCTTTGTTACAGACGACTCTGGAAAACACTGCGGGAAAAGGAGAAATTGCTTGCTAAGAGCAATTCCTCCTTTTCCCACAAGGTTTCCTGCTCTATCTGAAGAATAACTTTCAATTCCATCACATTTTGAAATGTCGCCTGCAAACGCTTTCAATTAGGGACAGTCGAAAATTTGTCGTTTGGGAAAGGGGTTAAGTAACAGATAACCATTCAATTAAGTAAAAGGGGGGTTAAGCGGCACTGTACATGTATGTGTGCGTCAGCATTTTGTGCAGCAATTTGATTACATCTTACAAACTTCCGATACCACTTAACAAATATGCTTGCATCAGAAACCATTTAGCACATTACCACCTTACGCCACATTTTGCGTCTTGCAGAAGACGACTTTCAAAAAGGATTGTGGCAAAAAAGAAAAATTTCTTGTCAAAACAAAATTTATCTTTTCTCCGCAATGCCTTTTCAATTTATTCACATATTGCAACAGCGGAACTGAAAGGTTTGTTTACATGTTTACATAGCTGCTTTAAAGTCTTCTTCTTTAAGTTAAAAGAATGTCGTCTGCAGGTGGTAAAGATTTAATCCCTTGCTCCGTAAATCTACGTGGCCAAGTCGTTAACGTAGCGGACTTAGAATTTGGGGGTCCCGGTTCGAGCCCCGAAGCCATCTTTGGTTTCGTGGGAGTGACCTTTGGCAAGTCACTTCAGAGCACTAGCTTAGTACTGGTGGATCCAGGAAAGCCTTTTTAAACAACTGAAACATATTGATACGGCGTTAAACACCATAACAATAAACAAATAATTAAACTACTGTGACTCTGCATTTACTGCAGGTTTTTTGGGAAACAAGCGTAGCAAATGTATAGATAATTGGATCTCACATGTTTATTACAAACACCGACACGAAAATGGTTAATTTTTACTTGGGTTAGTGTAAGGGTTAGACTTCAAAATTGTCCTCAGAAGCTGATATAGTGCGAAAAGATTCATCTGATGTTTGCCTTTATGCAAGAATAAGTTACAAATGCAAAATTCCATCTGACGTTGACATTTATGTAAGAATAAGTTAGAAATGTGAACAAATTTCACCTGGCGATGACATTTATGCAAGAATAAGTTAGAAATACTAACAAATTCCACCTGGCGTTGACCTTTATGAAAGAATAAGTTAGAAATGCGAACGAATTTCACCTGGCGTTGACATCAATGCAAGAATAAGTTAGAAATGCGAACAAATTTCACCTGGCGTTGACATTTATGCAAGAATAAGTAAGATATGGAAACAAATTCCACCTGATTGACATTTATGCAAGAATCAGTTAGAAATGCGAACACATTTCACCTGGCGTTGACATTTATGCAAGAATAAGTAAGATATGGAAACAAATTCCACCTGACTGACATTTATGCAAGAATCAGTTAGATATGGGAACAACTTCCTGACGTTGGACGTTATGCACGAATAAGATAGAAATGCGAACAGCTATCTGACGTTGACCTTTATGTTAGAACAAGCTATAAAGTGAACAATTTTACCCGAGGTTGGTGACCTCTATTATCATTATTTCAAACTACATTGGGTTTCTTTATATGTCTTCGAGATTGTCCTCCAATTATTTGCACAAGAACACTAAAGGTATTAAGATCAACGTCAGATGAATTCGTACCCACTATATCCGAATTAAGGTACAACTGTGAGGTCTGGGGATTTTGTAAAGCAGAAAATCTAGAAAAAGTACAAAGGAAATTTTATAAACGAATCCTTAATGTTAAACAATCAATCAACTAACTTCCTAGCTTTACTATCCGAATAAGGGCGGTTTCCACTCATTATAGGGAGATACACCCGAATTATTAAATACTGGTTAAAACTATTCAGTAGAAAGAAAATATTGTATTCTTTCATCTATTATTTCCTAACAAAGTAAAGAAATACACGACAACCCAGAAACTAAAATTTGGTGTAATGATGCAAAACACTTTCTCGAGACATCCGGATTTGCTGCTATATGATTATTTCCCAAATCAGTGCAGATAGATAAAATCATACCCTATATTCTCAGCTCGAATGAAAGAAATTCATATATTGGCACGAATGAATATCACTTTCAACATCAATGCAACATTTTAATTGTCTCAAACCAAGGTATGAAAAATCTGGACACATTTATATTCTAGAGAGTAGATCACAAAGAAATATGTTAAGTCACGTAAGACTATCATCACATGATCTGAAAATTAAAAAGGGGCGCCATGGTAATATTTCAAAAGAGAGAAATATGGTGTTTTTTGTCCATTACGTGATATTGAAGATGAGTACCATTTTACATGAATTTGTCCTTATTTTAGAGACATAAGATCCATTTACTTACCGAAGTATTACATCAAACACCCCAATCTGAACACAACTGATTTATCCAATGAAAACACCTCTGAAATAATAGGGATGACGCCATATTGGTTCCCAGCGGAATGACGTCACTTCACTTTCGTGTTTAAAAATAGATCTGTGAAATCTAAAAAGTCGTTAAATTTGATTGAGGAAACAACTTTACATGTCACAACAACAATTTTGCCATTTGGTATGAGTTACTGATTAAAAGATTATTTAAGAGGATGTCTTACACTTCCATACACATTGAACTACTTAACTTAGCACGCTTAGAAAATGTGTTAATTGCCGGATGCCGATTTACCCGAAAAATTGTAACCCTACACTTATATCCGAGGTGTATTTCACAGCTCACGGAAATACCCGAGTAGTTCCGATTGCAAACACCCCAGTATGTACAAGTTCATCACCCTTCTTAATACTGATAAAACCATTACTCATTAAACTTTCTAGTTCTTACAAACATGCATATAGAATAAGAAGTTATTATTCTTTAGAATAGAAAATAGTTTCAGGAATTGCATTAATCTATCTAAGGCATCATTCTCATCTTGTATGTCTATCTGATTTTACTTTTTATGTATAGGTATAAGTCGTAAATGTACATGTCATTTTCATAGCATGCGTGTAAATATAGAATTAAAATAACTATGCACTTTAAGGAGATGGAGGGGCGCAAATAAAGTGTTCCCTTAAAAACAGACGATGTTGTCACATTGCCCCATGCCCTTTTCGGATATAATTTGCAACTGGATTAACCCTCAGAATGCTGGGAAGTTTTCTAAAATAGATTTTCATGATGTCTAATTCCCAAAACCTTAAATATCTGCTTTTTGTGATGAGGCAAGATACTCAGAGTGGCAAAAATGTTAGATCACAGACAAGACTCAAATTTTCTTGGCGGCCGACCTCAATCAAACCTGTTTGCATATGAATGAAGTCGAATTCAGCACTATAAGGGTTATGTAAAGCCAATTAATTAAATTACAATAGATATATGATAAAACATGCATGATTAATGAATACCGAAATGACAAAATGTTGTTTGCTGTAAGAGTTATATAAACCGTCTATGGTTATGGATATAACATTTGGAGTGCTACAGAATGAAACAAGATAGAATATATGGCTTTTTTTGCTGATCTCTCATAGTATTTGCTACACTAGCAGTGTCGACTGCCGACCTTTAAAACACATGATACATATTTATAATCCATGTGTGCCTGGTAGAAACATCACGTTAGTACTACAGTCCAGCTTGTGTTAAGCAAACATCCACTACAGAAAGTCCCATCATTGAATTCATGCTGTATGAATCAATTTGGGTTAAGCAGTCAACCTGTCTTAGACGGCCAATTATCTCAGGTCCATATACTGGTATCCTAACACAAGTTAGACTGTAGTACTACATGGACGTCAAGTATAAATGTTTGTAGTTTACAAGTGGATTTAAACGCAACCGGCGTACAACGTATAAACCCACCTCAACAAATACATTTGTCTAATTCGAAAACAACCCCTGGGGATAACACCGGTAACGTTAAAAAGGGGATATTGTTGGTGTTATGTAGAAATCATTGCGACAAAAAAAAACTGCGCATTATTTGTCGGTTCCATTTAGCACCAAATCGCTGGGTGCATTTCATCCCTAACAGGATCGGGATTGTTTCTGATGCTGTTATCATTTAACTATGAGCATAGCCCACAAATTGACTTGAGTACAGGTCATGTATCCAGGAAGCAGAGTCATCGAAGGTGAACTTAAAAAAGCTTCAAGCTTCCGTCAAAATCGACTTCAGATAGATAAATTTATACAAATGAACTCGTGTCTTTTTTATCTTTTTGTGGTTGTCTTTTTCCATTTCGTAGAGACCATGCAATATTATTTAAGATAACCGGGATGATGTATGTAACATATCAAGGATGAATGTAATGTTTATCAATTCATTTTACTATGTTTTCAAAGTAACAAATGGTCGAAAACACTCCAATGATTCAATAACAATGGGGCATTGCCATATCTAAGTTAAAAGAACCTGTTGTCAGACACTGATGCCGGGCTTTATATATGACTATTTATCAATTTTGTGTACTGTAATATATTTCATGCTAAATTGGCAATTATATAAACTTTAAACCATGCCTTAACACTTTCAATAGTCTTGGTTTCCGTGGATTTAAGGAATCTAATTTCCTGGGATGGTTCTTCCTTCTGGCATTATTGATTAGAACCTGGGACCATCCTGTTAATGTCGGTCCAAAGTTAAACCAATCAAAATCACGTACATCATATAACCAAGACCAGACTGACAAAATAGAAATGCTTGATGTTTTCGACATTCGCGAGTGACTCTGAAACACAATTGGAAATGTTTTCTTTCTGTTTCTTGTAATGTTTCCAATTCATCTTTGAAACGAACTTTTTAAAGATGCAATCGTGAAACGCAGCAGCACCCAGACCTCCCAGTCTCAGCTTACTTTACATTCAAAAGTACGAAGTATGGTTGTCTTCTTTAATGTAGAAGTGTCCTTTATCTCGCAATACATCTCAGCAAGGAGTGTTTACCCATTCAGCGAAATTGGATTTCAATCGAAGGGATTGTCTAGCTCAAACACGTGATATATATGTTATGACAACATTTAAGTCATCAGTATTTGCGACTCGGTAAGCATAGCAAATAGGTGGATTTTGCTGGACTTTTGTCTCAATGAAGGTATTTAGATTTTACGAGGGACGTGTTCCGATTACTATTTGTGGGTCATCTACTGTTGATTTCGTTTTGGTTTATATCTTTTTCTTGTGAAAAGACTGAATTGTTTGACGTTTGATCGATGAACAATTCCTAAAAAAAAGAAAACATCCTGTGTGCCTTTGCCATTGTGTGACGATTGCCATTTGTCTTTTGGATGACTTCAATTTTACTTTCATATTTTTGCGAAAACCAGCTGCTAAAGGAGAAACAGCCTTACTTTAAGTTAAAAACCCTCGCCAAAAGAAAGGAAATATACAACACCTCTGGGGTGTCTGTTTGGATTAGGTCTAATTGGCGGTGACTTTATAGCCATACCAATGCATAATACGACACTTCTACAGAAAGTCTATCGTGGTGAAAACGGAGACTTTAAGATCCAGGATATGGGAACCGACTCTTTCCGCATGAATGATCCAGTGCCCGTATTCGTAGGTAACATGAATTCCACGTGGTGGCCAATATTTACCAATGACTCTTATAACCCGAAGCAGATATTCGATGGTAACAGAAGCGAACTGAATCCGACTACACAGAGATACTTCGATTACGCAAACACGGACTTCATTTACCAGGCTTTTGGCTTCGAGAGAGTAATCTATCTATATACGTGGTCAGTACTTGTGGTTATGACCCTCATACTTAATTTAATTACTTCTATAGTCTTTACGCGCAAGGCTCTTCGAAGCGCAACAAATATGTTACTCGTTGCCATAGCAATAACGGATTCGATGACAGGTTTGGTGACGCTGCCCTCGTATATAATGGTATACGTGAAAAAACAGTCAGCCCCGGATGTTGATTATGCTGCCCCGGATGTTGATTATGCTGCCCCGGATCCAGAATACGAATATTACATTGATGGTTTATTTGATTCCCGCAATTACATTTACCCTGTGTATGAGTTTGTACAACAAGACGCCTACCTGCTTAGCAAGCCGCTCTGTCAAGCCTTCATGGTCTCCAAGTTTTATTTCTCGATAACATTCCACACGATGTCGATATGGCTGACGGTGTACCTAGGAGTTCAGAGATTCGTCTGTGTGAAATTTCCGTTTGCAACACAGATCTGGTTCACGAAGAAGACCCACATTATGGTGTGCGCAGGGATTTTCCTTTTGGCTCCAATACTACACATATTCCACTTGATCAACGAGAAAACGCTGCACGGAATGTGTTCTTGGCTAATCAAGAAGCCTTGCACCGGAGGTTGCGCACATTTAATGACGATGTTGCTGTTGATGCATCTGATTCCTTGTGTAGTGCTTACAGTAACCACTGTCCTTTTCGTCCATCACATTCTTCACAACCGATTCGATACCGGCAGCGACAGGAGGGCCGAAGAAAATAAAAGAGTTTCAAAAATTGTAATCGCCGTCGTAGTTGTATTTCTGATACCAAAACTCCCGTATGCACTTTTTCTTGTGTACCTTCAAGTTCTCGCAAATACTAAGCTGAGGTCTTCGTACGATCTGAAAACAGACCGTGCCATTCACGCATTTTATGAAGTTTTAACTTTGCTTTCATTCAATGCCAATTTCTACATTTTCACCTTCCTTAATAAAAGGTTTCGTCACGAATTAAAGGCAATGTTTGTATGCAGAAGTCGTCTAGGAGAAACCTCAACTTCCAAAACAGGCCGTTCACGAGGCGCGGATAGTCGCACCACGCAGTATGGTTCGGAAACCAACAGTGTAACTGCATCAAAACCATTGAATAACCAATCCTACGAGCTTGAACCAAGAACCAGCATGGAAAAATAGATGAAAATAGAAGAGAATCAGTTTAAGTGATGAAAACCAATATTTATTCAGGGTTACCGTTCCTTTTTAATGCAAATGTTTTTAATATGCCTGATTAAAAAGGAACGACTACATTGGACTGAGAAAAAAAATGGCTTGCTAAACGAGGAATATGGTTCCAATACGTTGACATAGCGTTGTAACACCGTCTCTATAATGACAAAGTCGTTGTCCCTGAAAATGGAAAATTCATATGGTATATATGTTCTTATTTCGTGGCTAAAAGCTCTGCAAACACTTTGGAAATAGCAATGCTTTCATAATGAATATTTGTTCGAAGAGATGAATATTTGTTCGAAGAGTTTTTGACTAGTATTATCGATAGTTAAAGTTTACTTTTAAATTGAATGCTTGTAACTGTATGTGCGCTTGAATGTATGCGTGCTTAATTGCTTAGAAGGATATGTTTGTGTATGTATTATTTTTTTCATTTTCTATACTTATATTTACTTCAGACATATATATGTAAATGTCTTTTCTATATTCCTGTGTTCATGAGTGTTGAACTGTTTTCCTTTTTTATTTCATATGGGTCAAATCAAACGTTGCTTGTTCCCAGATGTGAGAAAATTTGGGAGTTGGGAATTATTTTTAATAAATCTACACAACAGCTGGTGTCAGACATGAGAGAATATGCAGAAATTGTAATTCTGGACAAATAGAAAACGAATTTCACTTTTTGTTAATAAACTTGTTCAAAACATTCAAATATTAGATATATAAGGAAATACTATCATAAATGGCCAAAATACATAGTGAGTAATCTATTATCAAATCCTTCAAAGAAAACCATTTTTAATTTGTCAAAGTATATTTATCATGCTCAGCAAAATAGAAATTGAATGACACCTTTAAATGAAAAGCTTTCCTGTAAATCCATGTCTTTGTTAAACTGTTTGTAAATTTGCTACATATAACATGTTAGTTTATAATGCAATAAATATTATTATGTTATATTCTTTCATGTTTAATGAAACATACTCAAGAATGGCCACTGATCGTACCAAACTCTTGTGCAATATTCGACGGACATCACACTATCTTAGAGTATCGGGCAGCTCTAGTCGGCAAACCTTTTATTTGCTTGGATATGCTCGGAATATATTAGACTAGAACCACCTTTCTATTCAGATATTCAAATTTTCAAGTGTTATCATTGGCTATTGCATTGCACCATAGAAATCATAATCGACACCCCTTTACAACTTGGCTTTGGAAGGCTGCACAAGAAGCGTGAATAAATAAAGAGTGTTTCCATAAAATTTTTGAATTAAACGAGAGACGAAGATGATGCTAAAATATTTAACCAAGTAACCATGCATGTACATGAAGCACCATATGCAATTCCAATTGATGTTGATTTAATGTGAATTTCACAAACTATTTTTCATTAGGTGGCCTTTTCATCTGGCTTTATGCATTAGAGACAAATGCCATTTTGTTAATAGTGGATGTTGACATTTGTAAGTCCCTCTTAAACAGAGCCGGTCCCATGTCACATCAATGAAATACGAGTACATCAATCATTTCTGACCAGACTTTCAAAATACCCATGCTGTTCTGACCTCCTCTAATAACTCAAATACTCTCGATCAACGCTATTTCTTGTTCATATTCACAGAATATCTTTTACAACAAACCCACTAACCGCCGTGAATGTTTGTGTGAATGATATAAGCTCTCTGACTTACCAGACCAATTTTGGTTGACATTTAAGTATACGGATTATGTTTATTGTACGTAATATATCCGCGATGCTTATCAGGGAGTGGTTAGCCAATCAGCGTATTTGGATTCCAATTAGAGGGATTGTCCGGCTCAGACAAATGATATTTGTTATGACAACCCTCAATCTATCAGTATTTGCGACTCGGTTAGCGTTGAAGATAGGTGGATTTTTTTTGCAGGACCTTTGTTCAACGAAGGAATTGAAGATAATATTCCGAACTTACAAGGGACGTGCTCCGTTTTCAATTCGTCGTTCATCCACAGTTATTTAAAGTTTGGTTCTACTTCTATTTTCGGTGGGAAGAATATTAATTCTTTAACGATTATTCCGTGAAAGTAGTGGACAAACTCGTTTTTGCCTTTGTCATTATGTAACTTTTTTTTTTCGAGGACTGCACTTGTTTCTTCACGAACACGTCTGGATTTCAAATGTTTACATGTTTCATGTTGTAACTTACAACAGTGTTCAAGTGTCCTTAAGGAAAGATATTTCAAACACAGCCGAAGGTTCTGTTTGATCTTTTTAACCAGACTGTTAAAGGAAAGCCAAACAATCAAAATCATACGAAACGTCTGTGGCATTACATACATTGTGGTGGATACTATGCCATCAAGATGGTATTCTTCCGCATGGAATATTCTTCGCCCGGTAGAATTGGTGACACAATTAACCTGAAAGCTGTAATCGTAGGTAACGCAAGCAACTCGAATCCCATGATCGAAGGTAACAGAGGGAACATGACTGTGAATACACAGATAACTTTTGATAACGAATTCACGGAATTCACATACCAGGCTTTCGTCTTCGAAAGGGTTATCTATCTATACGTGTGGGTGGTACTCGTTGTTATGACTCTCATAGTTAATCTGTTTGTATCAATTGTCCTCACGCACAAAACCCTTCGAAGCGCGACAAATATGTTACTCGTTGCCATAGCAATAACGGATTCGCTGACAGGTTTGGTGACCTTGCCCTCGTATATAATGGTTTATGCGAGTTACCAGTCTGCCCCGGATGTTGATTATGCTGCCCCGTATGTTGATCCAGACTACGAATATTACTCTGCTGGTTTATTTGATTCCCTCAACTACACTTATCATGTGTATGAGTATGAACAACAAGACGCTTACCTTCTTAGCAAGCCGCTCTGTGAAGCCTTCATGCTCTCCAAGTTCTATTTCTCAAGGATATTCCACACAATGTCGATATGGCTGACGTTGTATCTTGGACTGCAGAGATTCATCTGTGTGAAATTTCCGTTTACAACACAGATCTGGTTCACGACGAAGACCCACATTACAGTCTGCACAGGAATCGTCCTTTTGGCTCCAATACTGCACATATTCCACCTGACCAACGAGAAAACGCTTGACGGAATTTGTTCTTGGCTAATTGAAAAACCTTGTACTGGAAGTTGCGCACACATGATGACGACGCTGCTGCTGATGCATCTGATTCCTTGCACGGTGTTAACTGTAACCACTGCCCTTTTCGCTCACCACATTCTTTACAATCGATTTGATGCTGGCAACGAACAGAGGGCCGAAGAGAATAGAAGAGTGTCAAAAGTCGTAATCGCCGTCGTTGTTGTATTTCTGATACCAGAACTCCCGTATGCACTCTTTCTCGTGTACCTTCAAGTTCTTGCATATACTGAACTGAGGTCTTCAAACGATCTGAAAACAAACCGTGTCATTCACGCTTTTTATGAAGTTTTAACCTTGATTTCATTCAATGCTAATTTCTATATTTTCACCTTCCTCAATAGAAAGTTTCGTCTTGAATTAAAGGCAAGGCTTCTGTGCAGAAGTCGTCGAAGTGATACCCCCACTTCCAACACAAGCCGTTCACAAGGCTCGGATACTCGTACCACACAGACTGGTTCGGAAACCGACAGTGCCACTGCATCAAAACAATTGAATAACCAATCCTACAAACTTGAACCAAGGACAAATGTTGCCAATACGTCGAAACTGAATGAGAATAAGCTTTAGTGGTGAAGACCATTGTCTATTCAGAGTTATTGTTCTTTTCAAAACAAATATATTGAATATGCTTGATTGAAAAGGAACGGCAACTCTTGACTGAAAATGAATGGATTCGCTTAATTGAAAAAAGTGGTTTAAAAATATTGACATATTGATTCGACCCATTTCCTCTTTATTGTCTTATATTATTCTGTGAATAAGGCCGCGCAAACACTCTATACATAGCAAACGTGCCATAATTATTGAATATAGCTTCCTAAAGTTGTTTAGGAATCTATCATGACAAACAATTACCTATAGTTTTAGAGAACTTTAAATTTGTGTGCTTGTGTCTGTGTGTGTGGGGTGTGTGTGTGTGTGTAAATATAAGTGTGCGTGTACATGTATGCATTTTTACCATTATGCATCTGCATACAACATTTTGTGCTTTTTTCTTGTTAATATTAATCAATATATTAATATAATCGATATATATTACTTTTTACTATAAACATGCAAATGTGTCCATGCATATGTGTTTTGTTGTCGCTCCTTCTTAGTTTTATTTAGCTCATACCAGACCTTGTCGGGCAGATATCGTTTTCTACATTTTACGAAGTCCATGTGACATGATCGATGCACCAATTATCAATTATTTAGATATTTTCATGATGATAAGCAGTCAGCAGCTTGGAAAAAATTCTTTCCAGAACTGGTTAGGAGGGAGCTGTAGCATGGGTGAGAACGCACATTGCCGTCACATAACTGCATTTTGGTTGAAAGTGGATTAAAACCGTCACTTAAATTATTTGGACCAGAGAATCCAATGGTCTTCATTTTACCAACGCCCTAAATGGCCTTGGGAAATCTTGTTAATGTCCTGTCATTCGATATGATTCTATGTTATTATTTAATATTAAGGTAAGAACTAGGTAATGAAGAAAAGTCAGAATAACAAAATTAAAGATTAAGGTCGTTCTCGGTAGTTTTTTCTGCGCACTTTATCTGCGCAGCCAAGGGAGATTATAATATGTTACCGAAGAGGTACTTGCATAGTAGTCGGATGAACGTTTTTATTCGGATGTAGTTTACTGTATGCCGTTATTTTTTAAAAAAAAATGAACATATTATCCAAAAACCAATAAATGGTTATTAACGATATTTTATATTTCTTATGCATATTAAGCCCACAGCTTCTATTTTTCAAGTTTAAAGTTATATTAGTCGTTTTTATAAATGTTTTTCAAATTCGGTTACCATAGAAACTGTCATTTTACAGAAAAACTGACTCGTCAACATATCCATTTTCTCTTTGCATTTTTTATTTCAAGATTAAATTTTTCTTCACATACTGAAAAATAAGAAGATTTTATGAAAGGAATTTTTAAATATCTTCATTTTTATTTGATATAGATATCAATTTTCATTGTTTTTTGCCGAATACAATAATTTGAAAAACTGATTTGGATTACAAAAAATGTTCAGATTGTAATCATTCGAAGTAACAGTGAATTATAAAGAATTAAATGTATGAATACATGGTTTTTGTGTTAATAAACCTACCAGAAATATTTGTATTACCTTTGAGGAGGTACGGTCATTTTGACATTTTTGGCCCAAACGGTTACCATGAAAATTGCCATTTTACAAAAAAAAAAAAAAAATAACAATAACCCGTCGACCTGTATTTTTCTTTTCTTTTTTGAATTCACAATAGAATTTTGAATAATATATCAAAAATTTAGAAAATTTTATGAAAGGATTATTTACTTATAAAACTGTAGGAAATGTCCTTAAACAAAGCAGATGCCATTTTAAAATCCAGTTTCATGTTATAAGCATCTTTCCTGGATTAGAATTTATATTTGCCAACTTCATTTATGAATTTTTAATTTTATGTGAGAATTTAATATTTGTAGTGTATAGGGTTAAACTGATACGATACAAACGGCTTATGTTTGGAGTCTCGTGTGCCAGTGAGCTGTACCAAAAGGTGCTACAGCAGATTTTCCAAAACTGTCCAAACACCCAGAACACCATGGATGATATAATTGTTCATGGCGTTACGCAAGAACAGCACGACGAGTGTCTGAAAAATGTGTCAAATGTGTTGCGGGAAAAGGGGTTTACTCTGAACCGCGAAAAATGTGAATTTGATATGTCGGAAATAGTGTTCATGGGTAACGTTGTTTCGGAGCATGGTGTTGGTCCAACTGAGAGCAAAGTACAAGATGTTCTGGATGCCAGAACACCACAAAACGCCTCTGAGGTTAGGTCATTTTTAGGCCTAGTAAATTTCAATGCGCGATACATACCCGATCTCGCTACAATTTCCGAACCGCTAAGACGACTTACGCGAAAGAATGTTAAATTCCATTGGGAATTAGAACAAGAAAAATCGTTCGAGGAGCTCAAGCGCAGACTTACAAGTGTGGAAACGCTAGGTTTCTATGACAGAAACGCGAAGACGCAGGTTATCTGTGACGCCTCATCTGTAGGAATAGCAGCAGTGCTGTTACAGGAACAGGGCGACGAACAACGGGTAATATGTAACGCGAGTAGGAGTTTGTCTCAAGCCGAACAAAAACTCGCACAAATCGAACGCAAAGCGCTAGCAATTGTATGGGGAGTAGAACGTTTTCACGCGCATTTGTATGGTACAGAGTTCGAGCTCTTGACCGATTGCAAACCGCTCCAATTCATAATGTCACCTAGGTCAAAGCCGTCTGCTCGTATTGAAAGATGGGTGTTGCGCCTCCAAAGTTACAAGTTTATTACGCGACATATCAAAGGGCTAGACAACATCGGTGATTGTTTGAGTAGATTACTGATGAACGCAAAACAAGGTGATCAAGATACAAACGCTTTCATTTCAAGTACCGAATATGTAAAATTTGTAGCTGTGAATGCCACACCTTCGGCAATCACAACACGCGAAATAGAGAAAGTATCTCGCTTTGATACCGAAATATCGGCAATCCGCGAATGCATCGCACGCGATCTGTGGCACAAATTGTCATATAAACAGTACTTATCGATAAGAAATGAGCTTAGCGTTATAGGATTTCTAGTTTTCATGGGTACACGAATCGTAGTAACAGAAGCTCTGCGAGAGCAAATTCTCGAGATTGCTCACGAATCTCACCCAGGTATAGTGAGTATGAAGCAAAATCTTAGACAAAATGTTTATTGGCCGAATATAGACAAACATGTTGAAACGCATTGTAAAACATGTTATGGTTGTCAATTGGTGTCGATACCAAGCAAACCAGAGGAAATGACACGCACTGAACTCCCAAATGCGCCATTGGAAGTTTTAGCCATCGATTGGTTAGGCCCCTTAGATTCAAAAGATTACATTTTAGTAATTTCGGATTACTATTCTCGCTTTGTAGAATTAGGGATTAGTAAGTCGCCAATGTGTAGTGTCTTATATATATATATATATAAAGGAGACAAAGTTGGTTGCTATAAACTATATTTATTATACGTCTGTATTCTACAGTGGACCATCACTAACTATACCGAGTTCCCAGAGGCATCAGCCTATTAGAGCGTCGGCTGGTAACCTGGGGTACGTTTTACTAAACAGTTTACGCTTAAGATCTGCGTAAGTCTAAAACAACAAGTCCTTTTATTTCAATATTTGGCCAAGCAATATTGCAAAGTAACACATCATTGGAATCGTCCCTCCGAGACGCTTCCAATGACGTGTCACATTGCAATATTGTCCTTTCATTGAAGATACTATCAATGTTCATTAGTTTTGACTTACGCAAATATTTTCCGTAAGTTGTTTAGTAAAACGTACCCCTGATACGCTGTATCAGTTTAACCCTATACATTACATCTCTCCTATGCTTTTTAATATAAATGTTATCTCATTTATATTTCTCCATATAAGAAATCTTCAGTTTCTTAACTTTAATAAATCCCACCAAAATTGCATTCAGTAGAAAGGTAATGTATAAAACATGTAAATCTAAACTTGTACATTCTCTATTTAATACATTCATTAAACTAGTCTGCATGAACATTTCTAATTAAGTGTCATGTTCCGCTCTCTCCCGCGGAAAAGTTTTGATAACCTTTTCACAGCACTAAATTATTTCTGTAATGTCAGAGTGTTCTGATATGCGAGCAGATTAACCTGATAACATTAACAACGTGTGGAAGACTAATAATCAACCTTGACACTTGGCACCCATTAAACGTCGAAATGTTGTTTCTGCCATCATTTCCCATGCAACTCTAATTGGAATTAATTGCTGCTGGCCGGCTATTCACACGTCAATTGAATCAGTTTGCGACCATTAAGGATCGAAATCGTCGTATTTACGCGGCATGTTTACGTGCCTTGTACTTTGTCTGACCCTAGCCATGGGTTTCGTTGGCTTGGAGCGGTTATCGTTTGTTTGTTTTAATGCCTCCTTATCTCTTTGAGAAAATTTCTTCACGAAGGATATGTTTCGCTTGTATGTTACCCCGTTTCTCTCTACAAAGACCGAATTGTCATTTTTCTCACGAACAACAAACGGATCAGGATCAAAATTTGTGTCTAGCTTGTTTCGTTTTTGCTGTTTCAACAAAACTTTGTCACCAACGTTAATCGACGATTTGCACGCTCCGCGCTTTTTGTCGGCGTACTGAGCACGGACATAGAGTATAGCTACCCTGAGTTATTTTCGGGAATCGGGAAACTGAAGGACTTCAAGCTGACGATTCCGATCGACAAGTCGGTGGATCCAGTCATACAACCGATCCGCCGCGTTCCTTATCATTTAAGGGAACGACTTGAGAAGAAACTGAAGAACCTCAAACAGACGGACATAGTCGAGAAGGTCGACACACCCAGCCGGTGGGTGTCACCAGCAGTCATCGTTCCGAAGGGGGAAGACGACATCCGTCTCTGTATTAACATAAGAAGGCCAACACGGCAGCAAGACGAGTTCGTCACACGATACCGACAATCGAGGACGTTCTGAACGGTTCAAGGATATTCAGTAAGCTGAATATCAAAATCGCGTATCATCAAATCGAACTCGACGGGAAGTCACGAGAGATAACTACATTCGTGACAATATTCATTTTGTAAATATTAATTCAAAATCAAACAAATTTTGAAAATTGGCTCGGTGAATGTCTTCGAAGCAATGCATATTTCATAAATTACATTTAAACTTACTCTTTTACCAAAGCAATAACCAGTTTTCCATCACTCAGGTCTTACCTTAATATGTCGAACCGTGGCCGATTATGTACATCGGATTGACTGAGAAAAGGTTGTCGGGATTTATTTAAATATCAACCACAAAAAGCCCTTTACGACATGAAATGATTGCAGATTCACAATTGGTGCTAAACTCCAAAATTTATCTTATTCCCACGTCTACTATACTCGTATGATTTTTACAAATCTCTGTCCATTGTTAAATATAAGATGGCGAACGACTCGAGATGTCACAAACTCCTCACAGTGATCTCCCTTTATGGGGATGATCACTGCCATCACAAATGTCACATGACCACCTACTTCGAAACGAAAATGGCATAACAAAATGGCGGCGAAACTAAAAAATTGTAAACCATTAGTGCTTTATTCATTAACAAAACCAATTTTTTTTTCAACTTAACTGGCCAGAAATCAATACAACAAGATATTGTTACTAAATTAACTAAGATATCCGGTAATCTCTTAACAAAACAGCATCATTTGAATTTCATCCAAATCTGGATGAAAAATCTTGTGGTGGCAGTGATCGATGCAGCGTAGCAAGGGGAGATTACTGTGAGGAGTTTGGAGATGTCACTATGTGTTGATTGTATTGTAGTAAGTGATTTGTAGCATGAGGCGAATGATTATGAAAGCGCTAAATGAGAACAAATTAGTCGGTGTCCCCCCATATAGTATAATATGACTGGGTCCAAATGATCCAAATTAGATACATTATGGCTTTTTTAAGGAAACGAAAATATACCATTATTTACTTGGGAGCCATCATTGAGCAAGGCAAATCGGCTGTAACAGGTGATCTTGTCGTGGTTGCTTTAGGAGACTCTCTGCTCTACAAAATATGGTATAACACATCATTGTTTACAAGATAATTCATATGGCAGACCGCCCTCAGGCCGTCTGTGGCCAAGTGGTTAGATTCAGAGCTTAAAATCTCATTAAAGACCTCCATGTTGATTCAAATCCAAAATCTCGTTGACAGAATTTTGATTTTTCATAAGGAGGAAGTCTTTAGGACGACCTATTGAATCCCAATGTAGATACCCGGCTTGACAAGCCTTAATAGGCTGTCAAAGTTGGGCTTTTCCTACGACATTAAAAACCAGGAGATGCAACATAATTATAAGAATTGTTTATGCGATGTAAAACATACAAAATAAATTGTCTACACGTGGTCGTTTTATATATATCTTTCTTTGCAAGGCCTTGTATGAAGCCGTTGTATCGTATGTTATTGAATTTAAAACCGAAACACTATGATGCAGATATGCTGGTTGTGTATGTGCTAGAAGTCAGGGAATCATTGTCCTTATCTTACCCCTATACAGTCGCCACTGGACCTGTGGTGTGTAAAAACAGCAAATGACAGACATAGTATTAGTGGTTTATTGCTTGTTGTATCGCATCAACAAGGTTTAAGCTTCAAAACTATGCTCTGTCCGTCACTAATTGAAGAAGACTATTTATATAACTGTCTATTAAAGAAGTAAAGGCGGTTAGAACCATCGTCATTTTGTCAGTCACCATTGGGACAACGCTTATTTCCTCACTTAACAATACCATACGTTAATGTATATGTTGCAGATGTCCCTAGGAACAACACTGTCAGAAGGATATGCATTTATCCTATTGTAACACCGATAACTACCATTTTTATTCCAAAGAAACTGCGTTTGTTCATGTTGCTTCACTTGTTTGTTGTTAGTATCAATTCAGTCTAGTCACACATTTCAAGTTTGTGGATAAGATGTCGGTCTATTATAAGCATGTGATACCTTATAAGGTCTGAACGATGATAAAGGCCGCCCATTGAGAGCAGAGATATGGTCTACCAATTCCTCAACTACAGTAAATTGGCGGCCAAGTACTCCAGTATACTTCTTTTGGATAAGAATTCATCCTCGTTGGAGAAAATGTGGCCATAATAAGTCCTGTTTTAGCAATCACAAATTCAGAATTAGTAAAAGTTAAGTACAGTGAACCCTCGTTTATCCGGACCCCGATTATCCGGATGTCTCGCAATCCGAACAAAATTGTAAGGGAACGAGTTATTGGACCAGTTTATTGCAGACGACTTTTGAAAACATTGTGGGTAAAGGAGAAATTGCTCGTAACGAGCAATTTCTCCTTTTCCCACAATGTTTTCTGCCATATCAGAAGATTATCTTTGAATTTCATCACGTTTGATATGTCTTCTGCAAACTCTTTCAATTTGGGACGGTCGACAATTTGGCGTTTGCTAAAGGATTATAACTATTCACCGCTCATACAGACCGTTTATGTCTTAATGTGAATAAGAACATGCTCTGCTTCATTAGTCCGGATTATTCGGTAAACCGGACATTTTGTTGGGAACGGACGTGTCCGGATAAACGAGGGTTCACTGTATATAGGGATAGTTATAGTCCTGGCTTCTATTGTCTGGACAAAATAAGTCCTAGTTTATAAAGTGCAGTCAAACGTACTTGTTAAGTTAAAGCGGAAAATAATATTGTCCCATTATAGAATGTGCAGACGAAAGCAGTGCCGGTTACGCATTTGCGCTCAAAAAAGATTATTTGGTATTTGTGTATAAGTGTTGTCCCCGTTAAGTATGTGCAGACAAACGTAGCCATCGTTTAGCAGACGCAATCAAGAGTAGTCTTGGTCAATAATAAGCAAACGAAACAAGTTTCGGTTATGTATGTGCAACCAAAGTAGTCCAGGTATAGGACATTTGAACAAATCAGTCAACGTTTCGTATGTGAAGACAAGATTTGCCCCGGTATAGTACGTTGTGTATGTACACCTTGCATTTCGATCATTAACAACATTAACCACATGTCGTATTTAACTCCACGCTGCCATGTATCACATCTGACTACTTAAAGTACGGACGAACATTAGTCAGCAAAATTTATATTTTGCTTGGGTATGGTTGGAAAATATTGGGCTAGAACCTGTCCGATATCTATATCCTCAGTGTCATCATTGATTATTATATTGTTTCACAGAGAGGACATCTTGCCACATATATTCTCGTGGAAAAACTGAATACTTGAATCGACCAAACATATAGCGATTTCAATAGCACTACGAAATATCTTAAACGTAAATGTATTTTCAAAGAGTTTTAAAAGAATTAATTAATGTAAGTGCTTTCTTACACAGAGCCTAATCGGTGTCGTTTTCCAAATTAAACTTGGTTTGGGAGGCTGCTAAAACGAAGCGTGAATAGGTAAAGAATAACGCTGCAGAAATATCAAACAAAAATGAGAGAAGAAAATGACACTAAAATATTTAGCATTAGGTCCCAGGATAGAGCGACATATCTAACATTTTATACAGAGTCAGGTTTCACGTTAAATTCAAAATCAACTTTTCTGTGATGACCTTTTCTTCCTATGATATTGATTAGAGACAGAGACTATTCTGTTAATATTGTATGTTGGCATATAATATGCTTCCAGAGACACCCGGGGTACTGTTTTACTAAAGAGTTTACGCTTAAAATTTGCGTAAGTCTAAAACAACTATTCTCCTTATTTCAATATTGGGCGGAGCAATATTGCAAAGTAACACATCATCGGAATCGTCTCTCCGAGACGCTTCCAATGACGTGTCACATTGCAATATTGTACTTTCATTGAAGATACTATCCATGTTTATCAATTATGACTTACGCAAATATTTTCCGTAAGTTGTTTAGTAAAACGGTACCCCGGATGCAAGTCATATTTCACGTGTGAGTTAATCATAAAACCCACACTGGAACGCCAGATTTACGCGCACTGTTTTGATCTTCACTAGTGACTACAAATAGCACCGAAAAGCTTTTTCTTAAAAAGTATGCACTCTTTCTTGTGTACCTTCAAGTTCTCTCAAATATCAACTGAGCTGAGGTCTTCAAACGATCTGAAAACAAACCGTGCAATTCACGCTATTTATGAAGTTTAAACTTTGCTTCCATGCAATGCTAATTTCTACATTTTCACCTTCATCAATAGAAGGTTTCGTCTTGAATTAAAGGCAATGCTTTTGTGCAGAAGTCGTCGAAGTGATACCTCCACTTCCAACACAAGCCGTTCACAAGGTTCGGATACTCGTACCACACAGACTGGTTCGGAAACCGACAGTGCCACTGCATCAAAACCATTGAATAACCAATCCTACAAACTTGAACCAAGAGCCAGCATGGCCAAATAAATTGAAACTGAATGTGAACTAGATTGGATGGTGAAAACTAGCATCCATCCATTGTTATCGTTCCTGTCGATAAACGATATGCTTGTTTGAAAAGGAATTACAGCCTCCGAAAAAGATTGAATTGACTCGCTTAGTGAGGCATCCGGTTTCAAAACATTGACACAGCCATGCCACACGCTTTCTTTATGACACAGACGATGAAGTTAACGGTTTAGCTATGCAACATACTTTCTTTTTGTTGTTATCTTATTTTGCCACTAAAGGATCAGCACCATTTGGGACATAGCCAGCATGCCTCAATCATTGAATATATCCTCCATATATCTTCCAAACGTTTTGGACTCCATCATAAAATTGTATCTAAAGTGTTAGTGAACTTTCAACTTGTGATTAAAGGACCTGACAACACTTGAGACATAGCCAACATGCCTCAATCAACGAATAATTCTTTCAAAAGCTGTTGATTCGTCACAAGATTGTATCTATTGTTTTAATTAACTTTCAATCTGTGTGCTTGTGACTGTGTGTGCGTGTGTAAATGTGTGAGTGTTTGCATATTTTGCAACATGCATACTAATGTGTGTGTGTGGGGGGGGGGTGTGGGTGTGTTTTTAAATAATATTTATCAATATGTATAAGCATTTTACTACAAACATTGTAAATGGTGTATCCATATATGTGTGTTTATGCGTTTCGTTTTTGCTCCTTCTTGATTTCATCTGGCTTAGACTAGGCATTGTCCAGTTAAATATATATTTTTTGCATTAAATGGTCCATGTATCATGATTGTTGCCTCCCTGACCACTGGTTTAATATATTCATGTAGAAAATCAGTCAGCTACATGGAAAGAATATTTGCAGTGCTTAGGTAAGACCATGGACATGTATGGAAACGCTGACTATCGGAATATGACTGCATTTCAGTTATAATTACGATTTACACTCAATTAATTCGAGCACATGGTTTTCATTGTAATGAACCGAGCAAACGAACCTCTCAAAGACACAAACACATCCGATCAGTGCAAAAAGACTGTCGTACACTGAGCGGCTCAATCGTATCTACTCGGCAATCCCCGTAACAAGTCGGTAGGTATACCTCGTAGGCAGTACATGAATACACCAGAAATCCTGGGGTAATTCGCCTTATTTCCGGCGGCTAACGCAAAATGCACACAGGCACTAAATATGTATTTAAATACACACAAATTGGTTATATATCACAATTGAATGTTTGTGTTTACCCTTTTCATTAAAGATGACCATATCAACACATCTTTGATTCATATTTTTTTCAATCGTATCTACTCGGCAATCCCCGGCTTCTGCCGGGGATTTCCGAGTAGATACGATTGCAAACGGACATGCCCTTCGTTGCTGACCTACTTTCAAAAATGGCTCCCCATTGCCTCCGAGGTTATTTTAAGAAATGGCCGAGGTGTTCCGAATGTGAGCGGCTGTGTTCTCTATTTATATTTCAAGCATGTTCTCTACAACAATGCATTAGGTTTCCTAATTTGCATAAACGTTCAACGAACGTTACATCATTTTACCAACGCTGGGATTGGCCTTGGGGATTCATCTGTATGTCCTGCAACTTGATAAGGTTCTCTGTCCCAGAAGCGTTTTTTGACTTTTAAATGTCGGACGATGACCGGTATTGTTTAATTTTTACTGGCTTGGAAAGGTTGCCTGGATTTATTTCGAAATTACCCACAAAAACTCTTTATAACGGAAGAGAACTAGGTTCGCAAACGGTGTTTTACCATTATAGCAAAGTCCCACGTCACCTACGCTTGTATATTGTCACCGATTTATGTCTATTGATAATAATGAGATGGTGCCCTACTCGAAATGTCACTATGTGTACATGCATGTATGATTAGGAAATTATTTATAACATTTAGCAAAAGTTATGGAACCTGTTAATGAGAGCAAATCAATCCTTTTCCCCAAACTAGAATTGGTCAAAATTGGGGTAAGTAAATGGGAACGCTGACGAATTATCAAACAAACAAGAGAGATGAAGATGGCGCTGAAATAATCAACCAAACAGTCCCAGAGTAAAGTAACATATCTGACATTTTATACAGAGTTCGGTTTCGTGTGAATTTCAAAATTTACTTTTTTTGGATGACCTTTTCTTCTTGTGATATTGATAAAAGACAGATAATTTTCTGTTAATATTGTATATTGACATATAATAGCTGCTTACAGAGAAACCCAGACCAAAATCATAACAATAACGTGTGAGAAAATCATAAGACCTTTTGCGGACTGCCGAATTTACACATGCTGTTTTGGCCATCGCAAGTGACTTCAAAACTCACGTAGAAAACTTTTTCTTGAAAATAAGTACATGTTGCCTTTGAAACAAACCAAATATCCGGCGGTTAAATGAATTTGTAAGTGGTATACGCCATCAGAATTACCAGGCTGACCTTGGTTGACATATAAAAGAACGGATTAACATTTTCGTGTGTGTAAGAACCCCGTTTCGTAATAAATGTCGGATAGATGCGTCAAGCCAATCAGCGATTTTGGAATCCAATTAGTGGGACTGTCTGGCTCACACACTTGATAGTCGTTATGACAACTCTCAAGATAACAGTATTTGTGATTCGGTTATGATAGTGGAATGGTGTTTTGTTGGACTTATGTCTCTTCGAAGGAATAGACAATTAATTACGGAACTTAAGAGATACGAGTTGTGATTTCTAATCATGGTTCCTTTACATTTGAACATTGTTTTAGGGTTTTTTTTTCATTTTTGATGGAAGGACTTTGAATTTTGGACGATTATTCCGTGAAAGTTTCCTAAAGAACAGAAAGGCTTCCTTTGTCATTTTATATAGAGAATAGATGGTTGGTGTCGTGAATCGGAAATGTTATCGGGCAAGGCTTAGGAATACTATCCGGTGAGCCGAAGGCGAAACGGATAATATTCCGATGCCGAGCCCGATAACTTTTCCTATTCAAAGACACCAATCATCTATTCTTTTTATCCTTTTACCTTTATGTATACTTTTAAAAAACAAAATGTAAATAAAACACGAGAAAAAAGGAAAAAAATAAGTAGAGAATGATGTGAAAATGACGTCATATCGTTCTTATGACGTCATGATTTGTCGCGTGGATGTATTATATGGTTAGTGCCGGCTATCACAAATGTTATACGGCACCTAGTTATCCGTTCCAAAATGACACTAGTGACAGGATATAACATGTTTCTTGTGTTCATTTGAAAAAAGATTGCAGTTGTATCCTCACGACGGCTTCTCGTTTAGAAAAAAAATGTAACTGCTTCGTTTTGCTTAAGAATGTGAGCTAAAGGAGAACCAGGCTAACTTCAATTTTTTCCTACAGGATTGACATTCCCAACACATGTAGAGATTTGGTGTAGATTTACTCTTGACTGTAACACGGAAGCCATGCCGTTGTATCGTGCATAACATCTTCAACATAAAGTATAGAAAGTGAATATAGCGAAGACCGAATCTTAACGATATTTTTCGGCTATAACCGCATGGCTCTACCTGAGCCCATACTCGTGGGTAACACAAGTAACCAGACTGTGAATGAACAGATCAGTACCGATATAAAGCGCACGGGTGTCTTATACCAGACTTTCGCCTTCGAGAGGGTTATCTATCTATATGTGTGGGCGGTGCTTGCGGTAATGACACTCATAGTTAATATGTTTGTTTCGATTGTCCTCACACGCAAGGCTCTTCGAAGCGCGACAAATATTTTACTCGTTGCCATAGCAATAACGGATTCGCTGACGGGTTTGGTGACCTTACCTTCGTATATGATGGTTTATAACAGTGAGTGGTGGTACAAAGATGTGAATCATGGTGATATGGGTTTTTATCTTATCAGCGAAGCGCTTTGTAATTTCATGATGCTCTCCGTATTGTATTTCTCAAGAGTATTTCACACGATGTCTATATGGCTTACACTGTATCTAAGAATACAGAGATTTGTCTGTGTGAAATTCCCGTTTGTAACCAAGATTTGGTTTACGAGAAATACACACATGTTCGTTTGCATTGGCATTGTCATCTTGGCCCCAATACTGCATACCTTCCACCTTACGAACAAGAAAACATTGTACGGGCATTGCTCTTGGCTGATGGAAGATCCTTGTATCGGAAGTTGTGTACACATAATTGCAACTATGTTGTTCATGCATCTGATTCCTTGCATACTGTTAACTGTTACCACTGTCCTATTCGCTAAACACATTCTTTACAACCGACTGGATACCGACAACTACCAGAGGACCGAAGAGAATAGGAGAGTTTCAAAAATCGTCATTGCTGTCGTTATTGTGTTTCTTATACCGGAACTCCCCTACGCACTATTCCTTGTGTACCTTCAAGTTCTCGCAACTACCGAGCTAAGGTCTCTAAACGATCTAGAAACAAACCGCGCCATTCACGCCTGTTATAGAGTTTTCACTTTGCTTTCATTCAATGCCAATTTCTATATTTTCACCTTCCTTAATAGGAGGTTTCGTCGCGAATTAAAGGGACTGTTGTTGTGTGGAAGGCATCGAGGTGATGCCCCCACTTCAAGCATTAGGCGTTCACGAGCCTCGGATAGCACCGCGCGGACTGGTTCGGAAATCAACAGTGTAATTGCGTTAAAACCAACGAGTAATCAGTCCAACGAACTTGAAAAATATACCAGCCTTGCCAAATAGATGAAAGTAAAAGAGAACCTGCTTTAGAGATGAAAACCAATACGCATTCAGAGTTACCTTTTCTTTTTGGATGCACATGCATTTAATGTACTTGGTTCTAAAGGAACGACACAATTTGATTGAAAAAGACTGCATTGAGTAACCAGTCCAACATACATGTACCAAATACCAGCCTGACCAAAAAGATGGAAAGGGAATGAGGATCAGTTTTGGCGGTAAAATGAATAAGCACCAACACGTGTCGTTTCTTTCTAGCAACCCAAATAGTGTACATTTGTGTTAGTTCGCTTATTGACCTGATGACGAGACGAAGATAAAGATACAGTAGATGTGATCATCTTGTGTCACAGTGTCATTTCAATCCTCATCAATGTTTTACTCCTTGTGATTCGTTTACTAGAATTTCCGAGATGTCTTGATACAACCCACATGTTTATTTCTTGCCTATTTGTTGTATGGTGAATAAACATTAAGAAGTGTAAAAATCGAATTAATCTAATGTAAATCAAGAGATATCTAGTGTTTAAATCTGTAAATTTGTCAATAATTTAGTATCGAATAATTTCAGATAACCTTATTAATGTGCATGTCATTGAATTTTAAAGAATTGATTAGCTTCTAAAACCCATGAAAACCATTATACGTCCAACATATAATGAAATAATGGTATCGTTATCATTGGCACATAGTTTATTTACCCACACCACTGGATTATTGCTTTCACCTTGGAAAAAGCAAGGAAAGAATATTGAGCAGAACTAATAAGGAAAGACTTTTTTTTTAAATCAACTATGTCAATTTGTAATTTTCAATGTCTTGGTTTCATATTGCACATTAAGTTGTGGTATTGTATTGTAAACGGGGACATTAAAGGGCTACGTTAGAAGAAGTGGGATATCTTTTTAAAACAGGGCACGAAAACAAGTCAAGTTGACTCTCAAATACGTTATATTGTCTATTAGCGGCCTTGAAAATAGTACCAACTGTCATGATATCCCTAATGCACGGTTAAAAAATGGAGTCAAACTAACTTTTCTAATTAAAAAAACCCTCACGTGTCCTATATTTCGACGCCCCACCACACTTGTAGAGTATTTCCTTGTCAATTGTTAAATAAAAAATAAAGAAAACATACGTATGTGTAACTTATCAAAGACTTCGCCTAGAAAATTTTGGAAAAAAATTCGTAGATCTAACTCTGCACCAACAAATCAATCCAACTTATCTGCAGATGTTTTAGCAGAGTATTATTGTAATATTTCCAACGGACTGGAATCTAGAGGTAGCAAAGGTACTGATAATCATACTCCTATTAATGAGAATCCCAATAACATTGAAGAATTAGATAAAGATATAACAAGTGAATAAGATAATAAAAGTAATGAGCTCCACGACTAGAAATACAAGTTGTGATATTGAAAATAATGTCGCAGATTTTTTTTTGATTGAATGTAAGGATTTTATATCTCCTTATCTTTCACGTATATTCAATTATATCTACAGCTCAGGTAATTACATGTATCCTGAGTCATGGACAAAGGGTGTTATCGTTCCTTTGTTTAAAAAGAGAGATAAACATCTTCCAGAGAATTATAGGGGTATAACGTTACTTAACATAACTTTAAAAATTTTTTCATTAGTTTTAAGAAACCGACTGAATGTTTGGTGTGAAAATAACGATGTTATTTTTATCAGAATCAATTCGGTTTCCGGAACGGGCGCCCTACCCTGGACGCTATTTTATTTTAAATTCCTTGATTCAAAAGATTGTGGCAAAAATTAAAAAAATGTGGTGTATTTTTATAGATTATAAAAGAGCCTTTGATACTGTTCATCGAGATGCTCTTTTATATAAACTTATCGAATTAGGTTTAAGTTGTAAGTTTACAAATGTTTTAAAATCAATGTATGAAAAGGTACGAGCATATGTAAAATTCTCAAGTAAGTCATCTACATTTTTCGACGTTAACATTGGTTTGAAACAAGGTGAACCGCTTTCACTTTTAATATTTTTACTGTTTATTAACGACATAGCTGAAAATTTAGACTTTACTTTGCTAAATGATGCTGATTTACAGCTTATCTCAAGATACTTGATGTTATTTGCTGACGACATTGTTCTATTTACAACCAGTCCAGAAAGTCTTCAATCCCAGATCGATACTATTTATGAATACTCTTGTAAATGGGGGTTGGAAATAAACATCAGTAAAACCAAAGTTTGTGTTTTTGAAAAAAGGAAATCAATCAAAACACAAACTATTTTCATTAACGGACAAGTCATTGAAATTGTCGAGACATTTACATATCTAGGTATTGTTTTTTTTTTATTTTACAGGTTCTTTTGATTAAGCGGTAAAAACCTTGAATGATCAAGCTTTATCTGCCTATAACAAGCTGTTAATTATTTTTGACAAAAATCCACTTGACATTAAAACAAAATTGTATTTGTTCGATACAATGGTTAAGCCAATTTTATAATACGGATCTAAGATATGGGGTGTTTATAATTACACATTCATAGATATCCTTCATTTAAGATTTCTAAGACACTTATTGGGTAAGATTATGTCAAGAAGCCAATTCTCTTTATATGATGCTTATATTGACCAATGCGAGAATGTCACTAATGTTTGTTCGGCCAAAAAGATCAATTTAATAATTGATCATTTAGGTCTTTCAATTATAAGACTTAATTTTCAGTCAAGTTTAAATTATTATGCAGTTTTGTTTTTCAAAGGAGATTATATGATCAGTTTGTGCCTACTTGGACTGACTCGGTCATTAATACCACAAAACTAATGTATTATAGTAAATATAAAAAAGATTTTCTTATGAATCTTACCTTGATACTATCTCTAACAATAAGTGGTTGAAATTATTTGCGTGTTTCAGACTCTCTTCTCACAAATTAGAAATAGTAGCAGGTAGATTTAATGGAACACAAAGAGAAAACAGATACTGTAAAATTTGCTCGTCAGGATTAGTTTAAAATGAATACCATTTTCTAATAGAATGTTCCAAGTACACCAAAAAACGTAGAAAGCATCTTTGTAGCATACAACGGACTAATTCCAATATTTTTATACAGTTAATGTCGTCGTCAAAAAGAAAGACTAGACTAAGCATTTGTAGATATCTTTCGAATAGCTTTGCTATTCGTGATGAAACTTTAAACACTAATACTGCTCCTTAATCACCGACTTTCTCAATTCTTACAGTATCACCATTCTTGAAATTTCATGTTTTGTATATTGCACTCAATGTTTGTTGATCATCATTTTTTGTCTAAGCCATATTCTATGGTATTGTAAATGGTCATAGACAAATTTTGTCCGTGATTGCGAATAAAGAATTGAAATTGAGAATGGAAAAAAATGTTAAATAAAAGAGGATGACCAATATGAGCTTTTGCATAAGAATGTGCGTATAGATAGGGCGTCATTTTTGAACAGGCAGCGAAATGCACCAATTATTCAACATTTCCAATATTAATGAGGCGTAATATATAACTATGGTACACAAGCACTTTGGGCGGGCGTTTAGAAATCTGATCCCAAACCAATTAGCATTGGAATCCAAAATGAAGATTTTCCAGGCTCATTTCTGTTGACATTTACGCATTCGTAGAAAGGTGTTTTTATCGTGTGGAAAGGTCGGAATATTGTATTAAAACATCTAGTATAAAGGTGAAAGCCAATCAATCCATTTTGTTTCCAATTAGAGGAATTGACTAACATTATCGCATGACAATTGCTGAAACTTTACATTATCAGTATTAGCGAATCAGTTTCATTTGTGGAATTGGTGGAAGATGTTATAACAACGTTTTGTAATGATGCAATGTTCAGTTGTCTTCATTGGCTGCGCATTTACCCCACGAAAAGACACTTAACTAGTTGACGTTTGAAACGCATTGAACTCATTGATGCATTACAAAGGAAGTGAATGTCAAACATTTGTGAAGTTTTGGAGGATATTATATCAAGCATGACATACTACAAGACTACGTATTTTTTTTCTCAATAATGAGAGATGTCATTAATCTGAAATTTTCAAAATAAGAACTGCGGACACTTCGTTTCGGCACTTAGGCGTGTCTGATCTATTCGAAAATCAACATAAATGCCTGTCGAGATAAATTGAATCATGTGGGTACATTTTATATTTTTGTCTTTGTTTAATGCGGTACATAATTAGTGAAACCACAAAGGAACTGTTCTGGAGGGAACTGGTATAAAGGTGAAATTAATGAACTTACGCAGTGACCAATGGAAGTGGATCGAACATTTAAATCGATAAGCTAATTGTTTACTTAGTTTGTAGTGAGACTTTGGAATTCCTTCATCAGAGAAAAAAGTCTACATTCATCGTAAAGATACGTTTGTGTATTAACGTATATGACTACATTGAAGCTTATGCGTAAATTTGTGTAACGTTGCACCTCTTTTACTTTGCCATAATCGAGTTTTATCGACAAATAACATGGAGCTGAGTATTTCCTCATTTGACCGTAAGTGCAGACTGTAAACATTTAGCGAGCTTGATTTTGATTTTGTTTCATCTGTAATCGTGAACAACTATGAAGAACCATACGGTACGTAACCTTAACAGAGTTGATCCTGGTGAAAACATTTGTCAAAGATGAACGATTTTGGAACCAACGAAAGTGTGTTCAGTATGGAAAACGATCAGTTCCTGAACGCAAGTAATCTGACAAAAGAGTCACGGATGTATGTTGACTACCCATTCACCGACGTAATTTTTCCATTTTACGGCATAGAGAGGGTTATTTACCTATATGTGTGGGTTACTCTCGTGGTTGTAACACTCCTAGTCAACATTATCGTCTTGTTTGTCCTAACACGCAAGGCTCTTCGAAGCGCGACAAATATGTTACTCGTTGCCATAGCAATAACGGATTCGCTGACGGGTTTGGTGGCCTTGCCCTCGTATATAATGGTTTATCACAATAAGCGATTGTACCCGGATGGTGATTTGGGTTTTTATCTTATCAGCGAAGCGCTTTGTAATTTCATGGCTCTCTCCACATCATATTTCTCAAGAGTATTTCACACGATGTCTATATGGCTGACACTGTATCTAGGAATACAGAGATTCGTTTGTGTGAAATTTCCGTTTGTAACTAAAATTTGGTTGACGAGAAAAACCCACATTTTTGTCTGCATTGGCATTGCCATCTTGGCTCCAGTCATGCACACCTTTCACCTTACGAACAAGAAAACATTTAACGGGCGTTGCATTTGGGTTTTTGAAGATCCTTGTACCGGAAGTTGTGCACACATAATTGCAACCATGTTGTTCATGCACCTGATTCCTTGTATAGTACTAACTGTAACCACAGCCCTTTTCGCTCACCACATTCTTCACAACCGATTTGATACCGGCAACGAACAGCGGGCCGAAGAGAATAGGAGGGTTTCGAAAATCGTAATCGCTATCGTTGTTGTGTTTCTGATACCGGAACTGCCATATGCCGCCTTCCTTGTATACCTCCAGGTTCTAGTGAGTATGGAGCTAAGGTTTCTGGATGATCCGAAGATGACTCGTATGATTGAAGCATTTTATGAAGTTGTTACTTTGCTGTCATTTAATGCGAATTTCTTTATCTATAATTTCATGAATAGAAGGTTTCGTTGTGAATTGAAGGTGATGTTTTGGTGTCAAAATGATCAAAGGGATGCCTCAGCTTCCATCAGCAGTCGTGAGCGATGCTCGGAATCTCGTACTACGCGGACTGGATCGGAAATTGACGGCACTATAGATTTGAAGTCATCGAATAACCAGTCCAACAAACCTGAGCCTAGAACCAGCATGTCCAAACAGACGGTAACGGAAGAGAACCAGCTTAATTAGTGAAAACCATTTTCGATTCAGGGTTATCGTTCGTTTTCAATATTAATACATGGAAAGACCTTGATTGGAAAGGAACGACAACTCTGAAAAGGAAATTAATTGACTCGCTTCGTGAGAAATCTGTTTTTTAAACATTGACGCTGCGATGCGACACACTTTCATTTTTTATTTTCTTATTTCATAACAAAGGACCTTGCTACATAGCAAACATGCCTTAATTTGGAATATACCCTCCAAAAGTGTATCTATAGTTTAAGTCAATTTTCAATATGTGTTCTTTTGACTGTATGTGCCGGTAGATATAAGTGTGTGTTTGCATATTTACCAATATAAATCTGCATACAAATATGTGCGGTTTTTTTTCTTAGATAATATATATATGTTTTTGCTATAAACATGTAAGAGTAAATGTTGTATCCGTACACATGCGTTTTGTTTTTGATCTGTCTTGGTTTTATCAGACGTAGACCAGACCTTGAGGGGCAGATATATATATTTTTTATATTAAATGAAGTTCATATGATATGTTTCATGTATCCCTGACAACTGGTTTAACTCTTTACAAAACGCCAATTCTTTTACTGTCCCAAATTGAAAGAGTTTGCAAACGACATTTCAAAATGTGATGAAATTCAATGGTAATCTTCCGATAGGGCAGAAAACATTGTGGAAAAGGGAGAAATGTCGTCTCTTTAGGAGCAATTTCTCCTTTTCCCACAATGTTTTCCAGAGTCGTCTGCAACACACTGGTCAAATGTCGTTATTGTTAGGTAATGTGTTAATATATAAATATTGGAAATCAGTGAACCGCTTGAAAAGAATATTTTTTCAGCGCCGGTTTGGAAAGATCTTGGACACGGATGGGAATGCTGACGTCTGTCATATGACTGCATTTCTGTTGAAAACAGAGTACACCCGCAATTTCAACTCATTTGCCCGAACCAGACAATCGAATGGTCTTTATTCCACCAACGCCCGAAACGGCCTTAGGGGAAATCTTCTAAATGGCCTGTCACTCAATAAGGTTCTCAGTCACAAAAGCTGGTTCTTGACATTGAAATGTCGAACGTCAACCAATAATGCCCTTCGGATTGACTGATAAAAGGTTGCCGGGATTTATATAAATATCAACCACATAAAGCCCTTTAGAATGTGAAAATGATTCACAATTGTTGCGAAACTCCAACATTCATCCTATTCCCACGTCTACTATACTCGTATATTGTTACCAATTTGTGTCTATTGTTAAATATGAGATGGGGACCGACTCGAGATGTCACTATGTGGATATATGATTAGGAAGTCAATTGTAGCATGCGGCGAATGGTTATGAAGGCGCTAAAAGAGAACAAATCAACCGTTCTCCCCATATAGTATTTTATGGGCGGATCCTAATTGACAGCAGCAATTGACAGACATTTTAAACTCTTTAGGCATCATGACTAGTTTAACTTTGATGATGTGGTAAACTATAATGAAAAATGAGAAATCACTCGTCTTGAGTAATCTTCTTTTCTCGTAGCTTCTTGAGACTATATGAGCTACGATCTGAACTAAATGTAACGTTCGTTGAGCGTTTATGCAAACTAGGGAACCGAATGCATTGTTGTAGAGAACATGTTGTAGAGAACATGCTGGTACATATATAGGCAACACAACCGCTCAGTGTACGACAGTGTTTGTCACTAATCGGATGTGTTTGTGTCTTTGAGAGGTTCATTTGCTCGGTTCGTTACATAAGTATTACCCCAAAGTTTGTTTACAAAAGATCCTATTAGGCTTTTTGTCTTCCCCTGGATTTACATAAGTTTTTTTACAAGTTTATTCAGTTTAACACTAGAAGGTCATAGACCTATGTGGCAATATTTACAAGCAGCAACAGTACATCATGATAGTGACATAATACAATATATCATTCAGGTTCATTTGCAAAATCAAGTTTGTATCATAATAACCTCAACACTGTTTTGATATTGTATGCGTCTTCATAGAACGATTTGTACATAAAACCGATGTATCGCACATTTATATCCATGGTTGGTACCATGGTGACAAAAGGTTTGCCGACAGTCTTTTGCTTGGCGTCCCTCGCAAGAGCAGCGTTAAGTAAAGTAAATTCGCCGATCAATTCTGTATCGATGGTTGCTCGGTGTCTAAACGAAATTGCTTTATGCGACTGGGTACCGTTTTACTAAACAACTTAAGGAATTTACTTGCGTAAGTCATAACTGATAAACATGGATAACATCTTTAATGTAAGTACAATATTGCAATGTGAGACGTCATTGGAATCGTCTCGGCAAGACAAATCCAATGATGTGTTACGTTGCAATATTGCTGCGCCCAATATTGAAATAAGAGGAACTGTTGTTTTAGACATACGCAAATCTTAAGCGTAAACTGTTTAGTAAAACCGTACCCTGGTACTTTGTAGCTGCGAGTCGTTGATTCAAACTTCTTGGCTGGTCTTTTTGTTTTAATGGTTTTAACATCGCGTCTACTATCTTTATGTAAAATGTTATGCTTCGCTCATCATGGATAGAGGACGTTTTTCTTTTTCATTGAATCGATGGCAAATCAAGACTTGAAGAAGTAGAACCACCTTCATTCTGTTAGTCAGCTTTCAGACTACCTCCAATTGAAATTCAAATCTGGTGTTTGCTTTGAACAAGGGTGAGAGAGAGAGAGAGAGAAGCTTTGTTATTCTAAGTAACTCATGCATTACACTCTTTTAATGTAACTATCAACCAATAGCACTGTGGAATAGTATATCAGTTGGTCGAATTGGGGTTTTGGCGCACTTGAGCAACGTTATGAATAACAAACGACAGAACCCTCTCCAAATAAAAAAAGATCTGGTTTTTTTTCACTTCCTGAAATTGTTTAAACTTATTTATTGTACATCGTTTGTGAAACAAGTTCTTCTTACAACTTATATTAATCACTCTCGATTCTGCTTCCTGGATACATAACAAGTACTCGCGCCGAATGTGGTAATCTGAAATCGTTGCTGAATCCAAGCCCAAGTGTTCATGAATCGTTGCTGAATCCAAGCCCAAGTGTTCATGAAACGTTGCTGAATCTAAGCCCAAGTGTTCATGAAACGTTTCTGAATCCAAACCCAAGTGTTCATGACATGTTGCTGAATCAAACCCTAAGTGTTCATAAAACGTTTCTGAATCATGGCCATAGTATTCACGAAACGGAATATCACAGTCCCTTTTTTTCTTCTCAATGAATCATCCGCGACATCGCTATAACGTTTGCTTAATAATGACTAAAAACCATAAAGACACCAATCTAGAACTCGAGTTTATAACGTTATCCTGCCTCTTGTCAAACAATATTCCATTGGTTCCTGTAGCTTTTCGAAAAATTAATGTCTTCGTTGTTTCCATGGTTTCGTCCGAACGAATTATATGGAATCACATTGTTAAAGCTTTGATTCCAGTGCACTAAAGGATCCTCTGTGTGTGTCAGTGGGTTAAACCTATCGTTACCATGGTGATAGTACAACGGGTTCCCTGGAGTACTATGACCTTGACCCGAATAAAGTGTGTGTCCTTGACCTACATATGCACCGTCTATCGTTCTCAAAGCGCCGTTTTGATTCGCAGGAACGTTTTCTTTGAACTTGAAACGCTTGGATTTTTCTTGACGTACATGCGGTTTCCTCTGTTTGCTGGTCTGTCCGTCTTGCAGAAATCGCTGGGGAAAAAAATAGAAACATTGAACGAGTTGTTGATTTTGAGACGATTGATAATCATGAAGCCGATTATTTTTTACCCTTTTTAATCTGTAATACATGTGATAGGGGCGAATCACGAATTCAATACAACGTTACCTAACATGTAGCATTTGAAATATGGGACCCTTTGGCATAACACCTTGGGTATAAAATATTATGTCCTACGACAATTGGGGAAATTCGTCGTTTGTTCCCATCATAGTTTTAAAGGCACATAAAAGGAGAAAAGTACAAATAAATTACTAAAAAGATGTATGGAGTTCTTTTATCATTTTCATAAAAGTGCCGAAAATTAATTTACGAATGCATTCAGACCCTATTACACAGACTTCTTAAACATACGTTATTTTGTCCTTGAAATATAGTAGTCTCCAATCCAATCATGTTTATCAACAACCTGTTTGTTTACATATTCAAAATAACGAATTCTGATTGGTCGGTTCAAACATTTGCGTGTCAACTGTCAAGGTCAGGGGTGAAGAATCACACAATTTAACTGGTTAATCTGGGTTATTTCTTGTTGGCTCGCACGTTTAAGTTGTGCTGATGGGGTTGTTTGGTGATAACTATTTGAATCTGACCAAACCTTTACCATAGTTTGATAAAGCATTAATCTCCTTTTATGTGCCTTTAACTGATGGTAGTACGATAAAGATGAATGTAATCGAACTACAACATTACGTTACGTAAACAATACATAACATAACATAAATTTTTATTGGCATTAAACATTACATATTTATAGCCGTACAATTTTACATATAATTGTACATACAAATGGTGAAACATAAGAAAAGGAAAATAATTTACCAAGACGAACAGTCTAAGTATAGATAAGGATCTGTATGAATAAATAGATTTAATAAATAGCTTAACATCTAATCTATATTGGAAATATTTCTAAATTTAAATGCACTAATAATATATTTAGCGACACTAAGGATGGTGCGTTGTGATATCGAGTTCATGATATTTTCAAACTTTTGTAAAGTTGGCCATCTACAAAAATATGGTTTAAGGTGGCGACATCTTATTTCGCGATAATCCATGTCAGTGTTTAGAATTCTTATATTCAAAACGATGCTCACTACCGATTGTCTTGCTTCTAAGGTCCGCGCTAGATACAAGTAAGCAAATACAAAGAAAAAAGGGTTATTATACGGCACAGGGGGCTTGTCGTAAACGTTAGTGCTCTAGTTGGTCTGAACAATTATTAAACTATAGAAGACAATCGATTTAACCTTTTTCACACATTATGTTCGAAATTAAAGGCTGTTTGTGAAGATAATTTCACAGCATCTTTGACGTTTGGTTTCATTGCGGGATCGTTTTCGGCAAATTTTATTATCGCAGCCTTTTGGACCCTCCAAATTACCGATTTACGGCAGTGTGTCGTCTGTTTTTGAAATCATGATTGTCTCTAGTGTTAACGTACATCTACTTGACTCACCTGTCTTGCGTACTGCCTAAGCGCGCGCAGGTCCTTTCCACGCGCATACGTGCTTGAGTTCGTCTGGTAAACCTTGAACAGCGTAAACGACATGACGCCAGCTAACACTAAACCAGCCATGGCGAGCGAAGTGGCAACCAGGGCTCTTGTACCTTGAAATGAAATACACAGGAAACCTTTAACAAGACATGTCAAATAAAGAAAATATTGAAATTTAATCAAAAAGCCGGTCAGCACTAAATCGTCCAGGTACGGCGAAGTGGTCGCTGCAGTATCTGTACCTAGAAATGTTATACAAGGATGACCTTTGGCATGGCAAATGAAATACAAGGATTGTGTTGAAATTTTGATAAACAACTGGTCGATACTTTACCGGCCTGGCTGAGCAGGATGACCACTGGAGATCTTTAATCATCATATATGTTAGAAGGGAGAACTTCTACAAGTCAAAAAAATCGAAATATTATATGAAATAGGATCAACATGCCTGGCTGGCTATAGACCAGACAGTCTGAGCGAGTCATTTATTTCTATCTTAAGCATTTGACATCACTTAAACATGTACGTGTACACCAACTAACAAAACAAATCGTGATAGGTCTACGAAAACTAAAGAACCGTAACTCTTGATAACCTACCTGTCGGCAATTCTGTATCGGTTCGAGATCGAAGAAAACGAAACCAGGTTAATCGAGGGCGACGTTGCTCGCTGTCAGGAACATACAAGTCTGTAGTGGGTGTGGGGTTATCTACCCTTAAACATAAAACACCGAAAAGGCAGAAGGCATGGCATCGGAACAGCCTGTGCTGAAGTGCATACGTTGCTCTGGTGCGATGCCTTGCGCACCCCTTTTGTATGGTAGAATGTCTCTTGGTGTGTTATCGCAAGCTACGGTTATTAGCGGTGCCCAATTAGAAATACACAAGCAAGCGTTATCTCCCTTTACGCTAGTTCAAACTCCTCACAATGATCTCCCTTTATGATTGATCACTGTCACCACAAATGTTACATGACCATCTGCTTAGAAACGAAAATGGTAATAAAATATGACGGCGACATCCTTAAAGAAAACCATCCATTTGTGCATTAGTTCTAAAGAAAACGCGCAGTTTTTCAATTTACTAGTCAGATATCAGGAAAGAATACAGTATTACTCATTTAAATACTAAATCTGGTATAAACGTAAAAATAAGACCATCGGTGAGTTTTTTCATCCAAATATCGATGTAAATCTTGTGGTTACAGGGATCGATGCAGCGTAGCAAAGGGAGGTTACTTTGAAGAGTTTGAAGCAGAATATGACTTAAGCTTACAATGGTGACCAATTCCCCGGTATATGTTGTTTTAAGATGGTTAATAAAAGTATGAAGTTTTTCCCCGTGTCAACCCTTTTTAAGTTGCATTTCGTTTGGGATCGGCCGATACTGATAGCAACTTGACACAGTATGTATAAAACAACCGAATGATGTAGAAACCGCATATATGTAGAAATTGTTAGATTCTAATTTGTCTAGTATGGAATACTTCTTTAAACGACGATTAAGAATTACAATTTGGTAGTTATGGAAGTTATTCATTGGTAACGGACTCTTATAAAAGAAAATGAAAAAAAAAACGTGGACTTATTTTCATTTTTTTATACAAATATAACAATTAACAAATTCATTTGTTGGAATTACGACGGCATCAGGTGTTTGTTTTGAAATCATCCAAGAGACAGTTCCATTGATGTGTTACGTTGCAATATCGCTTACCTCAATATTGAAAAAAGGGAATGTGTACTTAAACATACGCATATTTTAGATAAAAAACATTAGATAAAACAATAACAAGACCCGTGATAGATGCTTTGGTGTATCTTGCAACTCCCATGAAACTGGTTACGCTGGCGGGTCCCGAACTCAAGACATTATGTTACACGTATACCACCTTAGTCACTCTCTGCATAGGACCCAGAATAATGAAAAACACGATAAACCTATATAAAGGTAGAAAGCTATAATTCACCATTTTGAAACTCATTCTGTCATCGGATTACCGTAGAAGTTCCCGGTAAACCTCGGTCGGGGCTCGGAACTAATCGGTTCAATTCGAAAAGTTCCGGCCCAGCCCGAGGTATACCTTATTCGGATGATCCAAGCTGTATCTACGTCTGAATCATTCGGACTAGAGGTATACCGAGAACGACCGAAGTAATCTGACGATAGAACAAGTGACAAAATGGAGGATCATTCGTATATCACCTTAAGGTGTTGTATAAAAGTATAATTCAATATCAATGTAAACTCAAAGTATAACTCAGTTAATATATCAAAGCTCATATCCCATGCAAGCTTGTCTAACTATTAGCCTGTCTCGGATCGTGAGGGAATAAAACTTTAGTTGTGTGCTCAACTCAGAAACAATTTCAATGAAAATAAGTTGCTCCATAATGAATGGGCTATGTTTGAAGTACCCAAAACATCTGTATTGTCGAAAAACGATTAGGTCAGATATTATCCAATCAGATGTCGGAATTAGCGAGTTTGCATAATACTCGTACTTGTTGAGTTTGCCTAAAGTTTTATTAACTCTGGACCTACTTCTAAGTAATATGAACCCACATCAAAGCTTTTATCTATTTCTATGTTATGTGACCCTTCTAAAGAAGCAAATGTTACAGCTTTGTCCCTCATATTTCTGAGCTTACTCGACAAATCACTTTGGCTTGTCGTGGAAACAGCTGTCGTCGTGTTGTTGCATGTATTTGTAGAAGATAGTAAACATGTGGTAGTTGTAGGTATACTCGTGGTAGTTGTAGGTGTACTCGTTGTAGTTGTTGGTATACTCGTGGTAGTTGTTGGTATACTCGTGGTAGTTGTTGGTATACTCGTGGTAGTTGTAGGTGTACTCGTGGTAGTTGTAGGTATACTCGTGGTAGTTGTAGGTATACTCGTGGTAGTTGTCGGTATACTCGTGGTAGTTGTAGGTATACTCGTGGTAGTTGTAGGTATACTTATGGTGGTTGTAGGTATATTCGTGGTAGTTGTTGGTATACTCGTGGTAGTTGTAGGTATACTCGTGGTAGTTGTAGGTATACTCTTGGTAGTTGTAGGTATACTCGTGGTAGTTGTAGGTATACTTATGGTGGTTGTAGGTATATTCGTGGTAGTTGTTGGTATACTCGTGGTAGTTGTAGGTATACTCGTGGTAGTTGTAGGTATACTCTTGGTAGTTGTAGGTATACTCGTGGTAGTTGTTTGTATACTCGTGGTAGATGTATGTATACTCGTGGTAGTTGTAGGTGTACTCGTGGTAGTTGTTGGTATACTCATGGTAGTTGTAGGTATACTCGTGGTAGTTGTAGGTATACTCGTGGTAGTTGTCGGTATACTCGTGGTAGTTGTAGGTGTACTCGTTGTAGTTGTTGGTATACTCGTGGTAGTTGTTGGTATACTCGTGGTAGTTGTTGGTATACTCGTGGTAGTTGTAGGTGTACTCGTGGTAGTTGTAGGTATACTCGTGGTAGTTGTAGGTATACTCGTGGTAGTTGTAGGTATACTCGTGGTAGTTGTAGGTATACTCGTGGTAGTTGTGGGTATACTTATGGTGGTTGTAGGTATATTCGTGGTAGTTGTCGGTATATTCGTGGTAGTTGTAGGTATACTCGTGGTAGTTGTTGGTATACTCGTGGTGGTTGTAGGTATATTCGTGGTAGTTGTTGGTATACTCGTGGTAGTTGTAGGTATACTCGTGGTAGTTGTAGGTATACTCTTGGTAGTTGTAGGTATACTCGTGGTAGTTGTAGGTATACTTATGGTGGTTGTAGGTATATTCGTGGTAGTTGTTGGTATACTCGTGGTAGTTGTAGGTATATTCGTGGTAGTTGTCGGTATACTCGTGGTAGTTGTAGGTATACTCGTGGTAGTTGTTGGTATACTCGTGGTGGTTGTAGGTATATTCGTGGTAGTTGTTGGTATACTCGTGGTAGTTGTAGGTATACTCGTGGTAGTTGTAGGTATACTCTTGGTAGTTGTAGGTATACTCGTGGTAGTTGTAGGTATACTTATGGTGGTTGTAGGTATATTCGTGGTAGTTGTTGGTATACTCGTGGTAGTTGTAGGTATATTCGTGGTAGTTGTTGGTATACTCGTGGTGTTGTAGGTTGTAGGTATACTCGTGGTAGTTGTAGGTATACTCGTGGTAGTTGTAGGTATATTCGTGGTAGTTGTAGGTATACTCGTGGTAGTTGTAGGTATACTTAGTTGTAGGTATATTCGTGGTAGTTGTTGGTATACTCGTGGTAGTTGTAGGTATACTCGTGGTAGTTGTAGGTATACTCTTGGTAGTTGTAGGTATACTCTTGGTAGTTGTAGGTATACTCGTGGTAGTTGTTGGTATACTCTCGTGGTAGTTGTAGGTATACTCGTGGTAGTTGTAGGTATACTCGTGGTAGTTGTAGGTATACTCTTGGTAGTTGTAGGTATACTCGTGGTAGTTGTTTGTATACTCGTGGTAGATGTATGTATACTCGTGGTAGTTGTAGGTGTACTCGTGGTAGTTGTTGGTATACTCATGGTAGTTGTAGGTATACTCGTGGTAGTTGTAGGTATACTCGTGGTAGTTGTCGTGGTAGTTGTAGGTATACTCGTGGTAGTTGTAGGTATACTCGTGGTAGTTGTAGGTATACTCGTGGTAGTTGTAGGTATACTCGTGGTAGTTGTAGGTATACTCGTGGCAGTTGTTTGTATACTCGTGGTAGTTGTAGGTATACTCGTGGTAGTTGTAGGTATACTCGTGGTGGTTGTAGGTATACTCGTGGTTGTTGTTGGTATACACGTGGTAGTTGTAGGTATACTCGTGGTAGTTTTAGGTATACTCGTGGTAGTTGTAGGTATACTCGTGGTAGTTTTAGGTATACTCGTGGTAGTTGTAGGTATACTCGTGGTTGTTGTTGGTATACTCGTGGTAGTTGTAGGTATACTCGTGGTAGTTGTAGGTATACTTCTTGTAGTTGTAGGTGTACTCGTGGTAGTTGTAGGTGTACTCGTGGTAGTTGTAGGTATACTCGTGGTAGTTGTAGGTATACTCGTGGTAGTTGTAGGTATATTCGTGGTAGTTGTTGGTATACTCGTGGTAGTTGTAGGTATACTCGTGGTAGTTGTTGGTATACTCGTGGTAGTTGTAGGTATATTCGTGGTAGTTGTTGGTATACTCGTGGTAGTTGTAGGTATACTCGTGGTAGTTGTAGGTGTACTTGTGGTAGTTGTTGGTGTACTCGTGGTAGTTGTAGGTATACTCGTGGTAGTTGTAGGTGTACTCGTGGTAGTTGTATGTGTACTCGTGGTAGTTGTTGGTATACTCGTGGTAGTTGTAGGTATACTCGTGGTAGTTGTTGGTATACTCGTGGTAGTTGTAGGTTTACTCGTGGTAGTTGTAGGTGTACTCGTGGTTGTTGTAGGTACACTCGTGGTAGTTGTAGGTATACTCGTGGTAGTTGTAGGTATACTCGTGGTAGTTGTAGGTGTACTCGTGGTAGTTGTAGGTATACTCGTGGTAGTTGTAGGTATACTCGTGGTAGTTGTAGGTATACTCGTGGTAGTTGTGGGTATACTCGTGGTAGTTGTAGGTATACTCGTGGTAGTTGTGGGTATACTCGTTGTAGTTTTACTCGTTGTAGTTGTAGATAAGGTTGTGGTTGGCACATGACATGTCTCACAGCAATCCAATGAATTTGTCACGGTGGAACAAGAGAAAGGGAAACACCCATCGACTCTATCACCGTATTTACAGTCTGAAGAGGAAAATATTGCCTTAATTATTATACAGATTTATTTTTACTTCCGACTGTTTTTAAATTAAACGCATGTAATGTGAATGCAAGAGGTTTATTTCTGGACTTTTTTTTATCGTCTATATCTTGTTCTTCTGAGACTTAAGAATAAATGCGCTTTTAATGGTCTTAAAAACTATCAAGTTTTAGAAGTCTATTTAACTCTCGACTAAATCAGGTGGCATCGACTGCCTCAAAACAACACACTACACATGGTATGTGTTACGTGGCATAGTGGTTAAGGTACAGTACTGTAATTAAAATCGCATGGCGCCTCTCGGCTTGGGTTCAAATCCCTGTGAGGGATATGGATATTCATTAGAGTTGGACTCCCACCTGATTTATCGGAATGCCGATTGTTCTATTCGGCTTGACAAACCCTCATGGGTGTATTACATGTACTCTACCATGACGAATCCTCATGGGTGTATTACATGTACTCTACCATGACAAATCCTCATGGGTGTATTACATGTACTCTACCATGACAAACCCTCATGGGTGTATTACATGTACTCTACCATGACAAATCCTCATGGGTGTATTACATGTACTCTACCATGACAAATCCTCATGGTGTATTACATGTACTCTACCATGACAAATCCTCATGGGTGTATTACATGTACTCTACCATGACAAATCCTCATGGGTGTATTACATGTACTCTACCATGACAAATCCTCATGGGTGTATTACATGTACTCTACCATGACAAATCCTCATGGGTGTATTACATGTACTCTACCATGACAAATCCTCATGGGTGTATTACATGTACTCTACCATGACAAATCCTCATGGGTGTATTACATGTACTCTACCATGACAAATCCTCATGGGTGTATTAAATGTACTCTACCATGACAAATCCTCATGGGTGTATTACATGTACTCTACCATGACAAATCCTCATGGGTGTATTACATGTACTCTACCTTGACAAACCCTCATGGGTGTATTACATGTACTCTACCATGACAAATCCTCATGGGTGTGTTACATGTACTCTACCTTGACAAACCCTCATGGGTGTATTACATGTACTCTACCATGACAAATCTTCATGGGTGTATTACATGTACTCTACCATAAGGGGTCGGGGATCGCAGCATAACTGAGATAATGTTGACGTGATGTAAAATGTCAAATAAATATGAATAAATAGACTCTACCTGGTATTTCCGTTTCCGCTTGTAGACACGAACTACAGCAATGCTCCTCGACCGTAGCATTGTAACAATCCGACTTCCGGTCTGTAACAATGGCGTCGCACGACTGACCACCGATCGTGAAACTGGCATCGTCCAAACAAACAGCTGTAAAGTACTGACCGTGTTCAGAAAATGATGCGTTTTTGCGGGCATCTCGCAGCTGGAAGCCTGGTGCCTGATCTGTCCAACTAGCGCAAAGGGACAGAATAGCCAGGGACCAGTGGGTTGTATCGTTTTGAAAACAAAAATGGCGTCTCGAACACTAAGTCGATCTGATTGCGCCTTTCTTAGAAGTTTGGCGCGAAAACTTTGATCAACGAGTCAACAAATGACTTCATTTAGGAGAAAGAATGCTACTCTACTGGATTGATTGATTGATTAATGATGTTGACGGAGAAGCGTTAAAATGGCATGAAGGAGGGAATTATGTTGATCTAGATTGGCATTTTTGGATGGCGCAGGATGACAAAATAGATCAAATTGAGATTGAAACAATAATGAAAAAGAACATGTTGCTATTCTAGATGGCATGATGAAATAAAAGTTGATTATGGCACAACCAAGTAGAACCGGATGCCATTATAAAACAATACTTAAGTGATAACGTAGCTTTTCTGGTGAAATAGACAGACAGACAGAACAGTGATAGATGGCATAACACAAGAATAAGACAAGGTGATACTCAATGGCAACTAGAGCAACACTAGATTTCATGAAAGACCAATCCTCAGGGAAAAACAATGCACTAATAGGAACTGAAGACGTTGTGTAGCACCTCTGGATTACAAAACATAGACATGATAGATAAAATTAAAGATCATTTCAAGGTCTCAATGAAATCAATTGTTGGATGCATAATTGAGCTATGCATATTTTCATTTTCATACTAGTAACCAAAAGGCAACACTTACCTTGTACAGACGTTGAAGATGAGGAAATAGTTGAGGAAAGTGTTGTCACAGCTGTAGTGGTAGTTGTAGGCGTTGTCGTAGTAGTTGTAGGCGTAGTTGTAGTAGTTGAAGGCGTAGTGGTAGTGGTTGTAGGCGTAGTGACAGTAGTTGTAGGCGTAGTGGCAGTAGTTGTAGGCGTGGTGGTAATAGTTGTAGGCGTAGTGGTAGTAGTTGTAGGCGTAGTGGTAGTGGTTGTAGGCGTAGTGGTAGTGGTAGTAGGCGTAGGCGTAGTTGTAGGCGTAGTGGTAGTAGTTGTAGGCGTAGTTGTTGTTGTAGGCGTAGTAGTTGTAGGCGTAGTTGTGGTTGTAGGCGTAGTTGTGGTTGTAGGCATAGTGGCAGTAGTTGTAGGCGTGGTGGTAATAGTTGTAGGCGTAGTGGTAGTAGTTGTAGGCGTAGTGGTAGTGGTTGTAGGCGTAGTGGTAGTAGGCGTAGGCGTAGTTGTAGGCGTAGTGGTAGTAGTTGTAGGCGTAGTTGTTGTTGTAGGCGTAGTAGTTGTAGGCGTAGTTGTGGTTGTAGGCGTAGTGTTAGTAGTTGTAGGCGTAGTTGTTGTTGTAGGCGTAGTTGTTGTTGTTGTAGGCGTAGTGGTTGTGGTTGTAGGCGTAGTTGTAGTCGTCGAAGGCGTAGTTGTAGTCGTCGAAGGCATAGTGGTAGTAGTTGTAGGCGTAGTTGTAGTAGTTGTAGGCGTAGTTGTAGTAGTTGTAGGCGTAGTTGTTGTTGTTGTAGGCGTAGTTGTTGTTGTTGTAGGCGTAGTGGTTGTGGTTGTAGGCGTAGTGGTAGTAGTCGTAGGCGTAGTTGTAGTCGTCGTAGGCGTAGTAGTTGTAGGCGTAGTGGTAGTAGTTGTAAGCGTAGTGGTAGTTGTTGTAGGCGTAGTGGTAGTTGACGTAGGCGTAGTGGTAGTAGTTGTAGGCGTAGTTGTAGTTGTCGTAAGCGTTGTGGTAGTAGTCGTAGGCGTAGTGGTAGTTGTCGTAGGCGTAGTGGTAGTAGTTGTAAGCGTAGTGGTAGTTGTAGGCGGTATAGTTGTTGTTCCATCGAAGCAGGTTTCACAGCAATCAGCCTGGTTAACCAGCGTGGGGCACAAAAATACGAAACACGATGTCCGGTCACCATACTTACAATCTAAAATAGAAACAACACTCTTAAAATGACAATTACTCTTTGCTCGGATAATTATTTAACACTTTTTGTCGTTGTGAAACAAGTTTCAACTTAGATTAACCACTCTCGATTCTGCTACCTAGATCATAATCAGTACTCGCGTCGAATGTGCATTGAGAGAAGTACAAGTAAAGTGACTATCTCACAGATTGTTGTTTGTGAGTAAGATCATATGATTGTTGTTTATTTAACCCGTGTCACTAATCAAGCGGCCATTTTTTCCATGTCTTTGTAATCTAAATGATGAATATACGAGTATTCTATTTATCAAAATAAAAAATCGAAATGGACTTCCATACATTTCAGTGCTTCAATGGCAATAAACCTGGTGATAGGACAAAGTTCAATATCCATGTCATTATAGCAATTGCTGTTCTAGACCGATAACAGGGTGCTGTATAACTATTTGTTATCAGTCATTAGATCACGTGATTTTCCATTTTGTCTCACTTGTTTGTCCTTTTTTTTCATTATCTGTTTGTTTATTTGAATCCATATAGATAACAAGATAAATAGAAAAGATGGCTGGTCTCTTTGAATAGGAAAGGTTATCGGGCTCGTCTTCGTAGATATTCCTACGCCTTGTTCGATAACATTTCCGATTCACGACCAAACAATCAATTCTCTGCATATACGTGTATTCACATCATCATAATTCGCGCTAAATGGCCATTAGAAGCTGCCGGTACGCCTTAACCCATTACAAAACAATAAAGACATTTGACTAGTTTGTTGCTGACAACTTTGGAAAACATTGTGGGAAAAGGACATTTCCCACAATGTATTCTGCCATCTTAAGATTGATTTCTGTTTAAATTTCACCACATTTTGAAATGTCATCTGCAATCTCTTTCAATTTGGGACAGTCGGAAATTTGGCTGATGTTAAAGGGCTAAAACGCCATTCACACATTCAGTGGTAAGAGAGGGACCTCCGGACAAAACAAGCATTTTGAAACATTTTCTTTCGTCGGATAACCTCGGCCGTTCTCGGTATAGGAAGCAGGTCAATTCGTTACCACCCAACTAAGGCCAACTTTGGCCAATTCATACCCACATTTTACTTTGTACGATAATTCGTTCTAAATTATGGGATGGGTACGAATTGATTTCTTCGAAATTAGGATGGGTACGAGCTGACCAAAAGACCAAAATGTAGGTACGAATTGGCCAGATTTAGCTGGTTACGAATTGGCTTGGGTGCGAATTTACCGGGAAGCTCGGTAAACATCGGTCTGAGCCGGAACTATAGTTCCGGTATGCTGAAAACGACCGAAGTAATCCGATGAAGTAAAATATTTCAAAATGGCGGATTGTGGGTATTTCTTTCATAACTTACTCGGTATGTTAATCGCTACTCCTGTGCACGATGCACAACAACTGCTCTCAACACTGGCGTCGTAACATTCCGCTTTAGTTGAAGCCGTCACGAGTTCGCCGCAGGTTTTCCCGTCTTTAATTACTCCAGCAGCATCCGTACATGTCTGACCTGTCGTATATAAATACAATCGGAACTACTCGGGTATTTCCGTGAGCTGTGAAATACACCTCGGATATAAGTGTAGGGTTACAATTTTTCGGGTAAATCGGCATCCGGCAATGAACACATTTTCTAAGCGTGCACGTCAAGTAGTTCAATGTGTATGGAAGTGTTGGACACCCTTTTTAATCATTTTTTATCAGTAACTCATACCAAATGACGAAATTTTTGTTGTGACATGTATAGTTGTTTCCTCAATCAAATTGAACGACTTTTTTTAGATTTCACATTAAAGATCTATTTTTAAAAACGAAAGTAAAGTGACGTCATTCTCGCGGTAAACAATATGGCATCATCCCTATTATTTCAGAGGTGTTTTCATTGGATGAACCCGATGTGTTCAGATTGATATAAAAAGGGGAATGCTATATGGCCTGTGTTCAGTCAGGCGCGCAGCTGCCTATACGCGAGTACGCGGCTGAATCCACATGATTCTGACAAACAAACAAAACAACAGGATTTTATTTTTAAAATCATAACTATTCCCAAAGGATGGACGGTTTTGATACATGACAATCTACATATATGTGTGTCTTTAGATATCATGAACACCATTCATTTTGACGTTGCATTGTTAGTATGTTTGTTTGAAGTTTGTAATTACCAGAAACGTTGTCCATTTATGTCTGAATAAAGTATTCATAAGCAGCCTCTGGAATGTTAACTGATACTTCTTTACACTCTATCTAGAGAACAGTATTGTCTTACATTTATCTTCATAAATGTTCAAATGGTATATCATTTATATTATTTAAGGGAATAAGGTATTCAGTTCATTAATTCTATGTAAGTGCACGGCTATTTATAGATGGTGGAATAACCAAAGCTTAAAGGTACTTGTGCACAAAAGAGGAAATTTGAAAGTGAAAATGAAATGTCATTGAAATAAATCAGTTTTTATATCATTATTTGATATACAATTAAAAAAGAAGCTTTTGAAAGCATAATTAATTCAGTTCAGATACGGTAGATCTCAAAACCAATGCCATGCTTTTGCATTAAAATACATGTTGTTTTTAGTGTTAATTCATCTTAATATATACAGTTTGTCACGGTAGATCTCAAAACCAATGTCATGCTTTTGTATTAAAATATATGCTGTTTTTAGTGTTAATTCATCTTAATAAATGCAGTTCAGATAAGGTAGATCTCAAAACCAAAGACATGATTTTGCATCAAAATACATGCTAATTCTTGAAAGAATAGAAAGACGATAAAACTTTGCTTTAAATGCCTATTCTCCAGTGAGTATAATAGAACAGCATTGCTGTTGTGCAATTGTAAAGAAATTGATTTTTAACTACCAAATTTGCTCACATCTGTGAACAGGCACCTTTAACTGCCAGTATGGGCTAGTCTATTTTGAGGCACCAACAAGGTATAGTTTTATAATGTTTATCGCACTATGCAGAGTTACTCTTCCAGTAACGAAATATAATACATTATACAATTTTTGGGTAATTTGATAGTTCAAAAGTGAATACGATGAAAGCACTTTTTATGATATTACATGTACTTTATTTTATTGTTCAGTTGTATTTATATTTGTGACAAGAAACTGTATAGTTAACGTCTTGAATAAAATATTGTCATTGTCATTGTCATTGTCTACTTAATACGAGTTGCACTACCGGATTTCTAAATGCTGTAGTTAGTAGATTTTAAATATAAAGTAGAAACAACTTTACTGCGATGTTTAATACTTTTTTAAAGGCCCATTAAAGGAGATTAATGCTATATCAAACTATTCTATTTGGTAGACTTTTGGTCAAATTCAATTTATGATCACAAAAAAAAACACCAACACAACTTAAATGTGAAAGACAACGAGAAATAACCCAGATCAACCCGTTTGATTATTCACGCTGCCTGAATCTTCACCTCTTACAAGGTCACGTGATACACATATTTTTGAACCGACCATTTTGAATTCGTTATTGAAAATATGTAAACGAACAGGTTGTTGATGAACATGATTGACTTGGATACAACTGTATTTCAAGAACAAAATAACTTATGTTTAAGGATTTTATTAAATAGGGTCTCATACCATTTGTTAATTAATTTTCATGACTTTTATGAACAAAATAAAAAAAAAAAGCTCATATATTTTTTCAGTAATTTATTTGTACTCATTTCCTTTCATGTGCTTTTAAAAAGTACTTCACCAAGGTAAAAAGATAATACACCAGATGATCGTCTCACTTCAGCATCGGATGCTTTTGAAAACGGCGTTTAACCCTATTCAATTAAACTGTCAGTTGATATATTCAGCTTGATTCGACACTATAAATTTATCATATTAGTGTCAAGAATAATGGGTTTGCGATTTCTCGCCACATGCTATTTGATCATATATGAAATATCCTTCTACAGTACTGCGCATCTGCAACACGACTTTATGAATCGAAATCCATAACGAAATCGGAATGATTAAAGAACATCGTAAAAGCAAAACAGAGCTAACATTTGAAATAACCTCATACAATACTGCACATCTGCAAAATGACTTCATGAATCGAAAACCGTAACGAAATCCGAATATTGTACAAGAATTCGTAAAAAACAAATTCAAGCTTACATAAATTAAATATCCCTCTACAGTACTGCGCATATACATAACGACTTTATGAAACGAAAACCGTAACGAAATCTGAATATTTTAAAAGAATTCGTTAAAGCAAAACAAAGCTAACATGTTATGAGATATCCTCATGCAGTACTGCACATCTGCAAAACGACTACATGTATATGAATGAAAAGCTGTAACGAAATCGGAATGAAAGAACTTATTTAAAACAAAACGAAGCTGCTATTTTCAAAAGAAGTGCAACACAGTTGAACGTTTGCTTTCAACGATTGACTCCCCATGTAACAGTGTCTTTGCAAGATGAAAAGACTTTTATGATGATTTTCATATACTCGCAAAATTGTCGTCTGCTGTTGCTTTCAACTTCTTCATTAGTGAAAAATATTTAAAAGCGACCCTGTAGACTCTAAACTGTAAATGAATCAAGAAAACCCCTAAGCACAACGTCGAAATCAACGTCAAGGATTTATTAGATAAAAGAAATGTAAATGTCTGTGGGTTTCCAGTGAAACTTGGCCATATACCCCCAGTCACATTCGCCTTGTGTATCGAATTTACTTTCCATAAAACCGCAATATACCGTGAACAAACAAAGAATGATGGGTATGACGAATGCTTAACGCCCCCAAAAAAGTAGGTAACTCTCTAACATTGAGGGATTAAGATATGTATCTTTGTATATTACACGTGTCATATATAAAGATATCATTTACATAGGTCAAATTCATTGGGTGTATGCTTAGACGGGGGTTTGTGATACTTTCCATACTTTGATTTATAAAGTTATTGAGGTTCACGCGAGTTAAACCATAAACAGATGGAAGAAAGGCTGTTGTCTGCGGGTGAGGGTATATTGCAGTTATGAAATTCTAACAATTCAACTATGCAAGATTTGATTACATATGGAAACCCAATCGTATCTACTCGGCAATCCCCGTAACAAGTCGGTAGATATACCTCGTAGGCAGTACATGAATACACCAGAAATCCTGGGGTAATTCGCCTTATTTCCGGCGGATAACGCAAAATGCACACAGGCACTAAATATGTATTTAGATACACGCAAATTGGTTATATATCACAAATGAATGGTATTTTTACCGTTTTCATTAAAGATGATCATATGAACACATCTTTGTTTCATATTTTGTCAATCAGCTCTTTCCGGCAATCCCCGGCTTGTGACGGGGATTGCCGAGTTAATACGATTGGCCCTTCGTTGCTGACCTACTTTCAAAAATGGCTCCCCATTACCTCCGAGGTTATTTTAAGAAATGGCCGAGGTGTTCCGAATGATGGAAACCTCGCCACCCTCCATTATGATGGCTTGCCACGTCCAGCTCTAGTGAATTCCTCTTGTGCTATTCGATTAGATTGGGTATGGCTTAACATTTCGTCAACACCTATTCAGTGAATGTATAATAATACTCAAGACATCTTCGGTTAATTAATCTAGAAATTAATTCGATTTTCAGAATTGTTCAAGGGGCTTTCCCCCACCCCGCATGCCCCTTTCCACTTTTTGAAGAGAGAAGTGAAATACTGTGTTCCGCGGGAGCTTCAGCTTCGGGATACACTGGTCGTGAGTTCGATTCCCAAAAGTATAAGAGTTTACCATGCAAATTCTCGTAAATCCACATTCGACACGAATACCAGTTTTATTTCCAGTCAAGAAAATGATACCCAAAGAATGTTAGTATTAAGGTCAACTATATGCTAGGTTTCCACAAGATTTCGTGGGGGATAGTGGTTCAGTGGTAGCGAGTCGGCCTTGCAACACGACGGCGTTGGTTCGAATCCCGTAAATAGCAGGATTTCCCTTACTACTTCTTATCAATCCACATTCGGTGCGAGTACTGGTTATGTATCCAGAAAGCAGAATCGAGAGTGATTTAGCTAAGTTGTATGAACTTTTTCCATAATTGATGTTAAATGAATAAGTTTAAACTAATAGTCTTTCGGACGGTTGTTCGTTGACAGATTTTACAGGGGAACATACCTAGTTAACTCATTCTACCTCCATAATTATATGGATTTATCACATTTGCACTCCGTTTAAGCGTTTTTGTCCGGTGATTTGATGGTTTGTATTTCCCGCAGTAATTGTTTTTATGAAACTGATACTTTAATAGGAAGGTATCGGACGCTTGGCGATGAACCGTTCTCTTTTCTCTTTTCTCTTTTCTCTTTTAGCTTCAAGCATTGTTCGAACAGGCGGCAAAGTTCGTCCTATACTTAGAGCGATTTTTTATATAATGTTTCAATAAACGGAGGATTACTTTGATAAAACCCTACATGTTGCATATGTATCATGTTCTACACGATAGCTAACAGGTGTAATAGAGTTTAATGCAACATGGTTGGGACATATATGTTGTCAGGTTGCTTCAGATATTGTTTAAATGGGCGGTGAAATTCGCTCTATACTTAAAGCGATTTTTTCTGTTTTAGAACTTGGGTGTTTTTGATACATTGTATACCGCCGCATCTTGCATATGTACTATATACTGCACGATACCTCACATGTGTAATGATGTTTCACCAACAAAGGTTGTTTTTTTTTGTTTTTTTAAATGAGGGATGTCTTTGATTGCTAGCAACATATTGCATTTACTTCATTCTACTCGATAACATACATGTGTTATGAAGTTTAACAAAAAGAGGTTGGGGTATACCTATTTTGAGTCAGACGTTGTATACAAGACAGGTTGCTCAGTCTGTATTTTGTTTGGGAAAAAGGTAAGTCAATTTGCAAGGACAGTTGATCATTGGATTGCTTGTTGAATTGGATGATTCCCTATTAGAATTGGAAACTGAAGCGTTATTGACAGTAAATAGGGCAGGGTAACTAAATACCTTTACCCTTTCCCAAACAAAACTTTTTCAACTGTCCCAAATTGAAAGAGTTTGCAGACGACATTTCAAAATGTGATGAAACCCGAAAATAACCTTCTGATAGGGCAGAAAACATTGTGGGAAAAGGAAAAATTGCTCGTTACGAGCAATTTTTCCTTTCCCCACAATGTTTTCCAGAGTTGCCTGAAACAAGTCGTCAAATGTCGTTATGGTTTGGGAAAGGGTTAAGTGAAAGTTGCTTTATTTCAATAGTTTGGTAAACCCCAGTTTAACCCCTTGACCCTTGTATAATTCGTACTTTTGTTTTGAATTTTGTCTAAAAAAATACAGGCGCTGAGGATAGATCTTGCTGCTTTTATAATGGTAGACAAATTGGAAGCACATTAAAATATTTCTTTTGATTCTTTAAAGGGCGTATACAGTGATTTAACATGTGTTGTAATCGAAAAGTTAAAGTGTGACATCGCTCTTCAGACCTACTACATATATCTAACTGTACATACTAAGATAAATCAACGTTTCCTGAAATATTCATGCTTTTAGTGAACAAACAGCTTTACGTACGTAGAGTAGCATGTTTTGACGTCTACAATACGGCCTTACATAAGTTAAGGACAAGGCCTTACATAGTTTAAGTACAAGATAGTGTTGTTTCACTTGGCAGCCAATGCGCAAAAACTAATCTCACTGCTCTTACTACATTTAATACTATACATACCTGAAGCAAGCTGTATCTGTACCACCAGGCCTATGAGTAGGTGGAGACGTATGTCCTGACATCTGTATGACATCTTAAAAAGATAGAAATAAATTGCCAAATAATTGATACCATTTCATGTCGATTGATATCAGTAGCAGGGTTAATATCGTCACTTCATTATCGGATGTATTGGCTATGTCCTTCTATGATAGAAAATATCATTGGATATGAAATATAAGAAGAATCGATGTCATTTCTTTATCAAATTGTGATAGAAAATATCGATAAAGATGAAATCATTTTAAGTATCGATATATTTTTGTATCATTTTATGAGAGAGAATATCGATAAATATGAAATTAGTAGAAGTATTGATATTATTGCTATATCGTATGATAGAAAATATTTTAGATATCAAACTATTAAAGGTATGGATATCACTTCTTAATCACATTTTAATATAAAATATCGATAAAGATATAATCATCTTAAGTAACAATATCAAATTTCACGCTCTAACACCTTATCATAAGATTTCAATTAACAATTAATAAAAAGAGATATATACCTTTTCAGTCACGGATATCACGCCTTTAAATGTTAAATCGTCGTAAAAGTGGATATATTATCAAAACATAAATATTTCGTCGTGACAAAATATAATAACACCGAACACTCCGAAATAAAAATATTCACATTTCAACACCACCACTCATGACGAAGCTTTGAATACGAAAACTCCCTCAACAGGACGAGAAAAAAAATACATAAATCCTCCTTCGAAGCCGAAAATTAAAATAGCAAAATCACAAAAGCCAACTTCGACTTTCAAATAACCACATTTAATAGAAACACGCCAAGTCCATAATCCTTCAATGGAACACTATACCTTCCCTTTCTCACGGGCGTGAAAAGTATTTCTAATTAACCCATCTCTTAGTGTGTACCCTTTTTAGCAGTGTTCTGAAAACTCTTTTTTTGCCACTATCGAATTACAATGACAATATTCTATTCAAGACGTGAATTATACAATTCCTTGTCACAATATAAATACAAATGGGCAAGGATATAAAGTGTATGTAATAATAAAACAAATAAAAAATAACAATCGGTATCGAAGGAAGTGATTAAAGAAAACATTGTGGCAAGAGTAGTCAGGTTGCGACAGTGGTGCAGATGTAGAGCGTCGGCCTTTTGTACCGGGGGTCTAGGGTTTGATCCAGGGTTTGATCCTTGTTAAGTGCGGTGAAAATTGCCGAGACTAGCCCTCGAATCGACGCTAGTACTGGTCTAGTATCCGGGAAGAAGTCACCGAGAGCACAATTGAGAAGCATCAAGCTTTCATTACAGCCGATTTAAATAAATAAGTTTAGATTAAGACAATAATTTAAGAGGAGCAATTTCTCCACTCGTCACAATGTTTTCTTTCTGAAATAATGAATAACACGTTCCTTTTTATCTATACATATCGAAAGTGGTTGTTTTCGATAGGAACTGGTACAATCGGAACTACTCGGGTATTTCCGTGAGCTGTGAAATACACCTCGGATATAAGTGTAGGGTTACAATTTTTCGGGTAAATCGGCATCCGCCAATGAACACCTTTTCTAAGCGTGCATGTTAAGTAGTTCAATGTGTATGGAAGTGTTGGGCATCCTTTTTAATCACTTTTGATCAGTAACTCATACCAAATGGCGAACTTGTTGTTGTGACATGTATATTTGTTTCCTCAATCAAATTTAACGACTTTTTGGATTTTACATTCAAGATCTATTTTTAGAAACGAAAGAAAGTGACGTCATTCTCGCGGGAAACAATATGGCGTCATCCCTATTATTTCAGAGGTGTTTTCTATTGGATAAACCCGATGTGTTCAGATTGGAACTGGTAATGAAATACCTCCCAAAACGAGAGTAAACAGTTGAATAAACCGTTGATATATACTTGTGGTGAAAAACTGTCCGAAAGAATTACTAGTAGCCATGGTGAATTTAAAAGTTCGTTGCACCCGTGAACAGGAGATATGTAAATTGAACCAGCCTTACATATTGCTTCTGCTACAGTACTTATATTGTATTGGTGTTATATCTAAGTGTGTTGTATGAACTATTTCAAAGTGTGGAGGAAATGCTCGTCTGAGTCCAATTTCTATAATTTCTTTTTACGTTCATTTCATCTCATTTATGTTCATACCAATCTTTCCTTTTTTAAAGACAGATCATTAGGTTAGGTTCTTAGGCGAAGTTAAAAGGATATATAAAGACCAACTTCGTATTATTATAGATTTGGAATGTTGAATTCATAGGTTTTAAATGGCGCTGGCGTTACAATTTCTAGCGTTTAGAGGGATCCTCTTGCAGTCGATAACAGATACATACAATTCGCGTCTTTTCATACGAAGTTAAGAGTTATGGTCACTAACATTTACTGTAAACTGGTTCAACGGCTTTCTTTGCTATTTTGCTTGCAACAACCCATAAAGTGGAACCTTTTCCCCTTTCTACTCTTAAAGGTTCATGTTCAAAGATGTAATGAAAAATTGGAAATTAAAATTATATTTCTTTAAAACTGCATAGTTTGTGTGGAAAATACTAGCTTCTTGTTATATGAAGTGAAATGAAATCGTATATGAGTATTTATAAAAAAATATATACAACGAATGAATATGTATTTAGATCCAAAAGCGTTCCATCGGTTTCGAATTCCAACAGATACCTTATATACGACTATACTTAAATAGATTGTCACATTCTTTATAGATCAAGCGTTCAGTAACTTTTTTCATCAAGTGTAGGGGGATATTAAGGGAGTTATTCTAAATCGTCTTGTTTTAATGTCTTCTGCCATTCCTAACCGCCAAGACTGGTTTAATGTATCCTACCCATAATCCACCATTTTGAATTTTCTTTCCTTCGTTGGATTACTTCGGTTATTTTCGGTACACATCGGTCTGGGCCGGAACTATTCGCTGTAAAGCGAATAGTTCCGTCCCAGACCGATGTATACCGAGCCGAGAATAACCGAAGTATTCCGACGAAAGAATGAATTTCAAAATGGCGGAGTATGGGTATTCTAGCCTAGACGTTAAACCCAGCTATGGGCAATGTTTATAATGAGACACGAGAGTCGACGGGTAATCGAGCAGAAATAATTAAGACAGATGACGGGATTGCCCGATTAACTGAACTATTATGGATCTTCGCCCATCGTATATGAAAGAATAAGCCGGGTATCGCTTCATAACTGAAATATGGATAATGCAATGTATAAGTGAACAATTATGATAGAATGTTTTATTTGATTAGAATTAAAAGCATTATTTTTTCAGTCATATCACGGCGATCAGTGCACCTATCTATGGCATTCTCACCTGGAGTATATGTTATTCGTGGAGGACAGTGGTCCAGGTGTAGACTGTCGGCTTCTAGCCATAAGGGTCTTGGGTTCGAATCCTGTGAGAAGCGGGATCTGCCTTGCAACCTTTCATTAATCCATATTCGGCGCGAGTACTTGTTTTGCATCAAGGAAGCAGAATCGAGAGAGGTTAATCAAAGTTGTAACAACTTGTATCACAATCGATGCATGTTATTCTTTCAAAGCGAGGTTTGGTGACATGTAGCTATTATGGAACGCATATCGATGGTTCGGTTCGAGGGCCTGGCAAGTCCTTCGAAAATGCGAAGGACTTCGTACAGTCTTGTTCTGAATGTTCGATATACTCTTTAACCCATTCGCTTTGGTCCGATTTCAAAGCAACATCATATGACACCATGAAGATGTATGATCAAAATGTATTTTCCTTGTGCAATAAGGTTGATATCATTGTGAGAAAAGGGTGAAATACGTGAATTGTGGGAAGGTTCTTTCTTTCTTTGTCTTTTTTATACGATTAAAGTATATGAATGGCCATGCTATATATCTGAAATACTGTTGATATTGTGTTTAAGTGAACAGTTACGGGTCTCTAAAGCCTAGTGGCCAGTGGTTAGAGTACATAACTTGATATCACATGGCCCCTCTCCAGCTGGGTCCAAATCCCGATGACAGCATTTGAATGTGCATGAAAGGCAGTCTCCCGACGGATTAACGAAATGCCGTTTGTTTTACCATTTTTCTTAAAAAAATAGAAAAGAAAAATGGTTTACTTTGCGTAAAAATAAGTTTTTAAAAATGGTTAAGAGGTTATGCTTGTTTTAAAGGGTCAATTTAACATCTACAATGGGGGCTACTCGTGATTGAACGGTCATCTCTAAATAACGTGAAGTGGTTGGATAAAATGGTCAACGACACATAGTATACATACATGTACCTAGTTTATAACGATAATGATGATGTCATATCATAACAAAACGCTTTAACCCATTATCAAACAAATAACGACTTTTGACCAGTCTGTTGCGGACGACTCTGGAAAACATTGTGGCGGCAACGAGCAACGAGCAATTTCCCCTGTTCTCACAATGTTTTCTGCCCTATCAGAAGATTTTTTTATTCAATTTCATCACATTTTAAAATGTCGTCTGCACACTCTTTCAATTTGGGACAGTCGAAAATTTGGCGTTTGGCGAATGGTTAAGTGCTCGTTTGTTCTTCGGCCTAGCCTGTTTGAGCCGCTGTTCAAGTGTGTGTATGCTTTTATGGTCGATCAAGACTGAACATTTCCGAATTGCCAAGTTAAATGTTTTTTAGACTGGACAATTTGAAGGGAAACTACGTTAACAAATTGTTTTGTTTCAAAGATATTTTGTTTAGACTTTCATATGTTATCTTCTGTGAACATGCACCTTTTATTTTTCACACCATTTGAACCAGCTTTAACAAGTCATGTGTCAGAAACAGAATTCGTTTAAGATCATAATTTTAAGAAAAAAAAAGAGATGCTGCTCTTGTGAGCATTATATTTCATTTTACAAACAACGAACAAATTTGAAATATATAATATTAGAGAAAATTCTACCAATTCTGGTCCAATTTTAACTGTCGTCTGCTTGTTCTTTCAATTTCGGACAAGGTAACGTCTTGTCGTCTGACGAGAAATTAGAATCTGATTAACTTCGAAAACTGATTTATTATCCGCCCAATTTTCAACCCTTTTCTCTATGAAAGGATTTGAATTATATGATAACAGACGAAAGTTTATCGTGTCTCTTTCGATTTTAATTGGCGTCAACTTACGCTTTCAATTTCTGACAATGTAATACTTGTCGTCTGGTAAAAGTTGGAATCTCATTAACGTCGAAAAATGATTTATTATCCACCCGATAGTCTTTCCAAGTTCTTTGTGACGTTCTATTTTAAACGAACTATTTCGAAACAATACCTGACACAAATTTTGAGCTTTTTTTTTGGAAGAAAAATGATTTGAAAGTTTGGGTAAAAACATTTATTGTTTTCGTCTTGGAAAAATGTTGAAATTTTGATAATATCGAAGTCTGATTAAATATCCACCTTTATTCTCCATGACGTTCTATTTTAAACAAAATATTTAAAAACCATCGCCGGGAAGAGATGCATATGTGCAAGAATTATCCGCGTTTTTCGACGTTTTTCTTTAAAACAATTTTTAAAAAATTATGGAAGTTGGGGTAAGATACAGATCGTTTCCGACTTGCTGTATTTCCATTCCGCTCATTTATTTATTATTTTAATAATTTGTTTATGATATTTTTTTATCTTTTATTTTTATTTTTTGTTCTTTTTCATCAATACGTACACGTTTCGTATGGGTTTAGTCGGGAGAAAGGTTGGTTCGGATTTTCTTACACGTCAACTCGAAATGCACTTGTGGAATCTAGAATAACAATACGCAGGGGCGAACCCGAGTGTGTGCTTTGTCCATGAAAGTAAATACACTCCATTTCAATAAGAAATGTAAACACCATTTCACGTTTGACAGTTGTATCCGTTCTTTCGTGAGTAATTAAAAATAACGACGGAGTTTATATTTATAGTTCATAGACTGGCTACGGTACATTTTTTACTTTTGCACTGCAAAAAAGTTTAAAGAAGAAGAAAAGAAAGTGATTTTGAAGAAAAAGAAGATAATGAAGATGTGAAAGAAAGAGTGTCAAAAGAAGGAGTAGGAGAGGAGGGTGTGGAGGAGGCATCGTTAAAGAGGATGGGAAGTAGAATAAGACAAAGAAGAAGGAAACTAGAAGAAGACGAAGCGGGGGAGAAGCAAAGTAGAAGGAGAAAAAAGTAGAAGTGGAGGAAAGGGAGGATATTGAGAACGATTAGGTTGGAAGGAAGGAGGCGATAGAGAAGGAAGGTGGAGGAGGATAAGAGGGAGGAAGAGAAAGAGGAGGAGGGAAGTTGGAAGAGGACAATAGGAGGAAGAGAATGGTGAGGAGAGGAGGAGGAAGACGAAATGGAGAATGAAGTGGAGCAGGAGGGGAAAGGAGGAGGAGTAAGGAGAAAGAAGAGGAGGGGGAAAGGAGGAGGAGTGAGGAGAAAGAGGAGGAGGAAGAGAATGGTGAGGAGAGGAGAAGGAAGACGAAATGGAGAATGAAGAGAAGGAGGAGGAGGAGTGAAAGAGAAGGGGAGGGGAAGGAGGAAAGAGGATGGGGAGGACAAAAGGGAGGAAGAGTGAAGAGAAGGAGGAGATGATGGAGAAGATGGGTGCAGAGGTAAGAGGAGTAGAAAGGGAAAGGGGGGAGTACACGAAGAGGTGTTGGATAAGAAGGTTAAAAAGGAGACAGAGGATGCAGAAGAGGAGCGAAATAAGTGAAGAGGAGGACGACGAGGAGAATGAGAGTGAGAAGAGGAGATACATGGAAGGAGGAGAATGAGGAAAAGAACAAACTTTCGAATACATCAGATATGAAACGGCCTTGTTTTTGGTTTCATATTCAGTCTTACAAGTATCACCATTTTCAACCAATGTATTATCCTGTATTTGCGGCGACAGGTTAAAAAACGGTGCCAATGAGAACCGATATTGTTAGATATGTGTTTATAAAATGTCAGTGCTGCATTGCGATTGAAATGAAGACAAAGCTAGACTTCTTTTGGAATAAAATTGATCCCAAAATACCCGCTTTATTGGGAAAAAAGAAGTAAAAAAACTATAATAAGTATTGTATAGTAATATACGCCGCAGTGCCCGCCCTGGTACCGCATGTTATGATGGGCACGCCCCAAATGGGATTGGCAATTTTCTTTCTCTTAACAAAACTAATCGCTATTGATCGATGTCGAAACCTTAAATGTCGTTTGTTTGATTTGATTTATTTGCCACGTTGATGATACAGGTTTATAAACGTCAAAACATGAAGAAAAAGTATCAGAAAAGAAACAATAAATATCAGAAAAGAAAAACATACATAAGAAAATATGAAATTAATACGGTAGATTATATTAGAGAAGTATATACATACATAGAGCTTTCCTTGGGTCATGAGAGACTTGTTTTCATAACACAATGACAATACAGCGATGGTTTACATTTATATTATGTTTTAGCCTGTTTACATCAGACAATACAATGATTCTTCCGGTGTTGCCCAACTTTCAGGCCGTTCTTCTTCTCAAGAAGACCCAGAAGCCCGCTACCAAGTAATTTTGATGCTCACTTGCGACAATCACAACGGTCCAAAGAAGGTAATTCATTTCTCTCGAAAGTTGCATAGTATAGCCTAAAAACTTGTTACCGCAAAATAGAAAATTAAAGCAAATTAAACAACAACATCGACTTCTGAAAAATCAGGCAATTTTGAATTGAGTTTGTTCGAAAACCTATCGTAATTAAAAAGCAAAAGGTTTTACGCAAAATGAAAAGTTAAATACTTTGAATAAATAATCAGCGCGATTTTTGTTGTTTTCCCGCTGTGTCGTTTCTTAAGACACGCGTCAATCATTCCGAAAATGGCGGGATGCGTCGATACTGTATCTTCTTTATTGCTTCAATGAATATAGGAGCTTTTTATACGACGATAGCGATGTCATAGGGGGAGGGGGAGGAATCAATTTAGTCCCTTAATTGAAATTGCCTTGCTGTTAGCCGAGGTTTATTATGCATAACAGCAGGGTACCAACCCTGTCAATTTCTATTTAAAACAGGCGGAAATGACACCAGAAAAAGCACCATTCTATATTATTGAGGGCATTTTATCGAAATATTTACGTTGAGAGTTGATAATTTATACCTGGGATTTATCAAATTTTATTGAAATATTTACGGTCGTCGTCTGCTTTAAAAAAAAACTTAAATATCTGCTTAATTCTTATGAAGAAAGATACCCAGAGTAGCAAACAGATAAGATCACAGGCCAGTCGCCAATTTACACTGTAAATATGCTCATTTGTGTATGTTACTAGAAAGATAATGCTACTGAATAAAATATTCATCTTTCTAAAAAGTATATCTATCTTAAATGTTAAGCCAGTTCACGCCTTTACACGGCCATCTCATTCCAAAGATCACCTTGTTGGCGCCATTCGCGCCTAATGACGGCCATTCTGCGCCACTTTGTGATAAGTTTGTGCCAAAGGGCGCGAGACTGGTCTCAATATGTCGCCACTGGACGCTTCTTGGCGCTTCTTGCAGGCGCTAAAAATATCATGCATTGGTTACCTTACTCATACCCTCCTTAATTATTGTATGAACAACATCTCTATATAAAATTAAATACGTTCATAGGTCTGAGGCGTGCGTCATTATATTCAAGTGGGTTCAGGTTGGCGAAATGCTTGCGCCAAAGGGTGATTTAGGCGCAAGATTGGTGCCAATTGGTAGTCACTTGACGCGGATTGTTCGTCTAAAGTTTCTTTTGACTCGAAATTGGACATTTTTCTTGCCGACGAATTCATATAAGTAACTATTACGAAGCACCTGGATCGAGTAGGCATGTTTGAGTTTGAGCCATTATGCGCCACCAGCTAGGCATTTTATTGTTCATATGTTCAAGCCGGGTGTCATAAGAAAAGCCGGAAGAGGGTCCGAATAGGAATTAACCCTTTCCCAAACAATTACGACATTTGACCACTTTGTTGCAGACGACTTTAGAAACATTGAAGGGAAAGGAGAATTTGCTCGAAACGAGCAATTTCTCCTTTTCCAACAATGTTTTCTGCCCTATCAGAAGATTATTTTCCAGTTTCATAACATTTTGAAATGTCGTCTGCAAACTGTTTCAATTTGGGACAGTCGAAAATTTGTTGTTTGGGAAAGGGTTAAGGGACCTGAATTAGTAATCAGGTTCGGCCAGTTATTCGCCCGGTATCTGACGATTGCACAAGATTGAACTGCTAGAAATATCTTAGAATTGTCCTGTAGGGTAAGTGTATTGGACCAAAACAAATACGCCATATTGAACCTAAATATTTTGTCGGATTTCATCGGTCGTTCTCGGAATACATCGGTCGTGGCCGGAAGTATTCGGTGTAAAGCGAATAGTTCCGGCGCCGACCGATGTATACCGAGAACGACCGAAGTAATCCGAAGAAGGAAATAGTTTCAAAATGGCGAACTAAACTGTTAATAGCGACGTAATACCAAAGAATATCTCGTCACACTTAGAAATTACAAATAAACATTTTTTCAAAGAATCATTTTTATTGTAATAATCGTTACATTTTCAAATATAAATAGAAAAAAAAACACGTTGGGGATACTTGCTTTATTAATTCGTCGCATATCCTCTCATCTACTTTAATCCAATTTTAATCAGCAAACTTTTTCATTTTTTAACGAGTAAAAGTAAAAATAAAGAGTTTAAAGAACAAGAGAAAATACTTTTAAAAAGTTGACATAATTTATTAAGACAACATCTAACGCAGAACATGTATATTGGTTCCTCGCATTATCAAGCGCGCATGCGTCAAAATGTAATCCGGGACTTTACCAAGGTTTCTAACTGGTTTTCTATACCTCTGCAAATTAAAAAATAAGTAAATTAGAAGTCTTTCTTCTCATTTCAGAGCATTGCTTTTTGTTAAGTTGAATTGTATACATGAAATGACACTTCTTTTCATTCTTATGCAGTTCATTGTAATTTTATGAACAATACGCTAATTTGCTTATGTTCTAGTAAAACATGTTCTATTCGGTTCTGTTCTGCTATTTTTAAGCACAATGAGCTAAAAGGCTTAAGTTCTAATAAAATCTGTTCTGTTCTGTTATTAGCAATCATTCGTTTGAATAATAGATGACCAATTATCAATCAATAAGGCATGGGCTTCGCATTATCGGGGTCTTGGACCTTCATCCGCCGTTGTTGGCTCATGGAATTTCAGTTCGCAGAGCTTGAAGGCAGGACGCACGTCTGGTTCCCGTTGATAGACGCTGTTCCTGCATTCAACGTCCCCCTGCCGGTAACCACTCTGTTTCATAAACATCGTACACGACTGCTGGGTCCAGAAGTTATCCGGCTCTCCTTTGTCATAATCGCTCACTGCAAAAAATAAAATAAAAAAAATGAATAAAAAACTAAAAAGAATGTCAACAGTACTTGACATGTTTTGAGGAGTTTTAAGAAGTCGTAGCTTTCATGCATTTTAGGTTAAATTATATACGGATTTTACCGTTAAATCATTAAATAATGTACTGTAAAAAAAAATCGATTTTTCCATATATTTAAATATATCTTTATGATGAACTACATAAATGCGGAGGATTGCATAAGTAGTTTGGTTTGTGACAAAATTGCATGGTCGAAATGTTTGTACAATTATGAAAGATAACAAATGTCATGGGAAACAAGAAACAAAAAAAAAAAATAATAATAATAATTAGTATTAATTCAATACTTCTATGATTTTCACCAGAGTAGTCAACATTGAAAGTTAATATTGTTAAAAAAGGAAAATTCACTCATTTACTTGAAATATCAAATTATTTTCAATTGTAGTCTGACGCAATGAAGGCCTAATATAATTTTCGTTTTTGCTGTTTTTCTATTTTACTTTCATATTGTTTACACTTTCATTTTGTTCTATAACACTTTTTTTTTTATCGGGGTGTGGACACGTAATGAGGCTTACCAATAAGTGGATCTCCAGACGATCTCCATTGTTCAACACCATGGCTCACTTCAAACAGGTCGTTCCAGTAACCTGCAATTATATAAACAATGTCATTGGTGATGATGAGAATCATTATTAAGGTGGCGATGATGATGGTGATGGCGGTGGTTATTATGTTTGAGAGGATATGTGATAATGATGATGATGTAGATGATGAGGAAAAGGACTAAATAAGTGTTGATAATTGTGATGATGAGTTGTTGGCGGAGGTAGTGTTTGTTGTGTTTGAGGAGAAGAGAGGTAATGATGATTGTGTTGATGATGAGGATGAGGAAAATAGTAGTGTTGATCATGGTGGGGACGAGATGTTGGTTGTGGTGATGGTTGTTGCTATGTTTGGGAGGAAACATGTGATGATGATGATGATGATGATGATATTGATGATGATGTAGATAATGATGAAGATAATGGTAGTGTTGATCATGGTCCTGATGAGTTGTCGGTGGATGTGGTGTTTATTATGTTTGGAAGAAGCAAGGTGATGATAATGATGATGATGTAGATAATGATGAAGATAATGGTAGTGTTGATCATGGTCCTGATGAGTTGTCGGTGGAGGTGGTGTTTATTATGTTTGGAAGAAGCAAGGTGATGATAATGATGATGATGTAGATAATGATGAAGATAATGGTAGTGTTGATCATGGTCCTGATGAGTTGTCGGTGGATGTGGTGTTTATTATGTTAGGAAGAAGCAAGGTGATGATAGTGATGATGATGTAGATAATGATGAAGATAATGGTAGTGTTGATCATGGTCCTGATGAGTTGTCGGTGGATGTGGTGTTTATTATGTTAGGAAGAAGCAAGGTGATGATATTGATGATGATGTAGATAATGATGAAGATAATGGTAGTGTTGATCATGGTCCTGATGAGTTGTAGGTGGAGGTGGTGTTTATTATGTTAGGAAGAAGCAAGGTGATGATATTGATGATGATGTAGATAATGATGAAGATAATAGTAGTGTTGATCATGGTCCTGATGAGTTGTCGGTGGTGTTTATTATGTTTGGAAGAAGCAAGGTAATGATGATGATGATGATGTAGATAATGATGAAGATAATGGTAGTGTTGATCATGGTCCTGATGAGTTGTCGGTGGAGCTGGTGTTTATTATGTTAGGAAGAAGCAAGGTGATGATATTGATGATGATGTAGATAATGATGAAGATAATGGTAGTGTTGATCATGGTCCTGATGAGTTGTAGGTGAAGGTGGTGTTTATTATGTTTGGAAGAAGCAAGGTGATGATAATGATGATGATGTAGATAATGATGAAGATAATGGTAGTGTTGATCATGGTCCTGATGAGTTGTCGGTGGAGGTGGTGTTTATCATGTTAGGAAGAAGCAAGGTAATGATAATGATGATGATGTAGATGATGTATATGATGATGAGGCTAATAGTAGTGTTGATCATGGTGGTAAAGAGATTTCTGTGGCGGTGGTGGGATGGTGGTGATGATGATGATAGTGTTAATAACTATTACAGATACGATTAAAAAAGTATTTCAATGGCAATGTGATAAATAGATATATTTTATCACGGTACAAAGACCTCATGCTCACAAGTACAGGCATATATCATTTCAAACTTTAAAAAATCAAACGCAAAGTAATATAACATACTTCTTAGACTTTGATTGCTAAGAAAGTAACAACTATACTGTTGTTATCTTTGAGAGAGAATATTACATCGTTTAATTCATACGAAGTTTTTTAATGTGTACATACTAGTGCATGTTCATTAAAGAAGGAAAACTTGAAATCTACTTTAAAACAATTATTGACAGTCCAAACGAGCGCAACAATTTAAGAGGCAACCATTAGAGATTTAACTATTGTTGAGTTTCAACCAAAGCAATAGTTCAACAATACTTCAGAAGTATCAGTTTCTGTAATGAATAAAAAAATGTCTATGAAAAGAATACGTACCAAAGAGTGGCTGATGGAGTCTTCGTTTCATAAACTCCTTCAGAAATTTAAGTTCTTCTACAGAATCAACTTGCACGAGATTAGATTCAATTCCTGGCTTGTCGTAGAAATCGCATCCAATCTGCAAAGTAGACATAAAGCATGTTCTCGTTATCCGTGTTAAAATGTATGTATGTTTATGTTAAAATGTATTTGTTTACATGACGAGATATCGAGGGCTGAGTGCAATACTATAGTAAGTGCTGCACGTTCTTGCATTGAACCCTCGATGTGTTCGTACGTATAAGTCCTTAAAGTTCTCTTCTATTCTATCCATAAGAATAATGCAACCAAGTGCAGTTTAACGAGTCACACAAGGTGGAGTTCGTATTTATTTCAATGGTTAGAATATTTGACTCGCTAGTATAGGAATACTTGGGCTCGATTCCATGCGAAGACAGATATGGTTTCGTGAAAGACATCGGGTGTGCTTTCCTGTGCAAAATGCCAATGGTCCTTACCGGATGCTCGATTCTGTCCTAATGAGTATTTTGAGACTTGACCAGTACTTTCAACCAATCAACCACTGGATGGGGAAGCACATTGCTTATACATATAATTAACATAACAAACCATGTATATGGGACGCGTTAGGAGATTTTCAAACGAAACTTTCAACTCTCAGAAAAGGTAAAAAAGAAAATTACTATATTTATGCGTTAAAAAATAACCTCAGTCATGTGATATCAAATAGAGACTTTTCATTGGTTCTTACCCTTGCAAGCTCGTATGGTTTGCGATGGAAATAACATCTGCCATGTGATATCAAATAGAAACGTTTCATTGGTTCTTACCCTTGCAAGCTCGTATGGTTTGCGATGGAAATAACATCTGCCATGTGATATCAAATAGAAACTTTTCATTGGTCCTTGCCCTTGCAAGCTCGTATGGTTTGCGATGAAAATTACATCTGTCATGTGATATTAAATAGAAACCTTTCATTGGTCCTTGCCCTTGCAAGCTCGTATGGTTTGCGATGAAAATTACATCTGTCATGTGATATTAAATAGAAAACTTTCATTGGTTCTTACCCTTGCAAGCTCGTATGATTTGCGATGACAATTACATCTGTCATGTGATATTAAATAGAAACCTTTCATTCGTTCTTACCCTTATAAGCTCGTATGGTTTGCGATGAAAATTACATCTGTCATGTGATATTAAATAGAAACTTTTCATTGGTCCTTACCCTTGCAAGCTCGTATGGTTTGCGATGAAAATTACATCTGTCATGTGATATTGAATACAAACTTTTCATTGGTTCTTACCCTTGCAAGCTCGTAGGTTAACTCATCCGTTCCGAAGAAATAACAACTGTCTCCAAACTCGACGAAAGGCAGAACGCACCCTGTAGTAAGATGTTTTGTTTTAGAATGTAAATAAGAATGTTTTGGGTCATATGTTGTTGATATATTTGATACAGAACTACGAGCGGATGAACAAATAATAGTTATGTTGGTTCACAAATGCTGAATGGTAAACTCTGACTACAACATTCCTAAAGAAACACAAGTCAGCATTCCAAAAAATGATATATTATACAATATCAAATATGTTTGAATGTCAGAAAGTTAGTTCTTCAATACACAAACTCGCACTTATAGAGAAAACTCTCCTTTTTCTGATATATGAACGAAACTTTCTGCAATATAGTTGATGTCAAAGACCTTAACTCAAACAATCGTCAATGTCATAGAAGCACTAATTTGAAAGGCACGTAGAAATCGTTTGAACAATGTTAAATATCATGTCTTTTTTCCAAATAAAGGTATCATTTATAGTGTAGCGTTCTCGGAACGTTTGTGAACATTTGGGAACCTAATGCATTGTTATAGAGGACATGCGAGTATATAACATGACAACACAACTGATCTGTGTACGACGATGTGTTTCACTAATCGGATGTGTTTGGGTCTTTAAAAGGTTTATGTACTCGGTTAGTTGTTGCTCATTTTTTACATCGCGTCAACATAATTGTGGTTATCTTTCGATGTCCGACTCAAATTGATGGAACAAGAATCCATAAGGGCTGGTCAAGCCAGGTAGAACCATCGGAACTTCATAAGTCAGTCTAGAGACTCTTACTAAAACCCAAATGCCGTCATCTGGATTTGAACCAAAACAGAGAGGGCTATGTGATTTCAAGTTGCTTTGTCGCTTCGTCACAGAGCGTTACGTATACATATTTAAAACAAAACAAATATTATACGTACAGCTGCATTTCGTTCCGTCAAACGTGGTTCCCCGTTCACAAACACATGTCTTTGTCCTTGTGCTACATATGAAGTTACTGGCACACTGTCCAGTCTTGCATGCGACTCCTAGAGCTAACTCTAAAAGGACATAAAGATTAACATTGTAAGGGAGTTGGTGAACGATATGATATCATAGAATTAATAAATAATGTCTTAGATAGCTGGGTTAATGAAGATTGTGAACATCTGATGACATAAAGTCCGTAAGAAATTATTTAACCCTTTCCCAAACAACAAATTTTCGACTGTCCTTAATTGAAAGAGTTTGCAGACGACATTTCAAAATGTGATGAAATTGGAAAATAATCTTCTGATAGGACAGAAAACATTGTTGGAAAAGGAGAAATTGCTCGTCACGAGCAATTTCTCCTTTTCCCTCAATGTTTTCTAAAGTTGTCTGCAACAAAGTAGTCAAATGTCGTCTTTGTTTGCGAAAGGGAGAAATTACATTGATGAATACTCTTTTTTGGAACATATAAACGTTTCTGATATGAAGGAATTCTCAAAAAATGACTAAACAAACATGATAGGCAACTCTGTATGTATGGTAAAGAAACATCTGATATCGTAAAGTCAATAAACGATTGAAAAAGACACAACGATTACATCACGTAAAGAATAACTGGGTTTAGGAAATAGTTGATAGCATTGAATTAAATAAGTAATTCCTACCTAACAACATTAATGGTAAATATGAAGGGAAGATATAGAAACAGACATTATGGAATTTATAAATCATACCAAAAAGACCATTATTGATTACTATGAGCAGAAAGTAATGAACTATATCATATCTAGGAATAAAAAACATCAATGGCAATGACAGGAACAAAATATATCACTCTTTATAAGAAATGTAATTGGAATTCTAATGTTATTAGATCCTTCTACAATCACGCAAGATACAGATAAAGTAGGCATAATGAGCACCATGGGTCGCTTTGAATGGAAGGTAGAAAAACAACAACTACGAAACACCTGATGTCATGAAAGAACAGGGGGCATAGGGGATAATAAAAGGAACGGCTGGTACTAGATACAATAACGCAAGCAACTAGCTTGAAATAAAAAAGGAAATTGTATGGCACAAAGGACTTGTCTTAAACGGTAGATTTTTAATCATTTTGAATAAATATCGAACTATAGGAGACAAACAATTTATATTTTGCTTTCACACATAATGTTCAGAAATTAAGGGTTATTTGTGTAAAAAATGACACAGCAATATTGACGTTTTGTCGAGCTGCGGGACCGATTTTTAAATGGAATATTATCGCAGCCTTTTCGTACCTCTAATATACCGATCTACGGCAGTGTGCAGTCTGATATGATTTCTATTTTGAAACCGTGATTGTTTCTAGTGTTAACGAAAGGGAACAAGAAACAACATACTTGGAACACATGCGCCAGTATCGAAGTCTAGGAACGAGTCTAGCGGGCATCTGCATGTCTGTGGCCAGCCGTAACACTCCGCCGTCGGTGATTGGCATGAGGAACTGTTATCACACACCTCGCCAAAAGGGATTCCGGCGCGGTCTGAAGTGCAAACAACAACAACAACATCATCATGAAGAAATCATAACGAGTTTCGACGTATATCGCATCCAAAGGAAGACGATGTCAAAACGAAACAGGAATAATTTCGCCTTGGCATTCACTCATACAGACAGACGCAGAGATAAGTACATGTACTACAAGTACGCACAAATTTTAGCGCAAGGATGAACAGACAGAAAATCGAACAGACAGAAGGATGGAGGGACAGACAGAAAGACGGACAGATGGGGAGAGAGACAGACTGGCTGGAAGGACAAGTCGACAAACGAAGGACATGCAGACGGACGAAGAGACGAAGAAAAGTAATGAAAGATAGACAGGCGGAGATACATAATGAAAGAGAGATAGACAGAAAGAGTGAAAGACAGATGGAATGAAAAAGACAAGTTGACAGAACGAATGACACACATAAAGAAATGATAAATACTATGAAAAGCGGACGGACTATAAAAGACACACTTATACTTAATGATTTTGCAGAGAAAAGTTCCGACCCCGACCGGTGTATATCGAGAACAAACGAAGTAATCGCAACCAGGCGAAGGAAGGATATTCAAAATGGCGGATTATGTGTTTTTACCTCTTTCGTCTACATAAAGTGCTTTTAAAAACCAGAGTACATGTGCAAACATGCACATATGGACGACTGTCTGAAGTAAGCTGAGGGTGTGCTATTTTGAAACCTGCCTTTTTCAACAAGAGCTTCATACTAAGCTATTTTTTGTTTTCGGTATTAGCTAATGAGTGAAATGAAGAAAATTGAAAAAAAAAAATGAAAAAAAAAGATCCAATACATACCTCGAATGACGCAGGTTCCGCCTTCGTTCACGAACCCGGCGCCGCAAACGCAGGATGAGACGCATACTGCATTCGGATCGTTACAGGAACCAGCAATCGGGACACAGTTCTCTCCGAGATCGACCTCTGTGAAAACACAAGGTCAAAGGGATTAAGATGATGTTCGCTTTTTTGGTAAACCCTTACTTAACAATAACGACATTTCAACATTTTGTTTGCAACGGATGGAACAGTCTACTCAAAGAGGGAAATGTTTCCAAATCCCATTTCTTTGTGTGAAGATGGACCTATGCCTTGCAATCCGATAGGACTGTCAACATTTGTTCATGAATCAGGTTACCATGGGCTTGTTTAATCCACTACCAAACGACATTTGACCAGTTTGCTGCAGACGAATCTGGAAAACATTGTTGGAAAAGGAGTAATTGCTCTCAACGAGCAATTTCTCCTTTTCCCACAATATTTTCTGCCATTTCAAAAGATTATTTTGCGATTTCATCGCATTTTAAAAATGTCGTCTGCAAACTGTTTCAATTTGGCGTTTGGTAAAGGGTTAATTGGACTCACCGATTGTGTTCTATAAGTAGCGAACGTTAAAACTGTGTTAAGACACTCTTTTTCATTAAACAAAGTGACACCTTTTTATTTATTTTTTCTTAAGTAATTGAACATCTATGTTTCTATTCAGGAAAGTAAAACGAGATTCTGTACTTTCAGTGCTTTGATGTCAAAGGCCACGTCTTGGTTGTAAATGAAAACACTGCCACTCATCTACTATAGTATGGGAAGTTCAAATTTAGATAGTTGTTTACGGAATAAGCTGTTTAAATGGTTTAATAATGCAACAGAAATGTGCTATATACATCTATCCCTACTGATCTGTTATTAATGTGGTAAGAAATGTAGCAAGAGTCGTCTTAAAGGTAGATTACCAATACTCCGCCATTTTGAATCTCGTTCTACCGTCGGATTGCTACGGGTGCTTTCGGCAAAGTCCGGTCGGGACCGGAACTATTCGATTTAGCACGAATAGTTCCGACCCCAGCAATGGCCGGCATATGTATACCAAGAACGACCGAAGTATTCCCGACGAAAGAATAAATTCCAAAATGGCGGATTGCAGGTATTCCAACTTATTGTAACTTTATCAATATGTGATGATCGGTTCGTTACGTGTACATTAATTTTGCTCAAAACAACAGAATTAACAAATAAACTTAGCAGGCTCACTTTGTTCACAACTTCCACTGAACTCGATAAACCCTTCTGTACAGACACAGACATCAGACGAACCACAGCAAGAGTTGTTTGTCCTGCATTGTCCTGACTGGCAACCCTGGCCGAGAGTCTTGCCTAAAATGAGGCGAAATGTATCGTTACGCACCTTTTCATATAACTTTCCAAACTCCTCAAAGTAACCTCCCCTTGCAACGCAACATCGATAAGGCCATCTTGTTTAGAAACAGACAGCATTAAACCGAAGGAAAATATATTAATTTTATTTTTTCGTCTATTTATTTATGCCTGTTTATTGTCGGAAAACAACTTTCAGATGTTCTAATTAACTCATATTCTTCACCATGATGGCATATAGACATTTATTTTATAGTCATTTGTTAACATTTTTTTCAAAATGTCCAAAACAACTGGACAATTGTATTAGTTAGCCATTTTCACTTACTGTACACGTGTTCATACTTAGGAGAATAAGAAATAAATGTTTGAACTTGAACTTGAATAAGCATTTAAATCAATTAAACAACCAACAAATCATCCATTCAATTAACGCCATAATCAATCCAATAGTTACCGGTGTCACAGTTTCCGGTTTCCACGTGAAGGAAGCGGTCGTCAGGGCAACGGCATGTTGGAAAGGCTCCCATACAGTCTATGCACTATCACTTATAGCCAGAAGGAATATCCTCTGGGAACGCTGAAAGGTTTTCTATAGTTCTTGGAAGATTTTTAAATTGATTATATTTAAACAATGAAACGTGATGCACTGCATATTGAAAATGCAAAATTTTATGGTCAAAGGGGAAAAACTCGAACAGGCAAAAAAATATGACAAGGAAGAGTTGTCTTTCTTTGAAACAAGGAACTTGCCCCAGTCCGAAGCTGGGAACCGGTCAAAATCTGCTTCCGATACCACGTTTCCGGTGAAATTTTGAACACACTCGATTGTGCAACCTGGTTATCAAAATGCCCCCGAAGAAGGCGGAAAACAAGCCGTCTAAAAAGAATGAGGCAAAGAAGAAGGATAAGATTATCGAAGTACGAAAATCTGATAATTTTTGACTCAATTGTAATGATTCTTAACACCAAAATACATGCAAACTGACAGCCGCGAAATGACAGAATGACCCAAGACATTCGAATTCCATATTTAGCTTCATTTGTTAGACACATCGTTAGCTAAAACGCGAATAACATTTGAAGTATTTAATTTGTATTTGCTATTTTCAAACCGTCCGCAAGTGCGTAATACTTTTTTCCAGCCAGGGTGAGCCCTGCCGTATACGTCTCTCATAAATATATGAACTGACAAGCTGGTTATGGTATACCGGATAGCCCATGCCCTGATTGACATCCCAGCTTCAAAGTATTTTCATCGTTTAACACTTGGCGGCCATGGTTATGGACACAGATTTCACCTGCCCTACTGCCGCACTGATGTCCTCAAACACGCCTTCTTTCCTTCAGCTATCCGACTGTGGAATCAGCTAGCGGTGCAACTAGTAACAGCAAGCAGCCTCGAGGCTTTTAAGAGGGGGCTCGTGGTTCCACCGTAAAGAATGATCGAAGGAAAATATTTTAATCACTTTTAACTAGCACCCTATTGTCATTCTTTTTAAATTTATTCACCGCACATCGCCTTTGTACATATACCCTGTACGACTATGCCCCAGAGGGGATCTTGTACAGTACTGGAAGAAGAAGAAGAAGACACCATCAGTATCGCGGATAATAAACTTAAAGTATGCATGATCATGGTCGTCTTACCCCAACATCCTTCTGATTTTTTGTAAAAGAAAAGTTTACAAGCATGTGTTAAAAGGTGCCGAATCAGAAAATTTAGAAAGCGAATTTGAAGTGATGCTATATTACACCATTTGTAAACATAATTTCTTTGTAGGCGAAATGTCAGTGGGCGAATTCTTAAATGGTGTAACTTTGTCTGTACATATCCATTGAATGCAAATAGTTTGATTTAAGAAGCACTACTTTAAATACTGTGGCATTTAGGGAAATTGTTGAGATGGCAGGTGCTTGTTTTGTTAAGATATTTTTTTCTGTCATGAGAGTACAGTCAACTCAACAGTTCCGGATCACTAATAGATAAGGGGCCTCCGTGGCCTAGTGGTTAGAGTACAGAACTTGAAATCACATGGCCCCTCTCCGCGTGGGTTCAAATCCTGAGAGGGATATGGATTTTCATGAGAGGCAGTCTCCCGACTGACTTACGGAATGCCGATGGTTCTACCAACCTTGACCAGCCCTTGTGGGCAGTTGAGTATGGGGTCTTCCTCCATCATTAAGAGTCGGGCATCGCTACATAACTGAAATAATGTTGATGTGATGTAAAACCCATATGAAAAACACAAAACAAAAACTAATAGATAAAAGATTGTTTTTTCTTGTATTAACCAACTGACTGTAGAAATCAACATATGAATTTAACGAAAAATTCTTCCTCTGTCTATTCATACCAATGATTTATGCATACCGCTTTTATTTACCATTTTTCAGTTTTTGAAGAAAACAAGATCGGGGTCATCGCGACAGTTTCGGATCAAATGTGACAGTTCTAAATCGCCGAAAAAAAATATCGGTGAAATTAGGTCACCTTCCGGTGACTTGTCTCGGTCTTAATTAACCGTTCCAAATTGATTGTGATCGCTTTACCAGAAGTGGAAATGTCATCTTGGTTTTGTCAAGAGCTAAATGAATATGCTAAATGACTGTTAAGTTTTTAAGGCCAGAGTTTCTTCGCATTCATAGAAATTTGACAACAAACATAAGATGATCCGGAACTGTCGATGATCCGAAACTGTCGAGTTGACTGTATTCCTGGAAGAATCGTTAAATAATTTAGTCACAATCACCATTTGGGCAGGGGAGTGTTTCGTCAGATTAGAGTTAGTTACCTTTTTGTAATGTCGTCATTATTTATGGTCACCTGATTTCAAATGCATTGATGGCAGCAATCTGAACACACTGGGTTTATCCATGATGTTTCTTGCAAGACTTATGTCATCATACTTTCGTTTCCAAAATATAGTTCTTAAATTTGAAATCCAAATGTTGTGATATTTTGAAGGAAACAGTTATATACATCTGACTTTTTCACCATTATGTATTCACATGAGTTACCGATAAAAATTTTAAATGATGCACAACAATTTCATATACCTTTTACTGCTTAACATGAATGCTTGCAGGAAATATATGTGTCATAAGCCGGGTACGATTTCCCCGAAATATTGTAACCCTACACTTATATCCGAGGTGTATTTCTCAGCTCATAGAAATACCCGAGTTGTTCCGAATATGATAGCAGGAGACCAGTTAGATAACTAAAATATTGTATAAAATACATCAAATCCATGCAAAAGAATACTAACCATTCACTATTTCAGACCTGTTTGTTATTGAGTTCTTTGAATTTTCTTCTCTTCTTCAGGACAAGACCTTTGGTTTAAAGAATAAGAAAGGAGCGAAGCAGCAGAAGTTTATCAAGACTGTTGTAACACAAGTCAAACATGATCCTCGTAAAAAGGTAAATATCTACATGTTATATATAGTATTTCTCCACTGATACTTATTTTAATGCTTTTAACCCTTTAGCAAACGCCAAATTTTAGACTGTCTCAAATTGAAAGAGATTGCAGACGACATTTCAAAATGTGATGAAATTGGAAAATAATCTTCTTATAGGACAGAAAACATTGTGGGAAAAGGAAAAATGAAATGGTCATGAGAAACTGGTTGAGAAGTGTATCAGTAATCTATTTTTAAACATCTTATAGACCTTTGGTGTAGTTTTATCTTTCGAAAACATTTTATTTTAAAGAAAATAAATCCTCAATCTTTGAGTGAGTCCTTTTAAAGGAGCTCATTCTATGAAACTTATATCCAATTTCATGATCACCAGGCAGAAGATGTTACCAAGACCAAAGCAAAGGAGGACAAGAAAAAAGAGTTAGATAATTAAACATGCTCTTCAAACCTGTTCAGACCATAGCTAAAGGTAGGCAAATCTAGAAATTATATCTTCCATCATTGGTCTAGATATGCAGATGTTTCAGGGTCAATTTCATGCAATATTTCAATAAATATTCAATCAAGTCATACTTTGTGGGTACTCATTAGAATTGTCTCATCGAGATGGATCTGCCTGGTCAAGCCTGAAGAAGAGACTTCCTACAAGACACTACTATCCCAGCTTAGCATAAGAGACATTGCAGACATTCCCCAGTCAACCAGGCTGAGATGGCTCGGCCACGTAGAGAGCAGCTCAGGCTGGATCTCAGATCAGATGCCTGAACATACCGTCACAACGTGGTCAAGGCAGACCCAAACTATCTTGTGATGACCTTGTGAAGCGAGACAGAGCATCTCTCGGGCTGGATGGTAGCAACCCACAGGATCGCCATGCCTGGAAAGGAAGGTTGGGCTCTCGACCAGACAAGCAGGCCTCACCCTTGCCAAAGGATTAATAAATGGCCTTTCAAATCTAAAATGGATAATAATGATGATGACCCACAATACAGGGTTAGATCGTCAATAGAAAAGTTAGTTGGAGGAAAATGACTCTTATCTGGACCTTTGTTCCTTATAAAAAATTCTTTTCAATTTGTTATAACTTTGATTTTTGACATTAAGCGCTTAAAGCCTGTTCAGACGATAGCTCAAGGTAGAGAATGCTAGAAATTAGATCTTCCATGTATAAGTTATTTTCATTTTATGATAACATTTATCATCCTGGACATACTCTACCTGAGACACAGACTAGAGCTGCCTGCCCTTACAAAACTGAAATGCTTTGAGCGACCGTGTACAACTCTTATCCAAAGAAATCTCTCAACCATTGTGTAAAGACTTACTATAATTCTCTTTTCTCTATTTACAGGTGTGGACCCTAAGTCCGTGTTATGTGCATTTTTCAAGCAGGGAACGTGTGGTAAAGGTGATAAGTGCAAGTTCTCCCATGATCTTAAAGTCTTCCGAAAGGCAGAAAAGAGAAATATGTATGAAGACACGAGAGAGCAAGGTAAATGCTCAACTATATCTTTATTGCATTAAACAAATATACATTGTTTTAAACAAAAAAGTACAATGAAACAAAAATACTTCATATTTTACAGAACAATTCAAAACCAAAGTCTATGACTAAAAGATTCACTATTAATTTCTAAATAAGATGGCGCAATATATGAATTTGTCTAGATTATTGATAATGTTCATTGATGTTTTTGATATTAGTGATAAATTTCTGTTTAGTTGGCCATGTGTTCGAACGTTTTAGCTAATTTTGCCTTAATTCATACTTTGGACAGATGCGAAGTAAGTGATATTCGCTTTCCACATTATTAAAATTGCAATTTTAAGAAATCCTCCTCTAAGGCATGGTTGTAGATAAGGCTATTTTTCTAATCTAAGAGAGCCGTTTTGTTCTAGTTGTTAAGAGTTTTAGATGCTGAAGCATATGGTCCCCTCCTTGCGTGGGTTCAAATGTCAGTGACAATATTCAGATTTTTTAAGAGGTAGTTTCTCCATTATTTTATGGTATGCAGGTGTCTGAATTTGGACTTTCATGAAAGGCAGTCTTCCGACTGTCTTACGCAGTGGTCGATGGTTCTACTCCACTTGACCTAAGGCAGTTAAGTTTTGGGTCTTCTATCATCTTGCATTAGGCACTGCAACAATTTTTGAAATCATGTTGTAGCAATGTAAAATATAAATATGAATATGGCATAAATGTGGAGGACAGTGGTCCAGGGGTATAGCCTCGGCCTATGGACACGAGGGCCACAGGTTTGAATCCCGTGAGAACCGTTTGGCCTTGCGACCTTTCATTTAACCACATTCGGGGCGAATACTGGTTATGACCAAGGAAGCAGCATCCTGAGTGATTAATCGAAGTTGTAAGAACATCTTTCACCATCGATGTCAGATAAATAAGTTTAAACTAATGTTCAAATCCAACTTTTTTCCCCCAGACAAAATGGACGATTGGGATGAGCAAGTGATCAGCAAGAAGCATGGAGAGTCAAATTCGGGGGGGAGTACTGGTTATGATCCAGGAAGCAGAATCAAGTGTGATTAATCTTAAGTTGTAAGATCTTGTTTCCCAATCAATTAAAATGAATAAGTTTGAACTAATGTTCAAACCCTTTTAATCAAATAACTTATTTTTCTTACCTAGACAAAATGGAGGATTGGGATGAGCAGAAGCTTGAAGAAGTGATCAGCAAGAAGCATGGAGAGTCCAATAAAACCAAACAAACTACCACCATTGTAAGTAAAATGAGATATAGTCAGTACCACCATTGTAAGTAAAATGAGATAAAGTCAGTACCACCATTGTAAGTAAAATGAGATATAGTCAGTACCACCATTGTCAGTAAAATGAGATATAGTCAGTACCACCATTGTAAGTAAAATGAGATATAGTCAGTACCACCATTGTAAGTAAAATGAGATATAGTCAGTACCACCATTGTAAGTAGAATGAGATATAGTCAGTACCACCATTGTAAGTAAAATGAGATATAGTCAGTACCATCATTGTAAGTAAAATGAGATATAGTCAGTACCACCATTGTAAGTAAAATGAGATATAGTCAGTACCACCATTGTAAGTAAAATGAGATATAGTCAGTACCACCATCGTAAGTAAAATGAGATATAGTCAGTACCACCATTGTAAGTAAAATGAGATATAGTCAGTACCACCATTGTAAGTGACCAGGCTTGGTGTCCTTTCTTCTTGAGATGTAGTCGGTACCTTGACCCACTTAGGGAATGCCGATGGTTCTAACTGGCTTGACCAGTTCTTGTGAGCTGTTGAGGACGGGGTTTTCCTTCATCATTAAGACTCTGGCATCGCAATATAATTGAAGTAATGATGATGCGATGAAAAACCCTTCATTTCTCTTCATTGCACAAATCCAGTTCTGCTCAGACTCTTCTTCCATCCCAGAAAAAACGTGTTGATGCAAAGTAGATATAGAAAAAAAGGTCTTTATTCTTTTTTACTCAACTTCATACTTCAAAGTCATCACATCTGCTGTTTAATACATGGAAAACAACTCTGATATAGTATGAATTTGAATGGAACAAGGAATTTCTTTATACTGTTACAACAGTGTGTACGGAATGTCACAAATTAAGAGATACTATATACTAAGCAGTCATTGTCTGCTTTTGATTTCTACCAAACACAAAACATTGTATGCAAGAAAGTTTAAGAGGTAAAAAGACACCTTTGCAGTTGACAGGTTCAAATCCAGGAGACACTGACAGTATTTAGATTTTCATGACATAACAGGTAGTTTCTTGACTGAATATCAATAGTTCTACAGGCTTTAACCAGCCCTTGTAGACAGTTATGTTTAAGGAGTTTCCTCTCGTCAATATGAGTTGAGCATTGTAGTATAAACAAAATGAGGTTGAGGAAATGTAAAGTCTGTAAAGTGATGCAAATTGCTGGAGACAGCATTTTAATTCTTTGTGCCCGAAATAGGAACTTACTCATAATCAGCAGGTGTGACTTAGATATTTTTGGAAAACAGCATGATTTTAAAGAAATTTCCAATTCAGGTCCTTTTTACCTTGAATTGGTAAGAGGCCCAGGCCTTTGAATTTGGGAAGTTTTGTCACCGAAAATGCTGAGTTGGGAAGCCAAAAAGCTGGTGTGACTTTCAATTTTTGGGAAAACTGCATGAATTTAAAGAAGTCTCCAATTCGGAAGGTGCCTTTTATAGGCCCTTGATATATCATAAGAAAAGGTCCTGCTATTGGAAGTGCTTTTAATGGGCCCCTGTTATATAACCAGAAAAAAAGCCCTGATAATATATGATATGCAAGGCTATTTCATGGTGTACAGCACCGTGCAATGCTATCTCATAATTCAAATAATCTAATTCTTGCAAGAGTTATACTATTGGTGAAACTATAGCCAAATAGGTCATTCATGTTGGTTTCCTTTTTCAGATATGCAAGTATTTCCTTGAAGCCGTAGAGAATGGTAAATACGGATGGTTTTGGTCTTGTCCTAACGGAGGCCAGAATTGTATGTACAGACACGCACTTCCACCAGGTAAGTGTATAATAGTTAATCATAGTATAACATAATATTAATCTTATTGGCATTAAATTGTGCTCGGTATAAGTTGGTCGGGCCGGAACAATTTCGTGTAAATCGAGTAGTTCCAGCCCAGATCAATTTATACCAAGAATGACTGAAGTAAGCCGATGAAAGAAAGCGTTTAAAATGACGGATTACGGGTATTCTATCTTGAACTGCAGTTTGACTTGCTAACACCTTCAGTTTTGACAATTTGACAGATCTTTAAAATCCCATAAACCTGTATTTTGTTTTTATTTGCAGGTTTTGAATTGAAGAAAGACAAAGATAAGGGGGAGAAGACAGAAACAATTTCCATAGAGGAGTTAGTGGAACGTGAGGTAAGTGAAATAGAGAAATTTATCATTTACCCTAAATAATTCTAAGCAAAGTAACCTCTCAGCACAATTTGATGAAGTAGAAGTTTCCTTTGGCAAAACACTTCAGAGCCCTAGCCTTTTACTGATAAATCCATAAATGTGGTAATAAAACTGAAAAGTTTTAACATGAGGTTTAACTTCCTAAATAAACAAACAGACTCGTCAAATAGACTTGGAGGAATTTTTTCAGCTGGATCGAGAAAAAAATCTACTAAAAAAAACTTTCATAATTCCAGCTGTAACTTGTAAAGCTTGTAAATTCATAAGCACAATTAATGTAAATGCAAGATATGTATGATTTGCTGTTTGATAATACATATGAAAATACAGCTCAAACTATTTGTTCCTTTGAGCAAACTGAAATCATCAAGTAAAGGAATCGATGAAGTTGTGTATGATGACTTTATTTTCTTACATTGCCAAGCTTTTCCATTAAGCTGTACTGTTAAAGATTGATAAAATATCTAAATTAAAATATTTTCTTTCAGAGAGCAGCTTTAGGCTCAAATACAACAAGAGTGACTTTAGAAACGTTTTTGAAATGGAAAGAGAAAAAGGTGGGTTGAGCTTTTTCAACTTATGTGACTTCATGTTTATGTGAAAATGTATTTACAAAGGGTTTAGGTTTTGGCTTTTGATTGGTTTGAAGCATACTCTAGAGAAACAGGAAATATTTGTCATTTGAGTCTAGAGTTTTATTAATATTGGTCTTTTAAAAGAAAGATGATTAAAAAAAAAACACTTGTAAGAATTTTGCCATCCTTTTATTTAGAAAAGATCATAAGAAAAAATATATAAATGAAAGTGTCTTGTCTTACACAACAACTGTCATCTGATTTCTATTTCTGATTTGGTTGAACAAATAGCCCTTCCCTGTTAACACTAATAGCTTTGCCTAATGAATGTGAAGGTTTTCTTTATATATTTATGGATTTCCATCCCATAAAACATTTGCTTATACTTATAATCAATGAATTTTTGTCCCATAAATCTTTTCCTTATATTAATGTATTTTACACTACCTGTTTAAATCTAATCATGACATAAGTGGAATTGCTTAAAATATGCATTTTTTCCCTTTTTCACAATATTTTCATGTCAAATATAACTAGCACAATCTTATTTTGAATGATTTTAAACCGCTTTCTGCTGTCTATATTGATTGTGACCATTTGTGAAATCTAATATGATGGAAAAAGATAACCAATTGAATGCAGGAACTTCTAAAATATTTGCTTATAGACAGTGTATTTATAAATATAATTTAGTGGTAGTAATCTTTTTATAATCTACTAATTCTTATTTTCTCATTGTAGAAATCAGAGAAGCTGAAAGCACTTAAAGATACCCAGAGCAAGAAAAAATCTGATTTCACACAGGGAAAAGTATTGGGGGTAAGTATTTGTTGAAGACCAAAACAGTTTACACATATGTTCACTCAACACATATTGCTAGATCAAAACACCTTGTTATGTATGTTCACCGACCACATATTGTTTAATACAATCAACTTGTCCTTTATGCCCTCTGACAAAATATTTTTGTTGACCCAAACCACCGGCTTTTTATGCTTGCTGACCTTATATGTTGTTTGATTAAAAACAGACCACATACTGAGGGTTCAATGCAATACTTTAGCAATTGCTTCATGTCTTTGAAGCACTTGCTATAGTCTTGCATTGAACCCTGGATACATTGTTTGATCAAAACAACGGGCATTTCATGTTGGCTGACCTTATATATTGTTCATTCAAAACAGACCTCATACATTGTTTGATCAAAACAACTGGCATTTTATGCTCACTGACCTTATATATAGTTTGATTCAAAACAGACCACATACATTGTTTGATCAAAACAACTGGTATTTTATGTTCGCTGACCTTATATATAGTTTCATTCAAAACAGATCACATACATTGTTTGATCAAAACAACTGGCATTTCATGTTGGCTGACCTTATATATTATTTGATTCAAACAGACCACATACATCGTTTGATCAAAACAATTGGCATTTTATACTCACTGACGTTATATATGAGGGGTGTTCGAAAAGTATCTGGAAATGTTCATAACTTATTTAACAATGCGAAGATTCAAATGGAATTTTCAAAGGCAATACTTTGGTATTCTATGTAGATAATAAAAAAAAAAAATGGTACAAATTGCCCTGATGCACTTTCCACAGTTACTGTGGAAACGTCGCGTCACTTTGATAGAGAGGTATTTAGATAAGTAGGCTATGAGGAAACTTCTAACATTGACCAATATATCATAACAGATAACTAATCGAGAGATATGGGCCGCGTCACGCAAAAGGGGCACTGGGACATAAATAAAAACCACTGACTCAGCTCTTTCTTAGCGCTATTATTCCAGCATCTAGTCACGACAGTTATCATTTGTATTTATTTAAAGGTAGAACTTGATGTCCTTTAAGATGGCAAACAGTGTAACCCCAGACCAGCCGCCACGTCAGTGACGTGGCGGCTGGTCTGGGGCTACACTGTTTGCTATGTCCGAGTGCCCCTTTTCCCGTGACGTGGCCCAATTAATCGAGAGATATTGATAAGAGTAGGGTATGAGGAAACTCCTTTTTTTGACCATTGTACCATTTAAGATAAGTTGTCGAGAAACATTAAGATTAGTGTATTGTAAGAAAATTTCTATCATTGACTGTTATACCATTTAAGATAATTGATCGAGAGATATTAAGATAAGTAGGCTATGAGGAAGCTTCTTTTGTTGACTGTTATACCATAACAGATAAGTTCTTGAGCAAAGTTTTTATAACTGAGATATATAAAAAATCCTATCGTTGACCATTATACCATTTAAGATAAGTGCTTATGCAAAGTTTTTGTAACTGGGATGTAAAAGAAAATTCCTATCGTTGAATGTTATACCATAACAGACAGTTGCTTAAGAAAAGCTTTTATAACTGGGATAAAAAACAATTCCTATCGTTGACCGTTATACCATTTAGATAAGTGGTCGAGAGATGTTTGAATTTAACCCGGACCTCGTACGGGGTGATGATGACGAGGCTGCGGAGGGAGAACTAGAACGGGAAAGAGATGAAGACGATGAGCGGGAAGAGCAGGAATCGAAAATGAAGATCAAGGATGTCAACCTAGACATGTTCGTACCGATAGATGTCGATGACTCTGCGTCAAGTCGTTTGACAAAAAGAGACGTTTCTTCACGGACTTGCAATGGGGATGCAAATGAAGGTAAATGCATTGTAGGATATAATTTAAAAGTTTAACCCATTACCAAACAATAACGACATTTAACCACTTTCTTGCAGACGACTCTGGAAAACATTGTGGGAAAAGGAGAAATTGTTCTTGAAGAGCAATTTCTCCTTTTCCCACAATGTTTTATGCACTATCAGCATATTATTTTTCAATTTCATCACATTTTGAAATGTTGACTGAAAACTCTTTTAATTTGGGACAGTTGAAAATTTTGCGTTTTGTAAAGGGTTAAAGCGAGCTATAAGTAAAAACCTCAGCATTCAAAATTTTTTTGTTAAGTCTTGTAATTTACTTTGTGTTGAAAACAAGATAGATAGATTTTCTTTGGCTTGCAAATATGATATGTATTGTAGTTTTGAGGGTAGTAATGAGTTCTTCCTATTGCGCGCTTGTGTTGCTGGGATAGCAAGTCATCCTCAAAACAATTTTCAGGTAAAAGATTGTACTGTTGCCTTCTTTGCAACATCACAAAACTATCGAACCATTGTTTAAAAAAGTGTTAAACCTCAAACAAACCCAGGGTCTTGGGTGGCTCAGTGGTTTAGGTGTAGGACCTGTGACTCAGGGATCCAGGGTTCAATCCCCACCAGCAGAACTGAGATTTTATTTGTGGGAGTATCCTTAATCCTTGGGCAAGACACTGCAGAGCCATAGCCTAGTGCTTGTGAAATCAAGAAAAGCCGTAAAATAACTGAAATACTGTTGATGTTGTGTTGAACCTAAGACTTTTTTAGCCTATTTAACAGGAGCAAATAAAAGGCACTTCCCAACTGGAAATTCCTTTAAAGTCATGCAGTTTTCCCTAAAATTTGAAAAAACACCCAAGTTTTTGGTTTCCGAGATCAATTTCATCAATACAATTTCCCAAAAATAACAGATTTTGGCTTCTCCTAAAGCAGTGAAGAAAGGCCCCGAAACTATGAAGAAACAGACCCAATCCCAATAAAATTAAAAGGCTGTTTTTCCAAATTTCCTGATAAAGCTTGTGTTTGAATCAAGTTATGCCTGGAAAGTTCCCATTCCCTAAATTTGCAAAAATGACTGTGAAATGAAATATTTTCCTTACAAATTTTCAGGAGAAGATGGAAAAATGGATGAGGCTGGTGCCCTGCCTCCGACAACAGATGGTGCTGGGGATACGGCGAGTGATGCAGCTATTGCCATGGCAATAGCTGCGACTAAAAGTGGTGGTGGTGAAACAAACATTGAAATAGACGAGGATTTATTCGACGGGGAGGATCTGGATTTAGTGGAAGAAGATTTAGAAACACTCGACCTGGAGGATTAACGGAGGCTCTGCATATGTGAGATTGTTCATGCTTGAATGGTGGTGTTGGCATTTACCTGTTTTTCATGGTGGACCCGGCTCGATATGCTATTATCGCGGAAATGGCTAAAACTGTTTTAGAAAATCAGCAGTTTACAAGGAAAAAATAAGCCATACCTCAGCTTTAGGCTTACAAACAGTTACTAACTGTTAACAAAGACCAGAGTACCATTGAGACTGATTAAAATGGATGGTATCTTAAATGAAAATACAATATTGCGATGTGACACATCATTAGACGTCTCGTAGAGATGATTTCAATGATGCGCTACTTTGCAATATTGTTCAGCCCAATATTGAAAATCAACAGTTATCATTGAAGAACAAGCATTACCACATTTTAAAGCCTGGAAATGGTTACTTACAAAGACCAGTGTACCATTGTACTAAACAATTTAAAGAAATTATTTAGGTAAGTGAAAACTGATTAAAATTGACAGTATCTGAAATGAAAGTACAATATTGCAATGTGACCCATCATTGGAAGCGTCTAGTAAAACAGTTCCAAGGAGTAAGCAGACATGAACACAACATGATAATAACATTGTAAGACACAGCCTTATCAAAAACAAATCAAAGTATATCTTTGTTGAAAAGCTTCAATATACTTCTTTATTTGACCTTTTCTCTTAAATATATTTTTACTGACAGTTTAACAGAAGGGAAACATTCTGGTCAGAAAGGCTTTGATAAATATTTCTATGTATATCCAAAACTTTTGACTTATTTCTCCTTGTAAGTTATAACTGCAGAAGGACTCTCGATTTAAATGAAATTTACTAAAGGCAATAGCAGGACACTTAATTTTAAGATTATTGCTTTGGATGCAAATACTGAGATATTTTCTTTTGATAATTGCTTGTGACAAAATATTTTATATTATGATGAATTCACTTCCTTTCAAATGTAAAGATTACAATTAAACTTATTTTGGAAAAAGAAAAGAGAAAGGATCAAATGTAGTGATAAGTTTGATTGGCTTTTGTATTTTTCATGCTGATATGACTTTGAACTGTTTTTTCATTGCCAAACGTTTTCATGTATGGACTTTCTCATGTATGAATCTTCTGAATGCACCTGACCCTGATGAATTACTGTGTACTGATGAAATTCTAAATATATGTGAAGACAATTCAGTAACCCGCTTTTCTTACATTATTGGAGAATCTGAATAAATCGATGGATTTTAACCAAATACCTCAGAAAATCAGTATCTGAAAGCTTTAAAATGCCTCATTTTATTATGGTATATCGCAGGTGTTTATCAGGAAGGACTCTCTTTAAGACTTGGACTGAATCCTCTAAAGGGTCCTGAATGGCCTAGTGGTTAAGGTGGCTGGACTTAGAACTTGGGGGTCCTGAGTTCAAGCCCCACATACAAGGCTGCTTTTGTTGGAGTGACATTTAGCAAGTCACTTCAGAGCCCTAGCCTAGTACTGGTGGATCCAGGAAAGCTGTTACATAACTGAACAATTGTTGATGCTGCATTAAGCACCATACAAGCAAAACATATATACTATTGAAGAATCTGAATAAATGGATGGATTTTAACCAAATACTTTAGAAAATCAGTATCCCAAAGTTTTAAAATGCTTTTTTCGTTATGGTATTAGGCAGGTTATTATCAGGAAGATCTTTCTATAAGTCTTGAACTGAATCCTCAAAACTTTGTTTAACCCTTTACCAATCGCCAAATTTTCGACTGACTCAAATTAAGAGTTTGCAAATGACATTTCAAAATGTGATGGAATTTGAAAGTAATCTTCTGATAGAGAAGAAAACGTTGTGGGAAAAGGGGAAATTGCTGGTTATGAGCAATTTCTCCTTTTCCCTTAGTGTTTTCCAGTGTCGTCTTTAACAAACTGGTCAATTGTCGTTATTGTTTAGTAATGGGTTAAAGAGTCTCTATGTTGGAATGTATCAAAATAATGAAAGTGAAGAAAAAAGAATTTTATTAAAGAGCAATTCCTCTTTGTATCCCAGGGTGATTTACAGTTTATTTGCTTGAGTTACATTAAAATATGTCGACATTGAATTGAAGTTTTATCTTATTTATGTCATTGAATGTTACACATAAAGGTATTCCACCCTTGATGGAAAACTTGTAGAAAAGTCATAATGACAAAGTCAAAGAATTAACAAAACACAGTTTGTTATAAAATCAAGTTTTGTATCATAAGAAATTTTTATAGATTGAAATTTTTATTTGCCACCTTTTATTCATGTAATTTTGATTTCAATGTATTGATTGATAACCAAAGGGAGTTATTTTCTATGGATTTAACAACAGAGTTCATCGATCTTCATCTTGTAAATATAAAGATAAAATCTGAATAATTCAGAAAAGTGGCTTGTTGAATGCCTTTGAACTGGTAAATATTTTCATGATTTAAATTTGAATTAACTTTTTACTAAGCAAATACAAGTTTTCCATCAGGCGTGGAATATCCTAACCCATTACCAAACAATAACAACATTTGATCAGATTGTTGAAGGCAACTTTGGAAAACATTTTGAGAAAAGGAGAAATTGCTCTTAACGAGCAATTTCTCTTTTCCCCCAATATTTTCTGCCCTATCAGAAGATTATTTTTCAATTTGATCACATTTTGAAATGTCTGAAAATTCTTTTTATGTGAGTCAGTCGAGAATTAGGTGTTTGGTAAAGGGTTAACACACCACTGGCTGGGCTTTCTAGGTTCACCTATTATTCTGTATCAAGAGGAAACCATTATATCATTTAATAAATGTTATCAATTTGGTAAATGGATGCCATAGACTCAACATGCATGCTCTTTGCCAACTGTTTCCCTGTATTAAGTAATATGAGGAAGGTGACATTTATGTCCATTACCGAAATGACAGATAATGTCAATTTAATGCAATAAGTTGATATTTAATTAGTTGTATGGTCAGCGAGATAAGAGTGCTCATGTAAGCCTTGATATAATCACACGGTTCGTTGTTGAAAAACAGGCTGCATATTGATTGCTAGGGTAATTGATAAAACAAGATTTTCAGGGATGAGGGATTGCTAGGAAAGCCTTTTATGAGAGTCTGTTATACAACGCTAAAAAGCCCTGTTACCATTTGAGGGAATAGTGTAGTCTACATCGGCGTGAGAACTGGTGATATATCCAGAGCGCAGAATCGAGAGTGACTAATGCTTCTTGATACAACTTGCTTCACCCTAAATGCGAAATAAGCATGCTTTGATATGATCTTATAATGAAGTAGGAGTTTCCGACTTGTTGTTCCCTTTTGAAAACGAGGAGGGGCGGGGGTTCCGTTCCTAAGTGGTAAGGGTACAGAACTTGAAATCGCATTGCCCCTCTCACGTGAGTTCAAATCTTTGAGAGGGATGTTAATTTTCATGAGAGGTAATGCGGACACGGACCTACGGTATGCCGATGGTGCAGTTGAGTATAGGGACTTAGTCCCATCATTAACCCTTTACCAAACGCCAAATATTCGACTGTCCCAAATTGAAAGAGTTTGCAGACGACATTTCAAAATGTGATGCAATTGGAAATTATTCTTCCAATAGGGCAGAAAACATTGTGGGAAAAGGAAAAAATTGCTCGTTACAAGCAATTTTTCCTGTTCCCACACTGTTTTCCAGAGTCGTCTGGAACAAAGTGGTCAAATGTCGTTTTTGTTTGGGAAAGGGTTAAGAATTGGGGATCACAACATAACTGAGTTAATGCTGAATCGATTTGATAATGGCAATCCAAATAAATATTGAACAGGGTGAAGAATCATTCGGAACACCTCGGCCATTTCTTAAAATAACCTCGGAGATGGGGAGCCATTTTTGAAAGTAGGTCAGCAACGAAGGGCCAATCGTATCAAGTCGGCAATCCCCGTCACTAAACAAAGATGTGTTTATATGATCATCTTTAATGGAAAGGGTAAAAAAAAACATTCAATTGTGATAAATAACCAATTTGTGTGTATTTAAATACATATTTAGTGCCTGTGTGCATTTTGCGTTAGCCGCCGGAATTAAGGCGAATTACACCAGGATTTCTGGTGTATTCATGTACTGCCTACGAGGTATATCTACCGACTTGTTACGGGGATTGCCGAGTAGATACGATTGGGTGAAGAATCTTACCAGTGATCCAGTTAATCAAATATGTATCTGGGTGGGCATTTCATACATAAAAAGACATTTGATAACCAAAGGAAAAACATTTTCAATTTTTGAGATAGTCACAGAGGGGTGGTTTAATATGTCATGAAAAGATTTCTTCTGATAACAGTTGAGTATGCTACATTGATTCTTTATATTAAAACCTCTGATTTACCTAATAACAATTCAGTATTTGCTGAAATGATTTAATTGTTGTTGACTGTGCCAACACATAAAATAAAGTTTACACAAATGTATATACACACAAGTCGTGAAAGCGGAGTAACAAATAAGCATACAACTCATGGAAGCGGAGTAAGAAATAAGCATACAAAATTATGGCCATTTGAAATCGACGAACATACGCGTATGAACAGATGTAAGGTTGCCAAGTTTATTTGTCTGGACCTGGTTTTTTTATGACTAGTTCAAAATGAGGAAATCAGTAGATGTCAATTATAAAGTATTATTAATTATTTATAACTCATGACATTTTCCTATTCGAATTGGCTAGAACCCTTTTGAAAAATGGCGAAATTGCCCATCATTTGTTAATTTTTCCTTTTATGAAAAATGGTTTCCAAGTCTCCTACTGAAGATGCTTCTGATAGAGTCAATGCGAAGCGCTTAAATGATTTACAAAATGGCGAAAAACCATCCTGATGTGCAAACAATTCTTTGATCCTTGTCTTGAAATCGCTTAACTGGCCATAGAGAGTTCAATGGTTCAGTCGACAGTTCCAGTACATCAGAGCTGATCGTTTGGCGTCTCTAACGTAATACCACTTCCGGTTTCTGAGTTTTGGGCCTGCGCAGACAAACTATTCATTTCCAAGCTTTCTCCGGGCCGAGCTTCAGTCAGTATCTGGCCTGTACCCGGCTCACAAGAAAAGCTGGTTCCTATAGTCGACGGCATTGGTTCCCTACGGCACGCTAACAAACGTCTAAGTTCCCGTCGAAAACGTTTGTTCAAGAAAGTGTAGATGTAGAAATTAGCGTTGAACGACAGAACGGTGCATAATTCATAAGACGTGTGCATAATTCGGTTCACACGTAAGCTGTTTGACGATCGAAGTTCGGTGTTTGCCAGGATTTGGATGTAGATGAGAAAGATGGCGTAGGGCATTTCCGGTATCAAGAACACAACGGCAATGGCTATGACGATTATGGAATACTTCCGGTTTTCCTCTTCCGTCCTCCGTCCGTTGTTTTCAGTATCGGACTGGCTGTGAAGTTGATGTTCTAAGAGAAAAGTGGTTGCTGTAAGCGCCACGCAAGGAATCAGATGCATGAACAACAACGTCGTCATCATGTGTGCACAACTTCCGGTGCAAGGCTTTTCAATTAGCCAAGAACACATTCCGTCAGACATTTTTTCGTCGGTCAGGTGGAATATGTGCAGTATTGGAGCCAAAAGGACGATTTCCGCACAGACGATAATGTGGGTCTTCTTCGTGAACCAGATCTGTGTTGTAAACGGAAATTTCACACAAATGAATCTCTGCAGTCCAAGATACAACGTCAGCCATATCGACATTGTGTGGAATATCCTTGAGAAATAGAACTTGGAAAGCATGAAGGCTTCACAGAGCGGCTTGCTAAGCAGGTAGGCCTCTTGTTGTTCATATTCATACACAGGGTAAGTGAAGTTGAGGGAATCAAATAAACCATCATAGTAATATTCGTATTCTGGATTAACATCCAGGGCAGCATAATCAACGTCCGGGACCGACTGGTAACTCGCATAAACCATCATATACGAGGGCAAGGTCACCAAACCCGTCAGCGAATCCGTTATTGCTATGGCAACGAGCAACATATTCGTAGCGCTTCGGAGAGCCTTGCGTGTGAGGACGATTGAGACAAACAGATTAACTATGAGAGTCATTACCACAAGTACCACCCACACGTATAGGTAGATAACTCTCTCGAAGCCGAATGCCTGGAACGTGAAGTCATTGTATTCGTGGTCGATGCCTATATGCATCGTCGTGTGGTTCTGCTCTGTCATTTTCGTTATTTGGGTTTTTCACTCTAAGGCAATGTAGGGTTTTCTTCTTCTCCCCCTTTAAATATATCTTGGGACTAAGCAAAGTATATTTACGTTTGCTAGGCAATAATCGTCTGCGTTATTTCCATGAAAGCCGCAAAACCATTTCCAGTTACGTAGTAATTCAAGACAGGGTTTGAAGATAACATTCAACTTTCGGTCTGTGCAATTTTCAGACACATTGAATACGTGTGCGCTTTTTTTTTAATCCTCACATTATTAACACATACGTCGGAAATTAATCCTCTCGAATTGTACCACCAGGCACTTTATATATACGACACGTTATAAATACATTATCTTAAACTGTTTATTTATCCAAAGGGTAAAAACTTTCCCACAGAACTGTTCTTTAAGTATGTAATACACACCCACAACTGCGAAGAAAGGCGTAAGTGTCGTTTGTACAACTATACATCTAGGACTGTTAAAATACACGCTTGCAAATGCGAAAGAAAGGCGTGTGTTTTTTTTTTCATCTATAACCTAGTTTCTTCCATTTTCCAAGCTTTAGCTACTGTTCGCTGCGCTTTATCTAGATTGAATTACGCAAAGTAGCTCTATCTTACATGTGCCTATCTGTACATATGTGTCTTATCTACGTTTAAGCAAGCTATGGAAACTCGGGCTTTTTTACACTTAGAATGCTGGGTAGTTATCTAAAAAAAGATGTGTGTGTCTTCTGCTTTCAAAAACCGTGAATGTCTGCTTAGTTTTGTTAGGGAAAGATACTCAGAGTAGCAAACAGGTTAGATCCCAGGCCAGCCGCGAATTAACTTGGCGGCTGGCCTGGACATAACCTATTGCATAAGTCGATTCCAGCATTATAAGGGTTTAATTTTGTATAATAGAAAACTAAACCTGGTCCTCCTGTGTGAAATGTTATGATGCCGGTAGTCATTGGATTAACAAAAAGCTTTAGCTAGAGATAGAAATACATAGCTATCGACTAAATGAGATATCCGACAGTCTTTGCATTCATGCTTACCACGAAAACAGTCCTATGATGTTGATAATCATTGAAATTAACAAACACCTGCAGATGAAGATGAGTTTGCTAGAGATTAAATGCATAGACTATTTTATATTCAAGTCAGTGTTTGCATTTGGTATTACTTCGAGAGAAAAAAAACTCATTGAAATTAGCAAACATTTGTAGGTGATGATGCTATTGCTAGAGATCGAATGCAAAGATATCGACTTAAAGAGATAAAAGTCAGTGTTTGCATTCATTTATTACTTCGAAAAAATGCAAACGTGTGCTGCTCGATGAAGATGATATTGCTAGGGATTGAATGCATAGCTATCGACTATTTGAGATTCAAGTCATTGTTTCCATTCATTATTACTTCGAAAAAAAAAAGGCTTTTGTTGCTGATACTCATTTAGATGATAGAAATTGCATATCTATCGACTTATGGTGATACAAGTCAGTGTTTGCATCCATTATTACTTCGAAAAAAAAAATGCAAACATATGCTGTTTGCTAACTGAATATGCTATTACTAGGGATTGAATGCATAGCTATCGACTTATTGAAATAAAAGTCAGTGTTTTCATTCATTATTATTTCGGAAAAATATAAACGTGTGCTGCTCGATGAAGATGACACTCCTAGGGATTGAATGCATAGCTATCCACTTGTTGAGATTAAAGTCAGTGTTTGCATTCATTATTACTTCGAAAGGAAATGCAAACATTTGCTGCTCGATGAAGATGATATTCCTTGCTCGATGAAGATGATATTCCTTGCTCGATGAAGATGATATTCCTAGGGATTGAATGCATAGCTATCCACTTGTTGAGATTCAAGTCAGTGTTTGCATTCATTATTACTCCGAAAGGAAATGCAAACATATGCTGCTCGATGAAGATGATATTCCTAGGGATTGAATGCATGGCTATCCACTTGTTGAGATTCAAGTCAGTGTTTGCATTCATTATTACTCCGAAAGGAAATGCAAACATATGCTCGATGAAGATGATATTCCTAGGGGTTGAATGCATAGCTATCCACTTGTTGAGATTCAAGTCAGTGTTTGCATTCATTATTACTCCGAAAGGAAATGCAAACATATGCTGGTAAATGAAGATGTTATTGCTAGAGATCGAATGCATGGCTATCGACTTAAAGAGATAAAAGTCATTGTTTGCATTCATTATTACTTCGGAAAAATACATTATATGCTGGTAAATGAAGATGATATTGTTAGGGATTGAATGCATAGCTATCGATTTATTGAGATTCAAGTCAGTGTTTGCATTTGTTATTACTTCGGAAAAAATGCAGACATATGCTGCTCGATGAAGATGATATTCCTACGGATTGAATGCATAGCTATCCACTTGTTGAGATTCAAGTCAGTGTTTGTATTCATTTTTACTTCGAAAAGAAACCGCAAACATATACTGGTAAATGAATATGCTATTGTTAGGGATTGAATGCATAGCTATCGACTTTTTGAGATTCAAGTCAGTGTTTGCATTCATTATTACTCCGAAAGGAAATGCAAACATATGCTGCTCGATGAAGATGATATTGCTAGAGATCGAATGCATAGCTATCGATTTATTGAGATTCAAGTCAGTGTTTGCATTCATTATTACTCCGAAAGGAAATGCAAACATATGCTGGTAAATGAAGATGTTATTGCTAGGGATCGAATGCATGGCTATCGATTTATTGAGATTCAAGTCAGTGTTTGCATTCATTATTACTCCGAAAGGAAATGCAAACATATGCTGCTCGATGAAGATGATATTCCTAGGGGTTGAATGCATAGCTATCCACTTGTTGAGATTCAAGTCAGTGTTTGCATTCATTATTACTCCGAAAGGAAATGCAAACATATGCTGGTAAATGAAGATGTTATTGCTAGAGATCGAATGCATGGCTATCGATTTATTGAGATTCAAGTCAGTGTTTGCATTCATTATTACTCCGAAAGGAAATGCAAACATATGCTGGTAAATGAAGATGTTATTGCTAGGGATCGAATGCATAGCTATCGATTTATTGAGATTCAAGTCAGTGTTTGCATTCATTATTACTCCGAAAGGAAATGCAAACATATGCTTCGATGAAGATGATATTGCTAGGATCGAATGCATAGCTATCTTGTTGAGATTCAAGTCAGTATTTGCATTCGGAAAATGCAAACATATGCTGGTAAATGAAATGTGTGCTAGAGATCGAATGCATAGCTATCGATTTGTTGAGATTCAAGTCAGTGTTTGCATTCATTATTACTCCGAAAGGAAATGCAAACATATGCTGGTAAATGAAGATGATATTGCTAGAGATCGAATGCATAGCTATCGATTTATTGAGATTCAAGTCAGTGTTTGCATTCATTATTACTCCGAAAGGAAATGCAAACATATGCTGGTAAATGAAGATGTTATTGCTAGGGATCGAATGCATAGCTATCGATTTTGAGATTCAAGTCAGTGTTTGCATTCATTATTACTCCGAAAGGAAATGCAAACATATGCTGGTAAATGAAGATGTTATTGCTAGGGATCGAATGCATGGCTATCGATTTATTGAGATTCAAGTCAGTGTTTGCATTCATTATTACTCCGAAAGGAAATGCAAACATATGCTGCTCGATGAAGATGATATTGCTAGAGATCGAATGCATAGCTATCCACTTGTTGAGATTCAAGTCAGTGTTTGCATTCATTATTACTCCGAAAGGAAATGCAAACATATGCTGGTAAATGAAGATGTTATTGCTAGGGATCGAATGCATAGCTATCGATTTATTGAGATTCAAGTCAGTGTTTGCATTCATTATTACTCCGAAAGGAAATGCAAACATATGCTGGTAAATGAAGATATTATTACTAGAGATCGAATGCATGGCTATCGATTTATTGAGATTCAAGTCAGTGTTTGCATTCATTATTACTTCGAAAAAAAATGCAAACGTGTGCTGCTTAATGAATATGCTGTTGTTAGGGATTATATGCATAGCTATCGACTTTTTGAGATTCAAGTCATTGTTTGCATTCATTATTACTTCGAAAAAGGGCAAACATATGCTGCTACACGTTGAAAGTTTTTCAGATAAAATATACCCAGGGAATTTTAAAGGTGCCTCTTCACATATGAGTGTGAGTTTTGAAATTTTGAAGTTAAATATTAATTCTGTAAAACTGCACAACAGCTGTACTGTTATATGTTATTCACTGAAGGGGAGAAGTTGGTAGCAAAATCAGGTCGTTTTTAATTCTTTAAAGTGTGTGTACAGTGAATTAACATGTATTTTAATTCAAAAGCGTGACATCGCGTATGAGATTTACCCCATATAAACTGTACATACTTAGATAAATTGACGCTTCCTGAAATAACTATGCTTTCAATAGCTACTTTTAATTGTATGTCAAACAATAATAATATTAACGACATTTTATGTTGACATTCAAATTTTCTCTTCTGTGAACAAGCAACTTAAACCCATTACCAAACATTAACGACATTTAACCACTTTGTTGCAGACGACTATGGAAAACACTGTGGGAAAAGGAGAAATTACTCGCTGGGAGTAATTTCTCCTTTTCCCACAAGGTTTCCTGCTCTATCTGAAGAATAACTTTCAATTTCATCACATTTTGAAATGTCGCCTGCAAACGCTTTCAATTAGAGACAGTCGAACATTTGTCGTTTGGGAAAGGGTTAAGTAACAGTTAACCATTCAATTAAGTCATAGGGGGGTTAAGCGGCACTGTACATGTATGTGTGCGTCAGCATTTTGTGCAGCAATTCGATTACATCTTACAAACTTCCGTTACCACTTAACGAATATGCTTGCATCAGAAACAGTTTAGCACATTACCACCTTACGCCACATTTTGCGTCTTGCAGAAGACGACTTTCAAAAAGGACTGTGGCAAAAAAGAGAAATTTCTTGTCACAAACAAAATTTATCTTTTAACCGCAATGCCTTTTCAATTTATTCACATATTGCAACAGCGGAACTGAAAGGGTTTTTTACATGTTTACATAGCTGCTTTAAAGTCTTCTTCTTTAAGTTAAAAGAATGTCGTCTGCAGGTGGTAAAGATTTAATTCCTTGCTCCGTAAATCTACGTGGCCAAGTCGTTATAGTAGCGGACTTAGAATTTGGGGGTCCCGGTTCGAGCCCCGAAGCCATCTTTGGCTTCGTGGGAGTGACCTTTGGCAAGTCACTTCAGAGCCCTAGCTTAGTACTGGTGGATCCAGGAAAGCCTTTTTAAACAACTGAAACATATTGATACGGCGTTAAACACCATAATAATAAACAAATAATTAAACTACTGTGACTCTGCATTTACTGCAGGTTTTTTGGGAAACAAGCGTAACAAATGTATAGATAATTAGATCTCACCTGTTTATTACAAACACCGACACGAAAATGGTTATTTTTTACTTGGGTTAGTGTAAGGGTTAGACTTCAAAATTGTCCTCAGAAGCTGATATAGTGCGAAAAGATTCATCTGATGTTTGCCTTTATGCAAAAATAAGTTACAAATGCAAAATTCCATCTGACGTTGACATTTATGTAAGAATAAGTTAGAAATGTGAACAAATTTCACCTGGCGATGACATTTATGCAAGAATAAGTTAGAAATACTAACAAATTCCACCTGGCGTTGACCTTTATGAAAGAATAAGTTAGAAATGCGAACGAATTTCACCTGGCGTTGACATCAATGCAAGAATAAGTTAGAAATGCGAACAAATTTCACCTGGCGTTGACATTTATGCAAGAATAAGTTAGATATGGAAACAAATTCCACCTGATTGACATTTATGCAAGAATCAGTTAGAAATGCGAACAAATTTCACCTGGCGTTGACATCGATGCAAGAATAAGTTAGAAATGCGAACAAATTTCACCTGTCGTTGACATTTATGCAAGAATAAGTTAGAAATGCGAACAAATTTCACCTGGCGTTGACATTTATGCAAGAATCAGTTAGATAGCGGAACAACTTCCTGACGTTGGACTTTATGCAAGAATAAGATAGAAATGCGAACAGCTATCTGACGTTGACCTTTATGTTAGAACAAGCTATAAATGCTAACAAATTCACCCGAGGTTGGTGACCTCTATTATCATTATTTCAAACTACGTTGGGTTTCTTTATATGTCTTCGGGGTTGTCCTCCAATTATTTGCACAAGAACACTAAAGGTATTAAGATCAACGCCATATGAATTTGTACGCACTATATCCGCACTAAGGTACAACTGTGAGGTCTGGGGATTTTGTAAAGTAGAAAATCTAGAAAATGTAGAAAGGAAATATCACGTTAGTACTACAGTCCAGCTTGTGTTAAGCAACCATCCATTACAGAAAGTCCCATCATTGAATTCATGCTGTATGAATCAATTTGTGTTAAGCAGTCAACCTGTCTTAGACGGCCAATTATCTCAGGTCCATATACTGGTATCCTAACACAAGTTAGACTGTAGTACTACATGGACGTCAAGTATAAATGTTTGTAGTTTACAAGTGGATTTAAAAGCAACCGGCGTACAACGTATAAACCCACCTCAACAAATACATTTGTCTAATTCGAAAACAACCCCTGGGGATAACACCGGTAACGTTAAAAAGGGGATATTGTTGGTGTTATGTAGAGAAATCATTGCGACAAAAAAAAAATGCGCATTATTTGTCGGTTCCATTTAGCACCAAATCGCTGGGTGCATTTCATCCCTAACAGGATCGGGATTGTTTCTGATGCTGTTACCATTTAACTATAAGCATAGCCCACAAATTGACTTGAGTACAGGTCATGTATCCAGGAAGCAGAGTCATCGAAGGTGAACTTAAAAACGCTTCAAGCTTCCGTCAAAATCGACTTCAGATAGATAAATTTATACAAATGAACTCGTGTCTTTTTTATCTTTTTGTGGTTGTCTTTTTCCATTTCGTAGAAACCATGCAATATTATTTAAGATAACCGGGATGATGTGTGTAACATATCAAGGATGAATGTAATGTTTATCAATTCATTTTACTATGTTTTCAAAGTAACAAATGGTCGAAAACACTCCAATGATTCAATAACAATGGGGCATTGCCATATCTAAGTTAAAAGAACCTGTTGTCAGACAATGATGCCGGGCTTTATATATGACTATTTATCTATTTTGTGTACTGTAATATATTTCATGCTAAATTGGCAATTATATAAACTTTAAACCGTGCCTTAACAATTTCAATAGTCTTGGTTTCCGGGGATTTAAGGAATCTAATTTCCTGGGATGGTTCTTCCTTCTGGCATTATTGATTGGAACCTGGGACCATCCTGTTTATGTCGGTCCAAAGTTAAACCAATCAAAATCACGTACATCATATAACCAAGACCAGACTGACAAAATAGAAATGCTTGATGTTTTCGACATTCGCGAGTGACTCTGAAACACAATTGGAAATGTTTTCTTTCTGTTTCTTGTAATGTTTCCAATTCATCTTTGAAACGAACTTTTTAAAGATGCAATCGTGAAACGCAGCAGCACCCAGACCTCCCAGTCTCAGCTTACTTTACATTCAAACGTACGAAGTATGGTTGTCTTCTTTAATGTAGAAGTGTCCTTTATCTCACAATACATCTCAGCAAGGAGTGTTTACCCATTCAGCGAAATTGGATTTCAATCGAAGGGATTGTCTAGCTCAAACACGTGATATATATGTTATGACAACATTTAAGTCATCAGTATTTGCGACTCGGTAAGCATAGCAAATAGGTGGATTTTGCTGGACTTTTGTCTCAATGAAGGTATTTAGAATTTACGAGGGACGTGTTCCGATTACTATTTGTGGGTCATCTACTGTTGATTTCGTTTTGGTTTATATCTTTTTCTTGTGAAAAGACTGAATTGTTTGACGTTTGATCGATGAACAATTCCTAAAAAAAGAAAACATCCTGTGTGCCTTTGCCATTGTGTGACGATTGCCATTTGTCTTTTGGATGACTTCAATTTTACTTTCATTTTTTTGCGAAAACCAGCTGCTAAAGGAGAAACAGCCTTACTTTAAGTTAAAAACCCTCGCCAAAAGAAAGGAAATATACAACACCTCTGGGGTGTCTGTTTGGATTAGGTCTAATTGGCGGTGACTTTATAGCCATACCAATGCATAATACGACACTTCTACAGAAAGTCTATCGTGGTGAAAACGGAGACTTTAAGATCCAGGATATGGGAACCGACTCTTTCCGCATGAATGATCCAGTGCCCGTATTCGTAGGTAACATGAATTCCACGTGGTGGCCAATATTTACCAATGACTCTTATAACCCGAAGCAGATATTCGATGGTAACAGAAGCGAACTAAATCCGACTACACAGAGATACTACGATTACGCAAACACGGACTTCATTTACCAGGCTTTTGGCTTCGAGAGAGTAATCTATCTATATACGTGGTCAGTACTTGTGGTTATGACCCTCATACTTAATTTAATTACTTCTATAGTCTTTACGCGCAAGGCTCTTCGAAGCGCAACAAATATGTTACTCGTTGCCATAGCAATAACGGATTCGATGACAGGTTTGGTGACGCTGCCCTCGTATATAATGGTTTACGCGAATTACCAGTCAGCCCCGGATGTTGATTATGCTGCCCCGGATGTTGATTATGCTGCCCCGGATCCAGAATACGAATATTACATTGATGGTTTATTTGATTCCCTCAATAACACTTACCCTGTGTATGAGTTTGTACAACAAGACACCTACCTGCTTAGCAAGCCGCTCTGTCAAGCCTTCATGGTCTCCAAGTTTTATTTCTCGATGACATTCCACACGATGTCGAGATGGCTGACGTTGTACCTTGGAGTTCAGAGATTCGTCTGTGTGAAATTTCCGTTTGCAAAACAGATCTGGTTCACGAAGAAGACCCACATTATGGTGTGCGCAGGGATTTTCCTTTTGGCTCCAATACTACACATATTCCACTTGATCAACGAGAAAACGCTGTACGGAATGTGTTCTTGGCTAATCAAGATGCATTGCACCGGAAGTTGCGCACATTTAATGACGATGTTGCTGTTGATGCATCTGATTCCTTGTGTAGTGCTTACAGTAACCACTGTCCTTTTCGTCCATCACATTCTTCACAACCGATTCGATACCGGCAGCGACAGGAGGGCCGAAGAAAATAAAAGAGTTTCAAAAATTGTAATCGCCGTCGTAGTTGTATTTCTGATACCAGAACTCCCGTATGCACTTTTTCTTGTGTACCTTCAAGTTCTCGCAAATACTAAGCTGTGGTCTTCGAACGATCTGAAAACAAACCATGCCATTCACGCATTTTATGAAGTTTCAACTTTGCTTTCATTCAATGCCAATTTCTACATTTTTACCTTCCTTAATAAAAGGTTTCGTCACGAATTAAAGGCAATGTTTTTATGCAGAAATCGTCTAGGAGAAACCTCAACTTCCAAAACAAGCCGTTCACGAGGCTCGGATAGTCGCACCACGCAGTATGGTTCGGAAACCAACAGTGTAACTGCATCAAAACCATTGAATAACCAATCCTACGAGCTTGAACCAAGAACCAGCATGGAAAAATAGATGAAAATAGAAGAGAATCAGTTTAAGTGATGAAAACCAATATTTATTCAGGGTTACCGTTCCTTTTTAATGCAAATGTTTTTAATATGCCTGATTAAAAAGGAACGACTACATTGGACTGAGAAAGAAATGGCTTGCTAAACGAGGAATATGGTTCCAATACGTTGACATAGCGTTGTAACACCGTCTCTATAATGACAAAGTCGTTGTCCCTGAAAATGGAAAATTCATATGGTATATATGTTCTTATTTCGTGGCTAAAAGCTCTGCAAACACTTTGGAAATAGCAATGCTTTCATAATGAATATTTGTTCGAAGAGATGAATATTTGTTCGAAGAGTTTTTGACTAGTATTATCGATAGTTAAAGTTTACTTTTAAATTGAATGCTTGTAACTGTATGTGCGCTTGAATGTATGCGTGCTTAATTGCTTAAAAGGATATGTTTGTGTATGTATTATTTTTTTCATTTTCTATACTTATATTTACTTCAGACATATATATGTAAATGTTTTTTTCTATATTCCTGTGTTCATGAGTGTTGAACTGTTTTCCTTTTTTATTTCATATGGGTCAAATCAAACGTTGCTTGTTCCCAGATGTGAGAAAATTTGGGAGTTGGGAATTATTTTTAATAAATCTACACAACAGCTGGTGTCAGACATGAGAGAATATGCAGAAATTGTAATTCTGGACAAATAGAAAACGAATTTCACTTTTTGTTAATAAACTTGTTCAAAACATTCAAATATTAGATATATAAGGAAATACTATCATAAATGGCCAAAATACATAGTGAGTAATCTATTATCAAATCCTTCAAAGAAAACCATTTTTAATTTGTCAAAGTATATTTATCATGCTCAGCAAAATAGAAATTGAATGACACCTTTAAATGAAAAGCTTTCCTGTAAATCCATGTCTTTGTTAAACTGTTTGTAAATTTGCTACATATAACATGTTAGTTTATAATGCAATAAATATTATTATGTTATATTCTTTCATGTTTAATGAAACATACTCAAGAATGGCCACTGATCGTACCAAACTCTTGTGCAATATTCGACGGACATCACACTATCTTAGAGTATCGGGCAGCTCTAGTCGGCAAACCTTTTATTTGCTTGGATATGCTCGGAATATATAAGACTAGAACCACCTTTCTATTCAGATATTCAAATTTTCAAGTGTTATCATTGGCTATTGCATTGCACCATAGAAATCATAATCGACACCCCTTTACAACTTGGCTTTGGAAGGCTGCACAAGAAGCGTGAATAAATAAAGAGTGTTTCCATAAAATTTTTGAATTAAACGAGAGACGAAGATGATGCTAAAATATTTAACCAAGTAACCATGCATGTACATGAAGCACCATATGCAATTCCAATTGATGTTGATTTAATGTGAATTTCACAAACTATTTTTCATTAGGTGGCCTTTTCATCTGGCTTTATGCATTAGAGACAAATGCCATTTTGTTAATAGTGGATGTTGACATTTGTAAGTCCCTCTTAAACAGAGCCGGTCCCATGTCACATCAATGAAATACGAGTACATCAATCATTTCTGACCAGACTTTCAAAATACCCATGCTGTTCTGACCTCCTCTAATAACTCAAATACTCTCGATCAACGCTATTTCTTGTTCATATTTACAGAATATCTTTTACAACAAACCCACTAACCGCCGTGAATGTTTGTGTGAATGATATAAGCTCTCTGACTTACCAGACCAATTTTGGTTGACATTTAAGTATACGGATTATGTTTATTGTACGTAATATATCCGCGATGCTTATCAGGGAGTGGTTAGCCAATCAGCGTATTTGGATTCCAATTAGAGGGATTGTCCGGCTCAGACAAATGATATTTGTTATGACAACCCTCAATCTATCAGTATTTGCGACTCGGTTAGCGTTGAAGATAGGTGGATTTTTTTTGCAGGACCTTTGTTCAACGAAGGAATTGAAGATAATATTCCGAACTTACAAGGGACGTGCTCCGTTTTCAATTCGTCGTTCATCCACAGTTATTTAAAGTTTGGTTCTACTTCTATTTTCGGTGGGAAGAATATTAATTCTTTAACGATTATTCCGTGAAAGTAGTGGACAAACTCGTTTTTGCCTTTGTCATTATGTAACTTTTTTTTTTCGAGGACTGCACTTGTTTCTTCACGAACACGTCTGGATTTCAAATGTTTACATGTTTCATGTTGTAACTTACAACAGTGTTCAAGTGTCCTTAAGGAAAGATATTTCAAACACAGCCGAAGGTTCTGTTTGATCTTTTTAACCAGACTGTTAAAGGAAAGCCAAACAATCAAAATCATACGAAACGTCTGTGGCATTACATACATTGTGGTGGATACTATGCCATCAAGATGGTATTCTTCCGCATGGAATATTCTTCGCCCGGTAGAATTGGTGACACAATTAACCTGAAAGCTGTAATCGTAGGTAACGCAAGCAACTCGAATCCCATGATCGAAGGTAACAGAGGGAACATGACTGTGAATACACAGATAACTTTTGATAACGAATTCACGGAATTCACATACCAGGCTTTCGTCTTCGAAAGGGTTATCTATCTATACGTGTGGGTGGTACTCGTTGTTATGACTCTCATTGTTAATCTGTTTGTATCAATTGTCCTCACGCACAAAACCCTTCGAAGCGCTACAAATATGTTACTCGTTGCCATAGCAATAACGGATTCGCTGACAGGTTTGGTGACCTTGCCCTCGTATATAATGGTTTATGCGAGTTACCAGTCTGCCCCGGATGTTGATTATGCTGCCCCGGATGTTGATCCAGACTACGAATATTACTCTGCTGGTTTATTTGATTCCCTCAACTACACTTACCCTGTGTATGAGTATGAACAACAAGACGCTTACCTTCTTAGCAAGCCGCTCTGTGAAGCCTTCATGCTCTCCAAGTTCTATTTCTCAAGGATATTTCACACAATGTCGATATGGCTGACGTTGTATCTTGGACTGCAGAGATTCATCTGTGTGAAATTTCCGTTTACAACACAGATCTGGTTCACGACGAAGACCCACATTATAGTCTGCACAGGAATCGTCCTTTTGGCTCCAATACTGCACATATTCCACCTGACCAACGAGAAAACGCTTGACGGAATTTGTTCTTGGCTAATTGAAAAACCTTGTACCGGAAGTTGCGCACACATGATGACGACGCTGCTGCTAATGCATCTGATTCCTTGCACGGTGTTAACTGTAACCACTGCCCTTTTCGCTCACCACATTCTTTACAATCGATTTGATGCTGGCAACGAACAGAGGGCCGAAGAGAATAGAAGAGTGTCAAAAGTCGTAATCGCCGTCGTTGTTGTATTTCTGATACCAGAACTCCCGTATGCACTCTTTCTCGTGTACCTTCAAGTTCTTGCATATACTGAACTGAGGTCTTCAAACGATCTGAAAACAAACCGTGCCATTCACGCTTTTTATGAAGTTTTAACCTTGATTTCATTCAATGCTAATTTCTATATTTTTACCTTCCTCAATAGAAAGTTTCGTCTTGAATTAAAGACAAGGCTTCTGTGCAGAAGTCGTCGAAGTGATACCCCCACTTCCAACACAAGCCGTTCACAAGGCTCGGATACTCGTACCACACAGACTGGTTCGGAAACCGACAGTGCCACTGCATCAAAACAATTGAATAACCAATCCTACAAACTTGAACCAAGGACAAATGTTGCCAATACGTCGAAACTGAATGAGAATAAGCTTTAGTGGTGAAGACCATTGTCTATTCAGAGTTATTGTTCTTTTCAAAACAAATATATTGAATATGCTTGATTGAAAAGGAACGGCAACTCTTGACTGAAAATGAATGGATTCGCTTAATTGAAAAAAGTGGTTTAAAAATACTGACATATTGATTCGACCCATTTCCTTTTTATTGTCTTATATTATTCTGTGAATAAGGCCTAACACTCTATATATAGCAAACGTGCCATAATTATTGAATATACCTTCCTAAAGTTGTTTAGGAATCTATCATGACAAACAATTACCTATAGTTTTAGAGAACTTTAAATTTGTGTGCTTGTGTCTGTGTGTGTGGGGTGTGTGTGTGTGTGTGTAAATATGTGTGTGCGTGTACATGTATGCATTTTTACCATTATGCATCTGCATACAACATTTTGTGCTTTTTTCTTGTTAATATTAATCAATATATTAATATAATCGATATATATTACTTTTTACTATAAACATGCAAATGTGTCCATGCATATGTGTTTTGTTGTCGCTCCTTCTTAGTTTTATTTAGCTCATACCAGACCTTGTCGGGCAGATATCGTTTTCTACATTTTACGAAGTCCATGTGACATGATCGATGCACCAATTATCAATTATTTAGATATTTTCATGATGATAAGCAGTCAGCAGCTTGGAAAAAATTCTTTCCAGAACTGGTTAGGAAGGAGCTGTAGCATGGGTGAGAACGCACATTGCCGTCACATAACTGCATTTTGGTTGAAAGTGGATTAAAACCGTGACTTAAATCATTTGGACCAGAGAATCCAATGATGTTCATTTTACCAACGCCCTAAATGGCCTTAGGGAAATCTTGTTAATGTCCTGTCATTTGATATGATTCTATGTTATTATTTGATATTAAGGTAAGAACTAGGTAATGAAGAAAAGTCAGAATAACAAAATTAAAGATTAAGGACGTTCTCGGTAGTTTTTTCTGTGCACTTCATCTGTGCAGCCAAGGGAGATTATAATATGTTACCGAAGAGGTACTTGCATAGTAGTCGGATGAACGTTTTTATTCGGATGTAGTTTACTGTATGCCGTTATTTTTAAAAAATGAACATATTATCCAAAAACCAATAAATGGTTATTAACGATATTATATATTTCTTATGCATATTAAGCCCACAGCTTCTATTTTTCAAGTTTAAAGTTATATTAGTCGTTTTTATAAATGTTTTTCAAATACGGTTACCATAGAAACTGTCATTTTACAGAAAAACTAACTCGTCAACATATACATTTTTTTGCATTTTTTATTTCAAGATTAAATTTTACTTCACATACTGAAAAATAAGAAGATTTTATAAAAGGAATTTTTAAATATCTTTATTTTTATGTAATATAGATATCAATTTTCATTGTTTTTTGCCGAAACAAAAATTTGAAAAACTGATTTGGATTACAGAAAATGTTCAGATTGTAATAATATTTGTATTACCTTTGAAGATGGTACGGTCATTTTGACATTTTTGGCCCGAACGGTTACCATAGAAATTGCCATTTTACAAAAAAAAACTAACCCGTCGACCTGTATTTTTCTTTTCTTTTTTGAATTCACAATAGAATTTTGAATAATATATCAAAGATTTAGGAAATTCTATGAAAGGATTATTTACTAATAAAACTGTAGAAAATGTCCTTAAACAAAGCAGATGCCATTTTAAAATCCAGTTTCATGTTATAAGCATCTTTCCTGGATTAGAATTTATATTTGCCAACTTCATTTATGAATTTTTAATTTTAATGTGAGAATTTAATATTTGTAGTGAATAGGGTTAAACTGATACGATACAAACGGCTTATGTTTGGGGTCTTGTGTGCCAGTGAGCTGTACCAAATGGTGCTACAGCAAATTTTCCAAAACTGTCCAAACGCCCAAAACATCATGGATGATATAATTGTTCATGGTGTTACGCAAGAACAGCACGACGAGTGTCTGAAAATGTGTTAAATGTGTTGCGGGAAAAGGGGTTTACTCTGAACCGCGAAAAATGTGAATTTAATATGTCGGAAATAGTGTTCATGGGTAACGTTGTTTCGCAGCATGGTGTTGGTCCAACTGAAAGCAAAGTACAAGATGTTCTGGATGCCAGAACACCACAAAACGCCTCTGAGGTTAGGTCATTTTTAGGCCTAGTAAATTTCAATCCTCGATACATACCCGATCTCGCTACAATTTCCGAACCGCTAAGACGACTTACGCGAAAGAATGTTAAATTCCATTGGGAATTAGAACAAGAAAAATCGTTCGAGGAGCTCAAGCGCAGACTTACAAGTGCGGAAAAGCTAGGTTTCTATGACAGAAACGCGAAGACGCAGGTTATCTGTGACGCCTCATCTGTAGGAATAGCAGCAGTGCTGTTACAGGAACAGGGCGACGAACAACGGGTAATATGTTAAACGAGTAGGAGTTTGTCTCAAGCCGAACAAAAACTCGCACAAATCGAACGCAAAGCGCTAGCAATTGTATGGGGAGTAGAACGTTTTCACGCGCATTTGTATGGTACAGAGTTTGAGCTCTTGGCCGATTGCAAACCACTCCAATTCATAATGTCACTTAGGTCAAAGCCGTCTGCTCGTATTGAAAGATGGGTGTTGCGCCTCCAAAGTTACAAGTTTATTACGCGACATATCAAAGGGCTAGACAACATCGGTGATTGTTTGCGTAGATTACTGATGAACGCAAAACAAGGTGATCAAGATACAAACGCTTTCATTTCAAGTACCGAATATGTAAAATTTGTAGCTGTGAATGCCACGCCTTCGGCAATCACAACACGCGAAATAGAGAAAGCATCTCGCTTTGATACCGAAATATCGGCAGTCCGGGAATGCATCGCACACTATCTGTGGCACAAATTGTCAAATAAACAGTACTTATCGATTAGAAATGAGCTTAGCGCTATAGGATTTCTAGTTCTCAGGGGTACACGAATCGTAGTACCAGAAGCTCTGCGAGAGCAAATTCTCGAGATTGCTCACGAATCTCACCCAGGTATAGTGAGTATGAAGCAAAATCCTAGACAACATGTTTATTGGCCGAATATAGACAAACATGTTGAAACGCTTTGTAAAACATGTTATGGTTGTCAATTGGTGTCGATACCAAGCAAACCAGAGGAAATGACATGCACTGAGCTCCCAAATGCGCCATGGGAAGTTTTAGCCATCGATTGGTTAGGCCCCTTAGATTCAAAAGATTACATTTTAGTAATTTCGGATTACTATTCTCGCTTTGTAGAATTAGGGATTAGTAAGTCGCCAATGTGTGGTGTCTTATATATATAAAGGAGACAAAGTCAGTTGCTATAAACTATATTTATTATACGTCTGTATTCTACAGTGGACCATCACTAACTATCCCGAGTTCCCAGAGGCATCAGCCTATTAGAGCGTCGGCTGGTAACCTGGGGTACGTTTTACTAAACAGTTTACGCTTACGATTTGCGTAAGTCTAAAACAACAAGTCCTTTTATTTCAATATTTGGCCAAGCAATATTGCAAAGTAACACATCATTGGAATCGTCCCTCCGAGACGCTTCCAATGACGTGTCACATTGCAATAGTGTCCTTTCATTGAAGATACTATCAATGTTCATTAGTTTTGACTTACGCAAATATTTTCCGTAAGTTGTTTAGTAAAACGTACCCCTGATACGCTGTATCAGTTTAACCCTATACATTACATCTCTCCTATGCTTTTTAATATAAATGTTATCTCATTTATATTTCTCCATATAAGAAATCTTCAGTTTCTTAACTTTAATAAATCCCACCAAAATTGCATTCAGTAGAAAGGTAATGTATAAAACATGTAAATCTAAACTTGTACATTCTCTATTTAATACATTCATTAAACTAGTATGCATGAAAATTGCTAATTAAGTGTCGTGTTCCGCTCTCTCCCGCGGGAAAAATTTTGATAACCTTTTCACAGCACTAAATTATTCCTGTAATGTCAGAGTGTTCTGATATGCGAGCAGATTAATATGATAACATAAACACAGTGTGGAAGACTAATAATCAACCGTGACACTTGGCACCCATTAAATGTCGAAATGTTGTTTCTGCCATCATTTCCCATGCAACTCTAATTGGAATTAATTGCTGCTGGCCGGCTATTCGCACGTCAATTGAATCAGTTTGCGGCCATTAAGGATCGAAATCGTCGTATTTACGCGGCATGTTTACGTGCCTTGTACTTTGTCTGACCCTAGTCATGGGTTTCGTTGGCTTGGAGCTGTTATCGTTTGTTTGTTCTAATGCCTCCTTATCTCTTTGAGAAAATTTCTTCACGAAAGATATGTTTCGCTTGTATGTTACCCCGTTTCTCTCTACAACGACCGAATTGTCATTTTTCTCACGAACAACAAACGGATCAGGATCAAAATTTGTGTCTAGCTTGTTTCGTTTTTGCTGTTTCAACAAAACTTTGTCACCAACGTTAATCGACGATTTGCACGCTCCGCGCTTTTTGTCGGCGTACTGAGCACGGACATAGAGTATAGCTACCCTGAGTTATTTTCGGGAATCGGGAAACTGAAGGACTTCAAGCTGACGATTCCGATCGACAAGTCTGTGGATCCAGTCATACAGCCGATCCGCCGCGTTCCTTATCATTTAAGGGAACGACTTGAAAAGAAACTGGAGAACCTCGAACAGACGTACATAATCGAGAAGGTCGACACACCCAGCCGGTGGGTTTCACCAGCAGTCATCGTTCCGAAGGGGGAAGACGACATCCGTCTCTGTATCGACATAAGACAGGCCAACACGGCAGTAAGACGAGTTCGTCACACGATACCGACAATCGAGGACGTTCTACAGGAGATGAACGGTTCAAGGATATTCAGTAAGCTGAATATCTAAAACGCGTATCATCAAATCGAACTCGACGAGAAGTCACGAGAGATAACTACATTCGTGACAATATTCATTTTGTAGATATAAATTCAAAATCAAACAAATTTTGAAAATTGGCTCGGTGAATGTCTTCGAAGCAATGCATATTTCATAAATTACGTTTAAACTTACTCTTTTACCAAAGCAATAACCAGTTTTCCATTACTCAGGTCTTACCTTAATATGTCGAACCGTGGCCGATTATGTACATCGGATTGACTGAGAAAAGGTTGTCGGGATTTATTTAAATATCAACCACAAAAAGCCCTTTACGACATGAAATGATTCACAATTGGTGCTAAACTCCAAAATTTATCTTATTCCCACGTCTACTATACTCGTATGATTTTTACAAATCTCTGTCCATTGTTAAATATAAGATGGCGAACGACTCGAGATGTCACTCGAGATGTCACAAACTCCTCACAGTGATCTCCCTTTATGGGGATGATCACTGCCATCACAAATGTCACATGGCCACCTACTTCGAAACGAAAATGGCATAACAAGATGGCGGCGAAACTAAAAAATTGTAAACCATTAGTGCTTTATTCATTAACAAAACCAAATTTTTTTTCAACTTAACTGGCCAGAAATCAATACAACAAGATATCGTTACTAAATTAACTAAGATATCCGGTAATCTCTTAACAAAACAGCAACGTTTGAATTTCATCCAAATCTGGATGAAAAATCTTGTGGTGGCAGTAATCGATGCAGCGTAGCAAGGGGAGATTACTGTGAGGAGTTTGGAGATGTCACTATGTGTTTGTATTGTAGTAAGTGATTTGTAGCATGAGGCGAATGATTATGAAAGCGCTAAATGGGAACAAATTAATCGGTGTCCCCCCATATAGGATAATATGACTGGGTCCAAATGATCCAAATTAGATACATTATGGCTTTTTTAAGGAAACGAAAATATACCCTTATTTACTTGGGAGCCATCATTGAGGAAGGTAAATCGTCCGTAACAAGTGATATTGTCAGAGTTGTTGTTGGAGACTCTCTGCTCCACATAATAAAGTATAGCACATCATTGTTTACAAGATAATTCATATGACAGACCACCTCGGGCCGTCTGTGGCCAAGTGGTTAGATTCAGAGCTTAAAATCTCATTAAAGACCTCCATGTTGATTCAAATCCAAAATCTCGTTGACAGAATTTTTATTTTTCATTAGGAGGAAGTCTTTAGGACGACCTATTGAATCCCAATGTTGATACCCGGCTTGACAAGCCTTAATAGGCTGTCAAAGTTGGGCTTTTCCTACGACATTAAAAACTAGGAGATGCAACATAATTATAAGAATTGATTATGCGATGTAAAACATACAAAATAAATTGTCTACACGTGGTCGTTTTATATATATATCTTTCTTTGCAAGGCCTTGTATGAAGCCGTTGTATCGTATGTTATTGAATTAAAAACCGAAACACTATGATGCAGATATGCTGGTCGTTTATGTGCTAGAAGTCAGGGAATCAGTAAAAACAGCAAATGACAGACATAGTATTAGTGGTTTATTGCTTATTGTATCGCATCAACAAGGTTTAAGCTTCAAAACTATGCTCTGTCCGTCACTAATTGAAGAAGACTACTTATATAACTGTCTATTAAAGAAGTAAAGGCGGTTAGAACCATCGTCATTTTGTCAGTCGCCATTGGGACAACGCTTATTTCCTCACTTAACAATACCATACGTTAATGTATATGTTGCAGATGTCCCTAGGAACAACACTGTCAGAAGGATATGCATTCATCCTATTGTAACACCGATAACTACCATTTTTATTCCAAAGAAACTGCGTTTGTTCATGTTGCTTCACTTGTTTGTTGTTAGTATCAATTCAGTCTAGTCACACATTTCAAGTTTGTGGATAAGAGGTCGGTCTATTATAAGCATGTGATACCTTATAAGGTCTGAACGATGATAAAGGCCGCCCATTGAGAGCAGAGATATGGTCTACCAATTCCTCAACTACAGTAAATTGGCGGCCAAGTACTCCAGTATACTTCTTTTGGATAAGAATTCATCCTCGTTGGAGAAAATGTGGCCATAATAAGTCCTGTTTTAGCAATCACAAATTCAGAATTAGTAAAAGTTAAATATATAGGGATAATTGTAGTCCTGGCTTCTATTGTCTGGACAAAATAAGTCCTAGTTTATCAAGTGCAGTCAAACGCACTTGTTACGTTAAAGCGGAAAAAATCTTGTCTCATTATAGAATGTGCAGACGAAAGCAGTGCCGGTTACGCATTTGCGCTCAAAAAAGATTATTTGGTATTTGTGTATAAGTGTTGTCCCCGTTAAGTATGTGCAGACAAACTTAGCCATCGTTTAGCAGACGCAATCAAGAGTAGTCTTGATCAATAATAAGCAAACGAAACAAGCTTCGGTTATGTATGTGCAACCAAAGTAGTCCAGGTATAGGACATTTGAACAAATCAGTCAACGTTTCGTATGTGAAGACAAGATTTGCCCCGGTATAGTACGCTGTGTATGTACACCTTGCATTTCGATCATTAACAACATTAACCACATGTCGTATTTAACTCCACGCTGTCATGTATCACATCTGACTACTTAAAGTACGGACGAACATTAGTCAGCAAAATTTATATTTTGCTTGGGTATGGTTGGAAAATATTGGGCTAGAACCTGTCCGATATCTATATCCTCAGTGTCATCATTGATTATTCTATTGTTTCACAGAGAGGACATCTTGCCACATATATTCTCGTGGAAAAAAACTGAATACTTGAATTCACCAAACATATAGCGATTCCAATAGCACTACGAAAGATCTTAAACGTAAATGTATTTCCAAAGAGTTTTAAAAGAATTAATTAATGTAAGTGCTTCCTTACACAGAACCTATTCGGAGTCCATTTCCAAATTGCAATTGGTTTGGGAGGCTGCTAAAACGAAGCGTGAATATGTAAAGTGTAACGCTGCAGAAATATCAAACAAAAATGAGAGAAGAAAATGACACGCTAAAATATTTAGCATTTGGTCTCAGGATAGAGCCACATATCTAACATTTTATACAGAGTCAGGTTTCACGTTAAATTCAAAATAAACTTTTCTTCTGGGGATATTGATTAGAGACAGAGACTATTCTGTTAATATTGTATGTTGACATAATTGGGCCACGTCACGGGAAAAGGGGCACTCGGACATAGCAAACAGTGTAGCCCCAGACCAGCCGCCACGTCACTAACGTGGCGGCTGGTCTGGGGTTACACTGTTTGCCATCTTAAAGGACATCAAGTTTTACCTTTAAATAAATACCAATGATAACTGTCGTGACTAGATGCTGGAATAATAGCGCTAAGAAAGAGCTGAGTCAGTGGTTTTTATTTGTGTCCGAGTGCCCCTTTTTGCGTGACGCGGTGCATATAATATGCTTCCAGAGAAACCCGGATCCAAGTCATATTTCACGTGCGAGAAAAGCATAAAACCCATTCTGGACTGCCAGATTTACGCGCACTGTTTTGATCTTCACTAGTGACTACAAATAGCACCGAAAAGTAAGCTCTCTTTCTTGTGTACCTTCAAGTTATCTCAAATACTGAGCTGAGGTCTTCAAACGATCTGAAAACAAATCGTGCAATTCACCCATTTTATTAAGTTTTAACCTTGCTTTTATTCAATGCAAATTTCTATATTTTCACCTTCCTTAAAAGACGGTTTCGTCAAGAATTAAAGGCAATGCTTTTATGCAGAAGTCATCGAGGTGAAACCTCCACTTTCAACACCCGCCGTTCACGAGGCTCTGATAGTCGCACCACGTGGACAGGTTCGGTAACCGACACTCCGACAGTGCCACTGTTTCAATTCCATTGAATAACCAGCTCATTGAACTTGTACCAAAGACCAGCATGGCCAAATAGATGGGAACGGAATAGGAATGAGAACCAGATTTGGATGGGGAAAACTAGCATCTATCCGTTGTTAACGTTCCTGTCGATAAACGCAATTGATATGCTTATTTGACAAGGAATTACAGCCTCCGACGAAGAATAAATTGACTCACTTAGTGAGGCATCCGGTTTCAAAACATTGACACAGCCATGCAACACGCTCTTTTTATGACACAGACGATGAAGTTAACGGTTTAGCTATTCTTTTTGTTGTTATCTTATTTTGCCACTAAAGGACCAGCACCATTTGGGACATAGCCAGCATACCTCAATTATTGAATATATCTTCCATATATCTTTCAAACCTTTTGGACTCCTTCATCACAAATTTGTTTCTAAAGTGTTGGTGAACTTTCAACTTGTGACTAAAGGACCTGACAACACTTGAGGCATAGCCAACATGCCTCAATCAACGAATAATTCTTTCAAAAGTTGTTGTTTCGTCACAAGATTGTATCTATTGTTTTAATTAACTTTCAATCTGTGTGCTTGTGACTGTGTGTGCGTGTGTAAATGTGTGAGTATTTGCATATTTACCAACATGCATCTGTATACTTATGTGTGTGTGTTTTTTTGAATGGTATTCATCAATATGTATCATCATTTTACTACAAACATTGTAAATGGTGTATCCATATATGTGTGTTTATGCGTTTCGTTTTTGCTCCTTCTTGATATCATCTGGCTTAGACTAGGCATTTCCCAGTTAAATATATATTTTTTGCATTAAATGGTCCATGTATCATGATTGTTGCCTCCCTGACCACTGGTTTAAAATATTCGTGTAGAAAATCAGTCAGCTACCTGGAAAGAATATTTGCAGTGCTTAGGTAAGACCATGGACATGTTTGGAAACGCTGACTATCGGAATATGACTGCATTTCAGTTATAATTACGATTTACACTCAATTAATTCGAGCCAATGGTTTTCATTGTAGTGAACCGAGCAAATGAACCTCTCAAAGACACAAACACATCCGGTCAGTGCAAAAGGACTGTCGTACACTGAGCGGCTCAATCGTATCTACTCGGCAATCCCCGTAACAAGTCGGTAGATATACCTCGTAGGCAGTACATGAATACACCAGAATCCTGGGGTAATTCGCCTTATTTCCGGCGGCTAACGCAAAATGCACACAGGCACTAAATATGTATTTAGATACACACAAATTGGTTATATATCACAATTGAATGTTTGTTTTTACCCTTTTCATTAAAGATGACCATATCAACACATCTTTGATTCATATTTTTTCAATCGTATCTACTCGGCAATCCCCGGCTTCTGCCGGGGATTTCCGAGTAGATACGATTGCAAACGGACATGCCCTTCGTTGCTGACCTACTTTCAAAAATGGCTCCCCATTGCCTCCGAGGTTATTTTAAGAAATGGCCGAGGTGTTCCGAATGTGAGCGGCTGTGTTCTCTATTTATATTTCAAGCATGTTCTCTACAACAATGCTTTAGGTTTCCTAATTTGCATAAACGTTCAACGAACGTTACATCATTTTACCAACGCTGGGATTGGCCTTGGGGATTTATCTGTATGTCCTGCATTTTGATAAGGTTCTCTGTCCCAGAAGCGTTTTTTGACTTTTAAATGTCGGACGATGACCGGTATTGTTTAATTTTTATTGACTTGGAAAGGTTGCCTGGATTTATTTCGAAATTACCCACAAAAACTCTTTATAACGGAAGAGAACTAGGTTCGCAAACGGTGTTTTACCATTATAGCAAAGTCCCACGTCACCTACGCTTGTATATTGTCACCGATTTATGTCTATTGATAATAATGAGATGGTGCCCTACTCGAAATGTCACTATGTGTAGATGCATGTATGATTAGGAAATTATTTATAACATTTAGCAAAAGTTATGGAACCTGTAAATGAGAGCAAATCAATCCTTTAACAAACCAAATATCCGGCGGTTAAATGAATTTGTAAGTGGTATACGCCATCAGAATTACCAGGCTGATCTTGGTTGACATCTAAAAGAACGGATTAACATTTTCGTGTGTGTAAGTAATTGCAACTATGTTGTTCATGCATCTGATTCCTTGCATACTGTTAACTGTTACCACTGTCCTATTCGCTAAACACATTCTTTACAACCGACTGGATACCGACAACTACCAGAGGACCGAAGAGAATAGAAGAGTTTCAAAAATCGTCATTGCTGTCGTTATTGTGTTTCTTATACCGGAACTCCCCTATGCACTATTCCTTGTGTACCTTCAAGTTCTCGCAACTACCGATCTAAGGTCTCTAAACGATCTAGAAACAAACCGCGCCATTCACGCCTGTTATAGAGTTTTCACTTTGCTTTCATTCAATGCCAATTTCTATATTTTCACCTTCCTTAATAGGAGGTTTCGTCGCGAATTAAAGGGACTGCTGTTGTGTGGAAGGCATCGAGGTTATGCCCCCACTTCAAGCATTAGGCGTTCACGAGCCTCGGATAGCACCACGCAGACTGGTTCGGAAATCAACAGTGCAATTGCGTTAAAACCAACGAGTAATCAGTCCAATGAATTTGAAAAATATACCAGCCTTGCCAAATAGATGAAAGTAAAAGAGAACCTGCTTTAGTGATAAAAACCAATACTAATTCAGAGTTACCTTTTCTTTTTAATGCACATGCATTTAATGTACTGGGTTCAAAGCAACGACACAATGCGACTGAAAAAGACTGCATTGAGTAACCAGTCCAACATACCTGTACCAAATACCAGCCCGACCAAATAGATGGAAGGGGCCTCCGTGGCCTAGTGGTTAGAGTACAGAACTTGAAATCACATGTCCCCTCTCCGCGTGGGTTCAAATCCTGAGAGGGATATGGATTTTCATGAGAGGCAGTCTCCCGACTGACTTACGGAATGCCGATGGTTCTACCCGCCTTAACCAGGCAGTTGAGTATAGGGGTCTTCCTCCATCATTAAGAGTCGGGCATCGCTACATAACTGAAATAATGTTGATGTGATGTAAAGCCCATATTAAAAAAAGATGGAAAGGGAATGAGGATCAGTTTTGGCGGTAAAATGAATAAGCACCAACACATGTCGTTTCTTTCTAGCAACCCAAATAGTGTACATTTGTATTGGTTCGCTTATTGACCTGATAACGAGACGAAGAAAAAGATATAATAGATGTGATCATCTTGTGTCACAGTGTCATTTTAATCCTCATCAATGTTTTACTCCTTGTGATTCGTTTACTAGAATTTCCGAGATGTCTTGATACAACCCACATGTTTATTTCTTGCCTATTTGTTGTATGGTGAATAAACATTAAGAAGTGTAAAAATCGAATTAATCTAATGTAAATCAAGAGATATCTAGGGTTTAAATCTGTAAATTTGTCAATAATTTAGTATCGAATAATTTCAGATAACCTTATTAATGTGCATGTCATTGAATTTTAAAGAATTGATTAGCTTCTAAAACCCATGAAAACCATTATACGTCCAACATATAATGAAATAATGGTATCGTTATCATTGGCACATAGTTTATTTATCCACACGACTGGATTATTGCTTTCACCTTGGAAAAAGCAAGGAAAGAATATTGAGCAGAACTAATAAGGAAAAACTTTTTATATCTATGTCAATTTGTAATTTTCAATGTCTTGGTTTCATATTGCACATTAAGTTGTGGTATTGTATTGTAAACGGGGACATTAAAGACCTACGTTAGAAGAAGTGGGATATCTTTTTAAAACAGGGCACGAAAACAAGTCAAGTTGACTCTCAAATACGTTATATTGTCTATTAGCGGCCTTGAAAATAGTACCAACTGTCATGATATCCCTAATGCACGGTTAAAAAATGGAGTCAAACTAACTTTTCTAATTAAAAAAACCCTCACGTGTCCTATATTTCGACGCCCCACCACACTTGTAGAGTATTTCCTTGTCAATTGTTAAATAAAAAATAAAGAAAACATACGTATGTGTAACTTATCAAAGACTTCGCCTAGAAAATTTTGGAAAAAAATTCGTAGATCTAACTCTGCACCAACAAATCAATCCAACTTATCTGCAGATGTTTTAGCAGAGTATTATTGTAATATTTCCAACGGACTGGAATCTAGAGGTAGCAAAGGTACTGATAATCATACTCCTATTAATGAGAATCCCAATAACATTGAAGAATTAGATAAAGATATAACAAGTGAATAAGATAATAAAAGTAATGAGCTCCACGACTAGAAATACAAGTTGTGATATTGAAAATAATGTCGCAGATTTTTTTTTAATTGAATGTAAGGATTTTATATCTCCTTATCTTTCACGTATATTCAATTATATCTACAGCTCAGGTAATTATCCTGAGTCATGGACAAAGGGTGTTATCGTTCCTTTGTTTAAAAAGAGAGATAAACATCTTCCAGAGAATTATAGGGGTATAACGTTAGTTAACATAACTGCAAAGATTTTTTCATTAGTTTTAATAAACCGACTGAATGTTTGGTGTGAAAATAACGATGTTATTTTTATCAGAATCAATTCGGTTTCCGGAACGGACGCCCTACCCTGGACGCTATTTTATTTTAAATTCCTTGATTCAAAAGATTGTGGCAAAAATTAAAAAAATGTGGTGTATTTTTATAGATTATAAAAGAGCCTTTGATACTGTTCATCGAGATGCTCTTTTATATAAACTTATCGAATTAGGTCTAAGTTGTAAGTTTACAAATGTTTTAAAATCAATGTATGAAAAGGTACGAGCATATGTAAAATTCTCAAGTAAGTCATCTACATTTTTCGACGTTAACATTGGTTTGAAACAAGGTGAACCGCTTTCACTTTTAATATTTTTACTGTTTATTAACGACATAGCTGAAAATTTAGACTTTACTTTGCTAAATGATGCTGATTTACAGCTTATCTCAAGATACTTGATGTTATTTGCTGACGACATTGTTCTATTTACAACCAGTCCAGAAAGTCTTCAATCCCAGATCGATACTATTTATGAATACTCTTGTAAATGGGGGTTGGAAATAAACATCAGTAAAACCAAAGTTTGTGTTTTTGAAAAAAGGAAATCAATCAAAACACAAACTATTTTCATTAACGGACAAGTCATTGAAATTGTCGAGACATTTACATATCTAGGTATTGTTTTTTTTTTATTTTACAGGTTCTTTTGATTAAGCGGTAAAAACCTTGAATGATCAAGCTTTATCTGCCTATAACAATCTGTTAATTATTTTTGACAAAAATCCACTTGACATTAAAACAAAATTGTATTTGTTCGATACAATGGTTAAGCCAATTTTATAATACGGATCTAAGATATGGGGTGTTTATAATTACACATTCATAGATATCCTTCATTTAAGATTTCTAAGACACTTATTGGGTAAGATTATGTCAAGAAGCCAATTCTCTTTATATGATGCTTATATTGACCAATGCGAGAATGTCACTAATGTTTGTTCGGCCAAAAAGATCAATTTAATAATTGATCATTTAGGTCTTTCAATTATAAGACTTAATTTTCAGTCAAGTTTAAATTATTATGCAGTTTTGTTTTTCAAAGGAGATTATATGATCAGTTTGTGCCTACTTGGACTGACTCGGTCATTAATACCACAAAACTAATGTATTATAGTAAATATAAAAAAGATTTTCTTATGAATCTTACCTTGATACTATCTCTAACAATAAGTGGTTGAAATTATTTGCGTGTTTCAGACTCTCTTCTCACAAATTAGAAATAGTAGCAGGTAGATTTAATGGAACACAAAGAGAAAACAGATACTGTAAAATTTGCTCGTCAGGATTAGTTTAAAATGAATACCATTTTCTAATAGAATGTTCCAAGTACACCAAAAAACGTAGAAAGCATCTTTGTAGCATACAACGGACTAATTCCAATATTTCTATACAGTTAATGTCGTCGTCAAAAAGAAAGACTAGACTAAGCATTTGTAGATATCTTTCGAATAGCTTTGCTATTCGTGATGAAACTTTAAACACTAATACTGCTCCTTAATCACCGACTTTCTCAATTCTTACAGTATCACCATTCTTGAAATTTCATGTTTTGTATATTGCACTCAATGTTTGTTGATCATCATTTTTTGTCTAAGCCATATTCTATGGTATTGTAAATGGTCATAGACAAATTTTGTCCGTGATTGCGAATAAAGAATTGAAATTGAGAATGGAAAAAAATGTTAAATAAAAGAGGATGACCAATATGAGCTTTTGCATAAGAATGTGCGTATAGATAGGGCGTCATTTTTGAACAGGCAGCGAAATGCACCAATTATTCAACATTTCCAATATTAATGAGGCGTAATATATAACTATGGTACACAAGCACTTTGGGCGGGCGTTTAGAAATCTGATCCCAAACCAATTAGCATTGGAATCCAAAATGAAGATTTTCCAGGCTCATTTCTGTTGACATTTACGCATTCGTAGAAAGGTGTTTTTATCGTGTGGAAAGGTCGGAATATTGTATTAAAACATCTAGTATAAAGGTGAAAGCCAATCAATCCATTTTGTTTCCAATTAGAGGAATTGACTAACATTATCGCATGACATTTGCTGAAACTTTACATTATCAGTATTAGCGAATCAGTTTCATTTGTGGAATTGGTGGAAGATGTTATAACAACGTTTTGTAATGATGCAATGTTCAGTTGTCTTCATTGGCTGCGCATTTACCCCACGAAAAGACACTTAACTAGTTGACGTTTGAAACGCATTGAACTCATTGATGCATTACAAAGGAAGTGAATGTCAAACATTTGTGAAGTTTTGGAGGATATTATATCAAGCATGACATACTACAAGACTACGTATTTTTTTTCTCAATAATGGGAGATGTCATTAATCTGAAATTTTCAAAATAAGAACTTCGGACACTTCGTTTCGGCACTTAGGCGTGTCTGATCTATTCGAAAATCAACATAAATGCCTGTCGAGATAAATTGAATCATGTGGGTACATTTTATATTTTTGTCTTTGTTTAATGCGGTACATAATTAGTGAAACCACAAAGGAACTGTTCTGGAGGGAACTGGTATAAAGGTGAAATTAATGAACTTACGCAGTGACCAATGGAAGTGGATCGAACATTTAAATCGATAAGCTAATTGTTTACTTAGTTTGTAGTGAGACTTTGGAATTCCTTCATCAGAGAAAAAAGTCTACATTCATCGTAAAGATACGTTTGTGTATTAACGTATATGACTACATATGAGCTTATGCGTAAATTTGTGTAACGTTGCACCTCTTTTACTTTGCCATAATCGAGTTTTATCGACAAATAACATGGAGCTGAGTATTTCCTCATTTGACCGTAAGTGCAGACTGTAAACATTTAGCGAGCTTGATTTTGATTTTGTTTCATCTGTAATCGTGAACAACTATGAAGAACCATACGGTACGTAACCTTAACAGAGTTGATCCTGGTGAAAACATTTGTCAAAGATGAACGATTTTGGAACCAACGAAAGTGTGTTCAGTATGGAAAACGATCAGTTCCTGAACGCAAGTAATCTGACAAAAGAGTCACGGATGTATGTTGACTACCCATTCACCGACGTAATTTTTCCATTTTACGGCATAGAGAGGGTTATTTACCTATATGTGTGGGTTACTCTCGTGGTTGTAACACTCCTAGTCAACATTATCGTCTTGTTTGTCCTAACACGCAAGGCTCTTCGAAGCGCGACAAATATGTTACTCGTTGCCATAGCAATAACGGATTCGCTGACGGGTTTGGTGGCCTTGCCCTCGTATATAATGGTTTATCACAATAAGCGATTGTACCCGGATGGTGATTTGGGTTTTTATCTTATCAGCGAAGCGCTTTGTAATTTCATGATTCTCTCCACAGCATATTTCTCAAGAGTATTTCACACGATGTCTATATGGCTGACACTGTATCTAGGAATACAGAGATTCGTTTGTGTGAAATTTCCGTTTGTAACTAAAATTTGGTTGACGAGAAAAACCCACATTTTTGTCTGCATTGGCATTGCCATCTTGGCTCCAGTCATGCACACCTTTCACCTTACGAACAAGAAAACATTTAACGGGCGTTGCATTTGGGTTTTTGAAGATCCTTGTACCGGAAGTTGTGCACACATAATTGCAACCATGTTGTTCATGCACCTGATTCCTTGTATAGTACTAACTGTAACCACAGCCCTTTTCGCTCACCACATTCTTCACAACCGATTTGATACCGGCAACGAACAGCGGGCCGAAGAGAATAGGAGGGTTTCGAAAATCGTAATCGCTATCGTTGTTGTGTTTCTGATACCGGAACTGCCATATGCCGCCTTCCTTGTATACCTCCAGGTTCTAGTGAGTATGGAGCTAAGGTTTCTGGATGATCCGAAGATGACTCGTATGATTGAAGCATTTTATGAAGTTGTTACTTTGCTGTCATTTAATGCGAATTTCTTTATCTATAATTTCATGAATAGAAGGTTTCGTTGTGAATTGAAGGTGATGTTTTGGTGTCAAAATGATCAAAGGGATGCCTCAGCTTCCATCAGCAGTCGTGAGCGATGCTCGGAATCTCGTACTACGCGGACTGGATCGGAAATTGACGGCACTATAGATTTGAAGTCATCGAATAACCAGTCCAACAAACCTGAGCCTAGAACCAGCATGTCCAAACAGACGGTAACGGAAGAGAACCAGCTTAATTAGTGAAAACCATTTTCGATTCAGGGTTATCGTTCGTTTTCAATATTAATACATGGAAAGACCTTGATTGGAAAGGAACGACAACTCTGAAAAGGAAATTAATTGACTCGCTTCGTGAGAAATCTGTTTTTTAAACATTGACGCTGCGATGCGACACACTTTCATTTTTTATTTTCTTATTTCATAACAAAGGACCTTGCTACATAGCAAACATGCCTTAATTTGGAATATACCCTCCAAAAGTGTATCTATAGTTTAAGTCAATTTTCAATATGTGTTCTTTTGACTGTATGTGCCGGTAGATATAAGTGTGTGTTTGCATATTTACCAATATAAATCTGCATACAAATATGTGCGGTTTTTTTTCTTAGATAATATATATGTGTTTTTGCTATAAACATGTAAGAGTAAATGTTGTATCCGTACACATGCGTTTTGTTTTTGATCTGTCTTGGTTTTATCAGACGTAGACCAGACCTTGAGGGGCAGATATATATATTTTTTATATTAAATGAAGTTCATATGATATGTTTCATGTATCCCTGACAACTGGTTTAACTCTTTACAAAACGCCAATTCTTTTACTGTCCCAAATTGAAAGAGTTTGCAAACGACATTTCAAAATGTGATGAAATTCAATGATAATCTTCCGATAGGGCAGAAAACATTGTGGAAAAGGGAGAAATGTCGTCTCTTTAGGAGCAATTTCTCCTTTTCCCACAATGTTTTCCAGAGTCGTCTGCAACACACTGGTCAAATGTCGTTATTGTTAGGTAATGTGTTAATATATAAATATTGGAAATCAGTGAACCGCTTGAAAAGAATATTTTTTCAGCGCCGGTTTGGAAAGATCTTGGACACGGATGGGAATGCTAACGTCTGTCATATGACTGCATTTCTGTTGAAAACAGAGTACACCCGCAATTTCAACTCATTTGCCCGAACCAGACAATCGAATGGTCTTTTTTCCACCAACGCCCGAAACGGCCTTAGGGGAAATCTTCTAAATGGCCTGTCACTCAATAAGGTTCTCAGTCACAAAAGCTGGTTCTTGACATTGAAATGTCGAACGTCAACCAATAATGCCCTTCGGATTGACTGATAAAAGGTTGCCGGGATTTATATAAATATCAACCACATAAAGCCCTTTAGAATGTGAAAATGATTCACAATTGTTGCGAAACTCCAACATTCATCCTATTCCCACGTCTACTATACTCGTATATTGTTACCAATTTGTGTCTATTGTTAAATATGAGATGGGGACCGACTCGAGATGTCACTATGTGGATATTTGATTAGGAAGTCAATTGTAGCATGCGGCGAATGGTTATGAAGGCGCTAAAAGAGAACAAATCAACCGTTCTCCCCATATAGTATTTTATGGGCGGATCCTAATTGACAGCAGCAATTGACAGACATTTTAAACTCTTTAGGCATCATGACTAGTTTAACTTTGATGATGTGGTAAACTATAATGAAAAATGAGAAATCACTCGTCTTGAGTAATCTTCTTTTCTCGTAGCTTCTTGAGACTATATGAGCTACGATCTGAACTAAATGTAACGTTCGTTGAGCGTTTATGCAAACTAGGGAACCGAATGCATTGTTGTAGAGAACATGTTGTAGAGAACATGCTGGTACATATATAGGCAACACAACCGCTCAGTGTACGACAGTGTTTGTCACTAATCGGATGTGTTTGTGTCTTTGAGAGGTTCATTTGCTCGGTTCGTTACATAAGTATTACCCCAAAGTTTGTTTACAAAAGATCCTATTAGGCTTTTTGTCTTCCCCTGGATTTACATAAAACCGATGTATCGCACATTTATATCCATGGTCGGTACCATGGTGACAAAAGGTTTGCCGACAGTCTTTTGCTTGGCGTCCCTCGCAAGAGCAGCGTTTAGTAAAGTTAATTCGCCGATCAATTCTGTATCGATGGTTGATCGGTGTCTAAACGAAATTGCTTTATGAGACTGGGTACCGTTTTACTAAACAACTTAAGGAATTTCCTTGCGTAAGTCATAACTGATAAACATGGATAACATCTTTAATGTAAGTACAATATTGCAATGTGACACGTCATTGGAATTGTCTCGGCAAGACGAATCCAATGATGTGTTACGTTGCAATATTGCTGCGCCCAATATTGAAATAAGAGGAACTGTTGTTTTAGACATACGCAAATCTTAAGCGTAAACTGTTTAGTAAAACCGTACCCTGGTACTTTGTAGCGGCGAGTCGTTGATTCAAACTTCTTGGCTGGTCTTTTTGTTTTAATGGTTTTAACATCGCGTCAACTATCTTTATGTAAAATGTTATGCTTCGCTCATCATGGATAGAGGACGTTTTTCTTTTTCATTGAATCGATGGCAAATCAAGACTTGAAGAAGAAGAACCACTTTCATTCTAGTAGTCAGCTTTCAGACTACCTCCAATTGAAATTCAAATCTGGTGTTTGCTTTGAACAAGGGTGAGAGAGAGAGAGAAGCTTTGTTAGTCTAAGTAACTCATGCATTACACTCTTTTAATGTAACTATCAACCAATAGCACTGTGGAATAGTATATCAGTTGGTCGAATTGGGGTTTTGGCACACTTGAGCAACGTTATGAATAACAAACGACAGAACCCTCTCCAAATAAAAAAGGATCTGTTTTTTTTCCTTCCTGAAATTGTTTAAACTTATTTATTATACATCGTTTGTGAAACAAGTTTTTCTTACAACTTATATTAATCACTCTCGATTCTGCTTCCTGGATACATAACCAGTACTCGCGCCGAATGTGGTAACCTGAAATCGTTGCTGAATCCAAGCCCAAGTGTTCATGAAACGTTGCTGAATCTAAGCCCAAGTGTTCATGAAACGTTTCTGAATCCAAACCCAAGTGTTCATGACATATTGCTGAATCAAACCCTAAGTGTTCATAAAACGTTTCTGAATCATGGCCTTAGTATTCACGAAACGGAGTATCACTGTCCCTTTTTTTCTTCTCAATGAATCATCCGCGACATCGCTATAACGTTTGCTTAATAATGACTAAAACCCATAAAGACACCAATCTAGAACTCGAGTTTATAACGTTATCCTGCCTCTTGTCAAACAATATTCCATTGGTTCCTGTAACTTTTCGAAAAATTAATGTCTTTGTTGTTTCCATTGTTTCGTCCGAACGAATTATATGGAATCACATTGTTAAAGCTTTGATTCCAGTGCACTAAAGGATCCTCTGTGTGTGTCAATGGGTTAAACCTATCGTTACCATGGTGATAGTACAACGGGTTCCCTGGAGTACTATGACCTTGACCCGAATAAAGTGTGTGTCCTTGACCTACATATGCACCGTCTATCGTTCTCAAAGCGCCGTTTTGATTCGGAGAAACGTTTTCTTTGAACTTGAAACGCTTGGATTTTTCTTGACGTACATGCGGTTCCCTCTGTTTGCTGGTCTGTCCGTCTTGCAGAAATCGCTGGGGAAAAAAAAATAGAAACATTGAACGAGTTGTTGATTTTGAGACGATTGATTATCATGAAGCCGATTATTTTTTACCCTTTTTAATCTGTAATACATGTGATAGGGGCGAATCACGAATTCAATACAACCTTTCCTAACATGTAGCATTTGAAATATGGGACCCTTAGGCATAACACCTTGGGTATAAAATATTATGTCCTGGACATTTGTTCCCATCATAGTCTTAAAGGCACATAAAGGGGAGAAAAGTACAAATAAATTATTAAAAAGATGTATGGAGTTCTTTTATCATTTTCATAAAAATCCTGAGAATTAATTTACGAATGCATTCAGACCCTATTACACAGACTTCTTAAACATACGTTATTTTGTCCTTGAAATATAGTAGTCTCCAATCAAATCATGTTTATCAACAACCTGTTTGTTTACATATTCAAAATAACGAATTCTGATTGGTCGGTTCTGATTGGCGTGTCAACTGTCAAGGTCAGGGGTGAAGAATCACACAATTTAACTGGTTAATCTGGGTTATTTCTTGTTGGCTCGCACGTTTTAGTTGTGCTGATGGGGTTGTTTGGTGATAACTATTTGAATCTGACCAAAAGTTTACCACATTTTGATGTAGCATTAAGCTCCTTTTATGTGCCTTTAACTGATGGTAGTACGATAAAGATGAATGTAATCGAACTACAACATTACGTAACGCAAACAATGTTATCCATGTCAGTGTTTAGAATTCTTATATTCAAAACGATGCTCACTACCGATTGTCTTGCTTCTAAGGTCCGCGCTAGATACAAGTAAGCAAGTGCACCAGTTTGAAATAGCAAGGTTATTATACGGCACAGGGGACTTGTCGTAAACGTAAGTGCTCTAGTTGGTCTGAACAAGTATTAAACTATAGAAGACAATCGATTTAACCTTTTTCACACATTATGTTCGAAATTAAAGGCTGTTTGTGAAGATAATTTCACAGCAGCTTTGACGTTTGGTTTCATTGCGGGATCGTTTTCGGCAAATTCTATTATAGCAGCCTTTCGGAACCTCCCAATTACCGATTTACGGCAGTGTGTCGTCTGTTTTTGAAATCATGATTGTCTCTAGTGTTAACGTACATCTACTTGACTCACCTGTCTTGCGTACTGCCTAAGCGCGCGCAGGTCCTTTCCACGCGCATGCGTGCTTGAGTTCGTCTGATAAACCTTGAACAGCGTAAACAACATGACGCCAGCTAACACTAAACCAGCCATGGCGAGCGAAGTGGCAACCAGGGCTCTTGTACCTTGAAATGAAATACACAGGAAACATTTAACAAGACATGTCAAATAAAGAAAATATTGAAATTTAATAAAAAAGCCGGTCAGCACTAAATCGTCCAGGTACGGCGAAGTGGTCGCTGCAGTATCTGTACCTAGAAATGTTATACAAGGATGACCTTTGGCATGGCAAATGAAATACAAGGATTGTGTTGAAATTTTGATAAACAACTGGTCGATACTTTACCGGCCTGGCTGAGCAGGATGACCACTGGAGATCTTTAATCATCATATATGTTAGAAGGGAGAACTTCTACAAGTCAAAAAAATCGAAATATTATATGAAATAGGATCAACATGCCTGGCTGGCTATAGACCAGACAGTCTGAGCGAGTCATTTATTTCTATCTTAAGCATTTGACATCACTTAAACATGTACGTGTACACCAACTAACAAAACAAATCGTGATAGGTCTACGAAAACTAAAGAACCGTAACTCTTGATAACCTACCTGTCGGCAATAATTCTGTATCGGTTCGAGATCGAAGAAAACGAAACCAGGTTAATCGAGGGCGACGTTGCTCGCTGTCAGGAACATACAAGTCTGTAGTGGGTGTGGGGTTATCTACCCTTAAACATAAAACACCGAAAAGGCAGAAGGCATGGCATCGGAACAGCCTGTGCTGAAGTGCATACGTTGCTCTGGTGCGATGCCTTGCGCACCCCTTTTGTATGGTAGAATGTCTCTTGGTGTGTTATCGCAAGCTACGGTTATTAGCGGTGCCCAATTAGAAATACACAAGCAAGCGTTATCTCCCTTTACGCTAGTTCAAACTCCTCACAATGATCTCCCTTTATGATTGATCACTGTCACCACAAATGTTACATGACCATCTACTTAGAAACGAAAATGGTAATAAAATATGACGGCGACATCCTTAAAGAAAACCATCCATTTGTGCATTAGTTCTAAAGAAAACGCGCAGTTTTTCAATTTACTAGTCAGATATCAGGAAAGAATACAGTATTACTCATTTAAATACTAAATCTGGTATAAACGTAAAAATAAGACCATCGGTGAGTTTTTTCATCCAAATATCGATGTAAATCTTGTGGTTACAGGGATCGATGCAGCGTAGCAAAGGGAGGTTACTTTGAAGAGTTTGAAGCAGAATATGACTTAAGCTTACAATGGTGACCAATTCCCCGGTATATGTTGTTTTAAGATGGTTAATAAAAGTATGAAGTTTTTCCCCGTGTCAACCCTTTTTAAGTTGCATTTCGTTTGGGATCGGCCGATACTGATAGCAACTTGACACAGTATGTATAAAACAACCGAATGATGTAGAAACCGCATATATGTAGAAATTGTTAGATTCTAATTTGTCTAGTATGGAATACTTCTTTAAACGACGATTAAGAATTACAATTTGGTAGTTATGGAAGTTATTCATTGGTAACGGACTCTTATAAAAGAAAATGAAAAAAAAAACGTGGACTTATTTTCATTTTTTTATACAAATATAACAATTAACAAATTCATTTGTTGGAATTACGACGGCATCAGGTGTTTGTTTTGAAATCATCCAAGAGACAGTTCCATTGATGTGTTACGTTGCAATATCGCTTACCTCAATATTGAAAAAAGGGAATGTGTACTTAAACATACGCATATTTTAGATAAAAAACATTAGATAAAACAATAACAAGACCCGTGATAGATGCTTTGGTGTATCTTGCAACTCCCATGAAACTGGTTACGCTGGCGGGTCCCGAACTCAAGACATTATGTTACACGTATACCACCTTAGTCACTCTCTGCATAGGACCCAGAATAATGAAAAACACGATAAACCTATATAAAGGTAGAAAGCTATAATTCACCATTTTGAAACTCATTCTGTCATCGGATTACCGTAGAAGTTCCCGGTAAACCTCGGTCGGGGCTCGGAACTAATCGGTTCAATTCGAAAAGTTCCGGCCCAGCCCGAGGTATACCTTATTCGGATGATCCAAGCTGTATCTACGTCTGAATCATTCGGACTAGAGGTATACCGAGAACGACCGAAGTAATCTGACGATAGAACAAGTGACAAAATGGAGGATCATTCGTATATCACCTTAAGGTGTTGTATAAAAGTATAATTCAATATCAATGTAAACTCAAAGTATAACTCAGTTAATATATCAAAGCTCATATCCCATGCAAGCTTGTCTAACTATTAGCCTGTCTCGGATCGTGAGGGAATAAAACTTTAGTTGTGTGCTCAACTCAGAAACAATTTCAATGAAAATAAGTTGCTCCATAATGAATGGGCTATGTTTGAAGTACCCAAAACATCTGTATTGTCGAAAAACGATTAGGTCAGATATTATCCAATCAGATGTCGGAATTAGCGAGTTTGCATAATACTCGTACTTGTTGAGTTTGCCTAAAGTTTTATTAACTCTGGACCTACTTCTAAGTAATATGAACCCACATCAAAGCTTTTATCTATTTCTATGTTATGTGACCCTTCTAAAGAAGCAAATGTTACAGCTTTGTCCCTCATATTTCTGAGCTTACTCGACAAATCACTTTGGCTTGTCGTGGAAACAGCTGTCGTCGTGTTGTTGCATGTATTTGTAGAAGATAGTAAACATGTGGTAGTTGTAGGTATACTCGTGGTAGTTGTAGGTGTACTCGTTGTAGTTGTTGGTATACTCGTGGTAGTTGTTGGTATACTCGTGGTAGTTGTTGGTATACTCGTGGTAGTTGTAGGTGTACTCGTGGTAGTTGTAGGTATACTCGTGGTAGTTGTAGGTATACTCGTGGTAGTTGTAGGTATACTCGTGGTAGTTGTAGGTATACTCGTGGTAGTTGTAGGTATACTCGTGGTAGTTGTAGGTATACTCGTGGTAGTTGTAGGTATACTTATGGTGGTTGTAGGTATATTCGTGGTAGTTGTTGGTATACTCGTGGTAGTTGTAGGTATACTCGTGGTAGTTGTAGGTATACTCTTGGTAGTTGTAGGTATACTCGTGGTAGTTGTTTGTATACTCGTGGTAGATGTATGTATACTCGTGGTAGTTGTAGGTGTACTCGTGGTAGTTGTTGGTATACTCATGGTAGTTGTAGGTATACTCGTGGTAGTTGTAGGTATACTCGTGGTAGTTGTCGGTATACTCGTGGTAGTTGTAGGTATACTCGTGGTAGTTGTAGGTGTACTCGTGGTAGTTGTAGGTGTACTCGTGGTAGTTGTAGGTATACTCGTGGTAGTTGTAGGTATACTCGTGGTAGTTGTAGGTATATTCGTGGTAGTTGTAGGTATACTCGTGGTAGTTGTAGGTATACTCATGGTAGTTGTAGGTATACTTATGGTGGTTGTAGGTATATTCGTGGTAGTTGTTGGTATACTCGTGGTAGTTGTAGGTATACTCGTGGTAGTTGTAGGTATACTCTTGGTAGTTGTAGGTATACTCTTGGTAGTTGTAGGTATACTCGTGGTAGTTGTTGGTATACTCTTGGTAGTTGTAGGTATACTCGTGGTAGTTGTAGGTATACTCGTGGTAGTTGTAGGTATACTCTTGGTAGTTGTAGGTATACTCGTGGTAGTTGTTTGTATACTCGTGGTAGATGTATGTATACTCGTGGTAGTTGTAGGTGTACTCGTTGTAGTTGTTGGTATACTCATGGTAGTTGTAGGTATACTCGTGGTAGTTGTAGGTATACTCGTGGTAGTTGTCGGTATACTCGTGGTAGTTGTAGGTATACTCGTGGTAGTTGTAGGTATACTCGTGGTAGTTGTAGGTATACTCGTGGTAGTTGTAGGTATACTCGTGGCAGTTGTTTGTATACTCGTGGTAGTTGTAGGTATACTCGTGGTAGTTGTAGGTATACTCGTGGTGGTTGTAGGTATACTCGTGGTTGTTGTTGGTATGCTCGTGGTAGTTGTAGGTATACTCGTGGTAGTTGTAGGTATACTCGTGGTAGTTGTAGGTATACTCGTGGTAGTTTTAGGTATACTCGTGGTAGTTGTAGGTATACTCGTGGTTGTTGTTGGTATACTCGTGGTAGTTCTAGGTATACTCGTGGTAGTTGTAGGTATACTTGTTGTAGTTGTAGGTGTACTCGTGGTAGTTGTAGGTGTACTCGTGGTAGTTGTAGGTATACTCGTGGTGGTTGTAGGTATACTCGTGGTTGTTGTTGGTATGCTCGTGGTAGTTGTAGGTATACTCGTGGTAGTTGTAGGTATACTCGTGGTAGTTGTAGGTATACTCGTGGTAGTTTTAGGTATACTCGTGGTAGTTGTAGGTATACTCGTGGTTGTTGTTGGTATACTCATGGTAGTTGTAGGTATACTCGTGGTAGTTGTAGGTATACTCGTGGTTGTTGTTGGTATACTCGTGGTAGTTCTAGGTATACTCGTGGTAGTTGTAGGTATACTTGTTGTAGTTGTAGGTGTACTCGTGGTAGTTGTAGGTGTACTCGTGGTAGTTGTAGGTATACTCGTGGTAGTTGTAGGTATACTCGTGGTAGTTGTAGGTATATTCGTGGTAGTTGTTGGTATACTCGTGGTAGTTGTTGGTATACTCATGGTAGTTCTAGGTATACTCGTGGTAGTTGTAGGTATACTTGTTGTAGTTGTAGGTGTACTCGTGGTAGTTGTAGGTGTACTCGTGGTAGTTGTAGGTATACTCGTGGTAGTTGTAGGTGTACTCGTGGTAGTTGTTGGTGTACTCGTGGTAGTTGTAGGTATACTCGTGGTAGTTGTAGGTGTACTCGTGGTAGTTGTATGTGTTCTCGTGGTAGTTGTTGGTATACTCGTGGTAGTTGTAGGTATACTCGTGGTAGTTGTTGGTATACTCGTGGTAGTTGTAGGTTTACTCGTGGTAGTTGTAGGTGTACTCGTAGTAGTTGTAGGTACACTCGTGGTAGTTGTAGGTATACTCGTGGTAGTTGTAGGTATACTCGTGGTAGTTGTAGGTGTACTCGTGGTAGTTGTAGGTATACTCGTGGTAGTTGTAGGTATACTCGTGGTAGTTGTAGGTATACTCGTGGTAGTTGTGGGTATACTCGTGGTAGTTGTAGGTATACTCGTGGTAGTTGTGGGTATACTCGTGGTAGTTTTACTCGTTGTAGTTGTAGATAAGGTTGTGGTTGGCACATGACATGTCTCACAGCAATCCAATGAATTTGCCACGGTGGAACAAGAGAAAGGGAAACACCCATCGACTCTATCACCGTATTTACAGTCTGAAGAGGAAAATATTGCCCTAATTTTTATACAGAATTATTTTTACTACCGACTGTTTTTATATTAAACGCATGTAATGTGAATGCAAGAGGTTTATTTCTGGACTCTTTTTATCGTCTATATCTTGTTCTTCTGAGACTTAAGAATAAATGCGCTTTTAATGGTCTTAAAAACTATCAAGTTTCAGAAGTCTATTTAACTCTCGACTAAATCAGGTGGCATCGACTGCTTCAAAACAACACACTACACATGATATGTGTTACGTGGCATAGTGGTTAAGGTACAGTACTATAATTAAAATCGCATGGCGCCTCTCGGCTTGGGTTCAAATCCCTGTGAGGGATATGGATATTCATTAGAGTTGGACTCCCACCTGATTTATCGGAATGCCGATTGTTCTATTCGGCTTGACAAACCCTCATGGGTGTATTACATGTACTCTACCATGACAAATCCTCATGGGTGTATTACATGTACTCTACCATGACAAATCCTCATGGGTGTATTACATGTACTCTACCATGACAAATCCTCATGGGTGTATTACATGTACTCTACCATGACAAATCCTCATGGGTGTATTAAATGTACTCTACCATGACAAATCCTCATGGGTGTATTACATGTACTCTACCATGACAAATCCTCATGGGTGTATTACATGTACTCTACCATGACAAACCCTCATGAGTGTATTACATGTTCTCTACCATGACAAATCCTCATGGGTGTATTACATGTACTCTACCATGATAAATCTTCATGGGTGTATTACATGTTCTCTACCATGACAAATCTTCATAGGTGTATTACATGTACTCTACCTTGACAAATCTTCATGGGTGTATTACATGTACTCTACCATAAGGAGTCGGGGATCGCAGCATATCTGAGATAATGTTGACGTGATGTAAAATGTCAAATAAATATGAATAAATAGACTCTACCTGGTATTTCCGTTTCCGCTTGTAGACACGAACTACAGCAATGCTCCTCGACCGTAGCATTGTAACAATCCGACTTCCGGTCTGTAACAATGGCGTCGCACGACTGACCACCGATCGTGAAACTGGCATCGTCCAAACAAACAGCTGTAAAGTACTGACCGTGTTCAGAAGATGATGCGTTTTTGCGGGCATCTCGCAGCTGGAAGCATGGTGCCTGATCTGTCCAACTAGCGCAAAGGGACAGAATAGCCAGGGACCAGTGGGTTGTATCGTTTTGAAAACAAAAATGGCGTCTCGAACACTAAGTCGATCTGATTGCGCCTTTCTTAGAAGTTTGGCGCGAAAACTTTGATCAACGAGTCAACAAATGACTTCATATAGGAGAAAGAATGCTACTCTACTGGATTGATTGATTGATTAATGATATTGACGGAGAAGCGTTAAAATGGCATGAAGGAGCGAATTAGGTTGATCTAGATTGGCATTTTTGGATGGCGCAGGATGACAAAATAGATCAAATTGAGATAGAAACAATAATGAAAAAGAAAATGTTGCTATTCTAGATGGCATGATGAAATAAAAGTTGATTATGGCACAACCAAGTAGAACCGGATGCCATTATAAAACATTACTTAAATGATAACGCAGCTTTTCTGGTGAAATAGACAGACAGACAGAACAGTGATAGATGGCATAACACAAGAATAAGACAAGGTGATACTCAATGGCAACTAGAGCAACACTAGATTTCATGAAAGACCAATCCTCAGGGAAAAACAATGCACTAATAGGAACTGAAGACGTTTTTGTAGCACCTCTGGATTACAAATCATAGACATGATAGATAAAATTAAAGATCATTTCAAGGTCTCAATGGAATCAATTGTTGGATGCATAATTGAGCTATGCATATTTTCATTTTCATGCTAGTAACCAAAAGGCAACACTTACCTTGTGCAGACGTTGAAAATGAGGAAAGAGTCGAGGAAAGTGTTGTCACAGCTGTAGTGGTAGTTGTAGGCGTTGTCGTAGTAGTTGTATGCGTAGTTGCAGTAGTTGAAGGCGTAGTGGTAGTGGTTGTAGGCGTAGTGGCAGTAGTTGTAGGCGTGGTGGTAATAGTTGTAGGCGTAGTGGTAGTAGTTGTAGGCGTAGTGGTAGTAGTTGTAGGCGTAGTAGTAGTTGTAAGCGTAGTAGTTGTAGGCGTAGTGGTAGTGGTTGTAGGCGTAGTGGTAGTAGTCGTAGGCGTAGTTGTAAGAGTTGTAGGCGTAGTTGTAGTCGTTGTAGGCGTAGTGGTAGTAGTCGTAGGCGTAGTTGTAGTAGTTGTAGGCGTAGTGGTAGTAGTCGTAGGCGTAGTGGTAGTCGTCGTAGGCGTAGTTGTAGTAGTTGTAGGCGTGGTGGTAGTAGTTGTAGGCGTAGTTGTAGTAGTTGTAGGCGTAGTGGTAGTAGTTGTAGGCGTAGTTGTAGTCGTCGTAGGCGTAGTTGTAGTAGTTGTAGGCGTAGTTGTAGTTGTTGTAGGCGTAGTTGTAGTTGTTGTAGGCGTAGTGGTAGTTGTCGTAGGCGTAGTTGTAGTAGTTGTAGGCGTAGTTGTAGTAGTTGTAGGCGTAGTTGTTGTTGTAGGCGTAGTTGTTGTTGTAGGCGTAGTTGTTGTGGTTGTAGGCGTAGTTGTAGTAGTTGTAGGCGTAGTTGTAGTTGTTGTAGGCGTAGTGGTAGTAGTTGTAGGCGTAGTGGTAGTTGTTGTAGGCATAGTGGTAGTTGTCGTAGGCGTAGTGGTAGTAGTTGTAGGCGTAGTGGTAGTTGTAGGCGGTATAGTTGTTGTTCCATCGAAGCAGGTTTCACAGCAATCAGCCTGGTTAACCAGCGTGGGGCACAAAAATACGAAACACGATGTCCGGTCACCATACTTACAATCTAAAATAGAAACAATACTCTAAAAATGACAATTACCCTTTGCTCGGATAATTATTTAAAACTTTTTGTCGATTGTGAAACAAGTTTCAACTTGGATTAACCACTCTCGATTCTGCTATCTAGATCATAATTAGTACTCGCGTCGAACGTGGATTTAGAGAAGTACAAGTAAAGTGACTATCTCACAGATTGTTGTTTGTAAGTAAGATCATATGATCGTTGTTTATTTAACCAGTGTCACTAATCAAGCGGCCATTTTTTCCATGTCTTTGTAATCTAAATGATGAATATACGAGTATGTTATTTATTTAAAGAGAAAAATCGAAATGGACTTCCATACATTTCAGTGCTTCAATGGCAATAAACCTGGTGATAGGACAAAGTTCAGTATCCTCTCATTATAGCAATTGTTAATCTAGACCGATAACAGGGTGCCGTATAACAGTTCTGATATCAGTCACTAGATCACGCGATCGTTGCGCACAACTGTCAGTACTGTTTATTTAACGTTTCGGTTCACTTGTTTGTGTTTCATTTTCGTTTTCTGTTTGTTTATTTGAATCCATAAAGGAAACGGGATAAATAGAATAGATCGCTGGTATCTTTGAATAGGAAAAGTTATCGGGCTCAGCTTCGCATTGTTATCCGATTTGCCGAATCGAATGAAATTCCTACGCCTTACATTTCCGATTCACGACATCAATCATTCATTCTCTATATTAACGTGTATTCACATCATCTAAATGCGCGCTCAATGACGTTTAGAAGCTGTCTGTACGCCTTGACCCGTTACCAAACAATAAAGATATTTTACCAGTTTGTTGCAGACAACTTTGAAAAACATTGTGGGAAAAGGAAAAATGCTCGAAACGAGCCATTTCTCCTTTTCCTGCAATGTATTCTGCCATATCTAAAGATTGTTTTTTGTTTAAATTTTTTCTTTCGTCGGATAACTCGGCCGTTCTCGGTATAGGAAGCAGGTCAATTCGTTAGCAGGCCAATTCTTAACCACCTAACTAAGGCCAACTTAGGCCAATTCATACCCACATTTTACTATGTACGATAATTCGTTCTAAATTATGGGATGGGTACAAATTGATTTCTTCGAAATTAGGATGGGTACGAACTGACCAAAATGTGGGTACGAATTAGCAAGATTTAGCTGGTTACGAATTGGCTTTGGTACGAATTTACCGGGAAGCTCGGTATACATCGGTCTGAGCCGGAACTATAGTTCCGGCAGGCATGAACTAATGTATGCCGAAACGACCGAAGTAATCCGACGAAAGAAAATGCTTCAAAATGGCGGATTGTGGGTATTTCTTCCATAACTTACTTGGTATGTTAATCGCTACTCCTGTACACGATGCACAACAACTACTTTCAACACTGGCGTCGTAACATTCCGCTTTAGTTGAAGCCGTCACGAGTTCGCCGCAGGTTTTCCCGTCTTTAATCACTCCAGCAACATCCGTACAAGTCTGGCCTGTCGTATATAAAAAGAAGACTGATATATGTTCTGCGTTTAATAAGAAAAAGGTTGGCGGCAAAGTATTTGTCGCACGGAAACTTGTTTTGGCCTACCCAAAAATAGTTCCATTTAGAAATTTTGAGATTCGACTTCTGGCGCATAGTTTTGCTAGTAAGAGATGGACTGGTAAAAATCTGATGTGTTTCCTGTATAGATGATAGAACTGCAATGCTCTCAAAGTTTATTTTGATTGCCTATTGCAGGACTATTTGTTTGGGATGTATGAACACAAAAATGATTACTGGTAACTCGGCCAGATTTGACAGCGTGTGCACTGTTTTTCGGACGGTACTAGTACACTTTGCTCCGTAAAAAAAATTGAGACGATCGAGGTGTCTATTTTATTACAGTTTTGAGAGTTATTTGGACCAACTTGATATTTCTTTATTTGGCTTAGCGTGGAAAACACTATTCTTCACTCAGCAGAGCCTTTAGAATACCAGATTTAACATATGAGTCAATAATAATTCAAGATGACAAATTTAGCAGGTGTATGACATATAGCATTTATTGTGTATTGTTGTATTGTATTTTTAATTAATTTTCATGACTTTTATGACCATAATAAAAAAAAGCTCATATATTTTTTCAGTAATGTATTTGTACTCATTTCCTTTCATGTGTCTTTAAAAAGTACTTCACCAAGGTAAAAAGATAATACACCAGCTGATCGTCTCACTTCAGCATCGGATGCTTTTGAAAACGGCGTTTAAACCTATTCAATTAAACTGTCAGTTGATATATTCAGCTTGATTCGACACTATAAATTTATCATATTAGTGTCACGAATAATGGGTTTGCGATTTCTCGCCACATGCTATTTGATCATATATGAAATATCCTCCTACAGTACTGCGCATCTGCAACACGACTTTATGAATCGAAATCCGTAACGAAATCGGAATAATTAAAGAACATCGTAAAAGCAAAACAGAGCTAACATTTGAAATAACCTCATACAGTACTGCACATCTGCAAAATGACTTCATGAATCGAAAACCTTAACGAAATCCGAATATTGTACAAGAATTCGTAAAAAACAAATTCAAGCTTGCATAAATTAAATATCCCTCTACAGTACTGCGCATATACATAACGACTTTATGAAACGAAAACCGTAACGAAATCTGAATATTTTAAAAGAATTCGTTAAAGCAAAACAAAGCTAACATATTATGAGATATCCTCATGCAGTACTGCACATCTGCAAAACGACTACATGTATATGAATGAAAAGCTGTAACGAAATCGGAATGAAAGAACTTATTTAAAACAAAACGAAGCTGCTTTTTTCAAAAGAAGTGCAACACAGTTGAACGTTTGCTTTCAACGATTGACTCCCCATGTAACAGTGTCTTTGCAAGATGAAAAGAATTTTATGATGAATTTCATATACTCGCAAAATTGTCGTCTGTTGTGGCTTTCAACTTCTTCATTAGTGAAAAATACTTAAAAGCGACCCTGTAGACTCTAAACTGTAAATGAATCAAGAAAACCCCTAAGCACAACGTCGAAATCAACGTCAATGATTTATTAAAAAAAAGAAATGTAAATGTCTGTGGGTTTCCAGTGAAACTTGGCCATATACCCCCAGTCTCATTCGCCTTGTGTATCGAATTTACTTTCCATAAAACCGCAATATACCGTGAACAAACAAAGAATGATGGGTATGACGAATGCTTAACGCCCCCAAAATAGTACGTAACTATCTAACATTGAGGGATTAAGATATGTATCTTTGTATATTACAAGTATCATATAAAAAGATATCATTTACATAGGTCAAATTCATTTGGTGTATGCTTAGACGGGGGTTTGTGATACTTTCCATACTTTGATTTATAAAGTTATTGAGGTTCACGCGAGTTAAACCATAAACAGATGGAAGAAAAGGCTGTTGTCTTTGGGTGAGGGTATATTGCAGTTATGAAATTCTAACAATTCAACTATGCAAGATTTGATTACATATGGAACCCTCACCACCCTCCATTATGATGGCTTGCCACGTCCAGCTCTAATGATTTCCTCCATTCGGAACACCTCGGCCATTTCTTAAAATAACCTCGGAGGCAATGGGGAGCCATTTTTGAAAGTAGGTCAGCAACGAAGGGCATGTCCGTTTGCAATCGTATCTACTCGGAAATCCCCGGCACAAGCCGGGGATTGCCGAGTAGATACGATTGACAAAATATGATTCAAAGATGTGTTGATATGGTCATCTTTAATGAAAAGGGTAAAAACAAACATTCAATTGTGATATATAACCAATTTGTGTGTATTTAAATACATATTTAGTGCCTGTGTGCATTTTGCGTGAGCCGCCGGAAATAAGGCGAATTACCCCAGGATTTCTGGTGTATTCATGTACTGCCTACGAGGTATATCCACCGACTTGTTACGGGGATTGCCGAGTAGATACGATTGGATTTCCTCTTGTGCTATTCGATTAGATTGGGTATGGCTTAACATTTCGTCAACACCTATTCAGTGAATGTATAATAATACTCAAGACATCTTCGGTTAATTAATCTAGAAATTAATTCGATTTTCAGAATTGTTCAAGGGGCTTTCCCCCCCCCCGCATGCCCCTTTCCACTTTTTGAAGAGAGAAGTGAAATACTGTGTTCCGCGGGAGCTTCAGCTTCGGGATACAATGGTCGTGAGTTCGATTCCCAAAAGTATAAGAGTTTACCATGCAAATTCTCGTAAATCCACATTCGACACGAATACCAGTTTTATTTCCAGTCAAGAAAATGATACCCAAAGAATGTTAGTATTAAGGTCAACTATATGCTAGGTTTCAACAAGATTTCGTGGGGGGAAAGTGGTTCAGGGGTAGCGAGTCGGCCTTGCAACACGACGGCGTTGGCTCGAATCCCGTAAATAGCAGGATTTCCCTTAACACTTCTTATCAATCCACATTCGGTGCGAGTACTGGTTATGTATCCAGAAAGCAGAATCGAGAGTGATTTAGCTAAGTTGTATGAACTTTTTCCATAATTGATGTTAAATGAATAAGTTTAAACTAACAGTCTTTCGGACGGTTGTTCGTTGACAAATTTTACAGGGGAACATACCATGTTAACTATTCTACCTCCATAATTATATGGATTTATCACATTTGCACTCCGTTTAAACGTTTTTGTACGGTGATTTGATGGTTTGTATTTCCCGCAGTAATTGTTTTTATGAAACTGATACTTTAATAGGAAGGTATCGGACGCTTGGCGATGAACCTTTCTCTTTTCTCTTTTAGCTTCAAGCATTGTTCGAACAGGCGGCAAAGTTCGTCCTGTACTTAGAGCGATTTTTTATATAATGTTTCAAGAAACGGAGGATTACTTTGATAAAATCCTACATGTTGCATATGTATCATGTTCTGCACGATAGCTAACATGTGTAATAGAGTTTAATGCAACATGGTTGGGACATATCTGTTGTCTGGTTGCTTCAGATATTGTTTAAATGGGCGGTGAAATTCGCTCTATACTTAAAGCGATTTTTTTCTGTTTTAAAACTTGGGTGTTTTTGATATATTGTAAACCGCCGCATCTTGCATATGTACTATATACTGCACGATACCTCACATGTGTAATGATGTTTCACCAAAAAAGGTTGTTTGTTTTGTTTTAGAAATGAGTGATTTCTTTGATTGCTAGCCACATATTGCATTTACTTAATTCTACTCGATAACATACATGTGTAATGAAGTTTAACGAAAAGAGGTTGCGGTATACCTATTTTGAGTCAGACGTTGTAAACAAGACAGGTTGCTCAGTCTGTATTTTGTTTGGGAAAAAAGTAAGGCAATTTGCAAGGACAGTTGATCATTGGATTGCTTGTTGAATTGGATGATTCCCTATTAGAATTGGAAACTGAAGCGTTATTGACAGTGAATAGGACAGGGTCACTAAATACCTTTACCCTTTCCCAAACAAAACTGTTTCGACTGTCCCAAATTGAAAGAGTTTGCAGACGACATTTCAAAATGTGATGAAACCGGAAAATAACCTTTTGATAGGGCAGAAAACATTGTGGGAAAAGGAAAAATTGCTCGTTACGAGCAATTTTTCCTTTCCCCACAATGTTTTCCAGAGTTGCCTGAAACAAGTCGTCAAATGTCGTTATGGTTTGGGAAAGGGTTAAGTGAAAGTTGCTTTAGTTCAATAGTTTGGTAAACCCCTGTTTAACCCCTCGACCCCTTATATAATTCGTACTTTTGTTTTGCATTTTGTCTCAAAAATATAGGCGCTGGTGATAGATCTTGTTACTTTAAAATAGTAGATACGTCATTGGAAGCGAATTTAGATTTTTTTAATTCTTTTAAAAGTGTTTACAGTGATTGAGCATGCATTTTAATCCAAATATGTTACATCGGTCTTTAGATCTATTGCAAATAACTGTACGTATTGAAATAAATTGACGCATCCTGGAATGTTTTATATATCAAACAACAGTACAAAACCTGTATTATTTCAACGAAATTTTGTTCTTTCAAATTTTCTGTTCTATGAACAAACACCTTTACGTACGTAGAGTAGCATGTTTTGACGTCTACAATACGGCCTTACATAAGTTAAGGACAAGACCTTACATAGTTTAAGGACAAGATAGTGTTGTTTCACTTGGCAGCCAATGCGCAAAAGCTAATCTCACTGCTCTTACTACATTTAATACTATACATACCTGAAGCAAGCTGTATCTGTACCACCAGGCACAAAAGTAGGTGGAGACGTATGTCCTGACGTCTGTATGACATCTTAAAAAGATAGAAATGAATTGCAAAATAATTTATACCATTTCATGTCAATTGATATCAGTAGCAGGGTTTATCTCGTCATATCATTATCCGAAGTTATTTCTATGTCCTACTATGATAGAAGATATCATTGGATATGAAAATATAAGAAGAATCGATGTAATTTCTTTATCATATTGTGATAGAATATATCGATAAAGATGAAATCATTCTAAGTATCGATATAATTTTTTAATCATTTTATGAGAGAGAATATCGATAAACATGAAATTATTAGAAGAATCGATATCATTGCAATATCGTATGATAGAAAATATTTTAGATATCAAACTATTAAAGGTATGGATATCACTTCTTATTCATATTTTGATATAAAATATCGATAAAGATATAATCATCTTAAGTAACAATATCAAATTTCACGCTCATCTTATCATAAGATTCCAAAATAACAATAGATAAAATTATATATATATATATATACCTTTTCAGTCACAGATATCCAGTCTTTAAATGGAAAATCGTCGTAAAAGTGGATAAATTATCAAAACATAACTATTTCGTCGTGACAAAATATAATAACACCGAACACTACGAAATAGAAATATTCACATTTCAACATCATCACTCATGACGAAGCTTTGAATACGAAAACTCCCTAAACGCGACTAGAAAAAAAAAACATAAATCCTCCTTCGAAGCCGAAAATTAAAATAGCAAAATCACAAAAGCCAACTTCGACTTTCAAATAACCACATTTAATAGAAACACGCCAAGTCCATAATCCTTCAATGGAACACTATACCTTCCCTTTCTCACCGGCGTGAAAAGTATTTCTAATTAACCCATCTCTTCGTGTGTACCCTTTTTAGCAGTGTTCTGAAAACTCTTTTTTTGCCACTATCGAATTACAATGACAATATTTTATTCAAGACGTAAATTATACGATTCCTTGTCACAATATAAATACAAATGAGCAAGGATATAAAGTGTATGTAATAATAAAACAAATAAAAAATAACAATCGGTATCGAAGGAAGTGATTAAAGAAAACATTGTGGCAAGAGTAGTCAGGTTGCGACAGTGGTGCAGATGTAGAGCGTCGGCCTTTTGTACCGGGGGTCTAGGGTTTGATCCAGGGTTTGATCCTTGTTAAGTGCGGTGAAAATTTCCGAGACTAGCCCTCTAATCTACGCTAGTACTGGTCTAGTATCCGGGAAGAAGTCACCGAGAGCACAATTCAGAAGCATCAAGCTTTCATTACAGCCGATTTAAATAAATAAGTTTAGATTAAGAAAATAATTTAAGAGGAGCAATTTCTCCACTCGTCACAATGTTTTCTTTCTGAAATAATGAATAACACGTTCCTTTTTATCTATACATATCGAAAGTGGTTGTTTTCGATAGGAACTGGTACAATCGGAACTACTCGGGTATTTCCGTGAGCTGTGAAATACACCTCGGATATAAGTGTAGGGTTACAATTTTTCGGGTAAATCGGCATCCGCCAATGAACACCTTTTCTAAGCGTGCATGTTAAGTAGTTCAATGTGTATGGAAGTGTTGGGCATCCTTTTTAATCACTTTTGATCAGTAACTCATACCAAATGGCGAACTTGTTGTTGTGACATGTATATTTGTTTCCTCAATCAAATTTAACGACTTTTTGGATTTTACATTCAAGATCTATTTTTAGAAACGAAAGAAAGTGACGTCATTCTCGCGGGAAACAATATGGCGTCATCCCTATTATTTCAGAGGTGTTTTCTATTGGATAAACCCGATGTGTTCAGATTGGAACTGGTAATGAAATACCTCCCAAAACGAGAGTAAACAGTTGAATAAACCGTTGATATATACTTGTGGTGAAAAACTGTCCGAAAGAATTACCAGTAGCCATGGTGAATTTAAAAGTTCGTTGCACCCGTGAACAGGAGATATGTAAATTGAATCAGCCTTACATATTGCTTCTGCTACAGTACTTATATTGTATTGGTGTTATATCTAAGTGTGTTGTATGAACTATTTCGAAGTGTGGAGGAAATGCTCGTCTGAGCCCAATTTCTATGATTTCTTTTTACGTTCATTTCATCTTATTTATATTCATACCAAACTTTCCCTTTTTAAAGACAGATCGTTAGGTTAGGATCTTAGGCGAAGTTAAAAGGATATATAAAGACCAACTTCGTATTATTATAGATTTGGAATGTTGAATTCATAGGTTTTAAATGGCGCTGGCGTTACAATTTCTAGCGTTTAGAGGGATCATCTTGCAGTCGATAACAGATACATACAATTCGCGTCTTTTCATACGAAGTTAAGAGTTATGGTCACTGACATTTACTGTAAACTGGTTCAACGGCTTTCTTTGCTATTTTGCTTGCAACAACCCATAAAGTGGAACCTTTTCCCCTTTCTATTCTTAAAGGTTCATGTTCAAAGATGTAATGAAAAATTGGAAATTAAAATTATTTTTCTTTAAAACTGGATAGTTTGTGTGGAAAATACTAGCTTCTTGTTATATGAAGTGAAATGAAATCGTATATGAGTATTTATAAAAAAATATATACAACGAATGAATATGTATTTAGATCCAAAAGCGTTCCATCGGTTTCGAATTCCAACAGATACCTTATATACGACTATACTTAAATAGATTGTCACATTCTTTATAAATCAAGTGTAGGGGGATATTAAGAGAGTTATTCTAAATCGTCTTGTTTTAATGTCTTCTGCCATTCCTAACCGCCAAGACTGGTTTAATGTATACTACCAATAATCCACCATTTTGAATTTTCTTTCCTTCGTCGGATTACTTCGGTTATTCTCGGTACACATCGGTCTGGGCCGGAACTATTCGCTGTAAAGCGAATAGTTCCGTCCCAGACCGATGTATACCGAGAATAACCGAAGTATTCCGACGAAAGAATGAATTTCAAAATGGCGGAGTATGGGTATTCCAGCCTAGACGTTAAACCCAGCTATGGGCAATGTTTATAATGAGACACGAGAGTCGACGGGTAATCGAGCAGAAATAATTAAGACAGATGACGGGATTGCCCGATTAGCTGAACTATTATGGATCTTCGCCCATCGTATATGAAAGAATAAGCCGGGTATCGCTTCATAACTGAAATATGGATTATGCAATGTATAAGTGAACAATTATAATAGAATGTTTTATTTGATTAGAATTAAAAGCATTATTTTTTCAGTCATATCACGGCGATCAGTGCACCTATCTATGGCATTCTCACCTGGAGTATATGTTATTCGTGGAGGACAGTGGTCCAGGTGTAGACAGTCGGCTTCTAGCCATGAGGGTCTTGGGTTCGAATCCTGTGAGAAGCGGGATCTGCCTTGCAACCTTTCATTAATCCATATTCGGCGCGAGTACTTGTTTTGCATCAAGGAAGCAGAATCGAGAGAGTTTAATCAAAGTTGTAACAACTTGTATCACAATCGACGCATGTTATTCTTTCAAAGCGAGATTTGGTGACCAACGAGTACATGTAGCTATTATGGAACGCATATCGATGGTTCGGTTCGAGGGCCTGGCAAGTCCTTCGAAAATGCGAAGGACTTCGTACAGTCTTGTTCTGAATGTTCGATATACTCTTTAACCCATTCGCTTTGGTCCGATTTCAAAGCAACATCATATGACACCATGAAGATGTATGATCAAAAAGTATTGTCCTTGTGGAATAAGGTGGATTTCATTGTGAGAAAAGGGTGAAATACGTGAATTGTGGGAAGGTTCTTTCTTTCTTTGTCTTTTTTATACGATTAAAGTATATGAAAGGCCATGCTATATATCTGAAATACTGTTGATATTGTGTTTAAGTGAACAGTTACGGGTCTCTAAAGCCTAGTGGCCCAGTGGTTAGAGTACATAACTTGATATCACATGGCCCCTCTCCAGCTGGGTCCAAATCCCGATGACAGCATTTGAATGTGCATGAAAGGCAGTCTCCCGACGGATTAACGAAATGCCGTTTGTTTTACCATTTTTCTTAAAAAAAGAAAAAAGAAAAATGGTTTACTTTGCGTAAAAATAAGTTTTTAAAAATGGTTAAAAGGTTATGCTTGTTTTAAAGGGTCTATTTAACATCTACAATGGGGGCTACTCGTGATTGAACGGTCATCGCTAAATAACGTGAAGTGGTTGGATAAAATGGTCAACGACTCATAGTATACATACATGTACCTAGTTTATAACGATAATGATGATGTCATATCATAACAAAACGCTTTAACCCATTATCAAACAAATAACGACTTTTGACCAGTCTGTTGCGGACGACTCTGGAAAACATTGTGGCGGCAACGAGCAATTTCCCCTGTTCTCACAATGTTTTCTGCCCTATCAGAAGATTTTTTTATTCAATTTCATCACATTTTAAAAATGTCGTCTGCACACTCTTTCAATTTGGGACAGTCGAAAATTTGGCGTTTGGCGAATGGTTAAGTGCTCGTTTGTTCTTCGGCCTAGCCTGTTTGAGCCGCTGTTCAAGTGTGTATATGCTTTTATAGCCGATCAAGACTGAACATTTCCGAATTGCCAAGTTAAATGTTTTTTAGACTGGACAATTTGAAGGGAAACTACGTTAACAAATTGTTTTGTTTAAAAGATATTTTGTTTAGACTTTCATATGTTATCTTCTGTGAACATGCACCTTTTATTTTTCACACCATTTGAACCAGCTTTAACAAGTCATGTGTCAGAAACAGAATTTGTTTAAGATCATAATTTTAAGAAAAAAAAGCGATACTGCTCTTGTGAGCATTATATTTCATTTTACAAACAACGAACAAATTTGAAATATATAATATTAGAGAAAATTCTACCAATTCTGGTCCAATTTTAACTGTCGTCTGCTTGTTCTTTCAATTTCGGACAAGGTAACGTCTTGTCGTCTGACGAGAAATTAGAATCTGATTAACTTCGAAAACTGATTTATTATCCGCCCAATTTTCAACCCTTTTCTCTATGAAAGGATTTGAATTATATGAAAACAGACGAAAGTTGATCGTGTCTCTTTCGATTTTAATTGGCGTCCACTTACGCTTTCAATTTCTGACAATGTAATACTTGTCGTCTGGTAAAAGTTGGAATCTCATTAATGTCGAAAACTGATTTATTATCCACCCCATAGTCTTTCCAAGTTCTTTGTGACGTTCTATTTTAAACGAACTATTTCGAAACAATACCTGACACAAATTTTGAGCTTTTTTTTTTGGAAGAAAAATGATTTGAAAGTTTGGGTAAAAACATTTATTGTTTTCGTCTTGGAAAAATGTTGAAATTTTGATAATATCGAAGTCTGATTAAATATCCACCTTTATTCTCCATGACGTTCTATTTTAAACAAAATATTTAAAAACCATCGCCGGGAAGAGATGCATATGTGCAAGAATTATCCGCGTTTTTCGACGTTTTTCTTTAAAACAATTTTTAAAAAATTATGGAAGTTGGGGTAAGATACAGATCGTTTCCGACTTGCTGTATTTCCATTCCGCTCATTTATTTATTTTTTTATTAATTTGTTTATAATATTTTTTTATCTTTTATTTTTATTTTTTGTTCTTTTTCATCAATACGTACACGTTTCGTATGGGTTTAGTCGGGAGAAAGGTTGGTTCGGATTTTCTTACACGTCAACTCGAAATGCACTTGTGGAATCTAGAATAACAATACGCAGGGGCGAACCCGAGTGTGTGCTTTGTCCATGAAAGTAAATACACTCCATTTCAATAAGAAATGTAAACACCATTTCACGTTTGACAGTTGTATCCGTTCTTTCGTGAGTAATTAAAAATAACGACGGAGTTTATATTTATAGTTCATAGACTGGCTACGGTACATTTTTTACTTTTGCACTGCAAAAAAGTTTAAAGAAGAAGAAAAGAAAGTGATTTTGAAGAAAAAGAAGATAATGAAGGTGTGAAAGAAAGAGTGTCAAAAGAAGGAGTAGGAGAGGAGGGTGTGGAGGAGGCATCGTTAAAGAGGATGGGAAGTAGAATAAGACAAAGAAGAAGGAAACTAGAAGAAGACGAAGCGGGGGAGAAGCAAAGTAGAAGGAGAAAAAAGTAGAAGTGGAGGAAAGGGAGGATATTGAGAACGATTAGGTTGGAAGGAAGGAGGCGATAGAGAAGGAAGGTGGAGGAGGATAAGAGGGAGGAAGAGAAAGAGGAGGAGGGAAGTTGGAAGAGGACAATATGAGGAAGAGAATGGTGAGGAGAGGAGGAGGACGACGAAATGGAGAATGAAGTGGAGCAGGAGGGGAAAGGAGGAGGAGTAAGGAGAAAGACGAGGAGGGGAAACGAGGAGGAGTGAGGAGAAAGAGGAGGAGGAAGAGAATGGTGAGGAGAGGAGAAGGAAGACGAAATGGAGAATGAAGAGAAGGAGGAGGAGGAGTAAAAGAGAAGGGGGGGGAAGGAGGAAAGAGGATGGTGAGGACAAAAGGGAGGAAGAGTGAAGAGAAGGAGGAGATGATGGAGAAGATGGGTGCAGAGGTAAGAGGAGTAGAAAGGGAAAGGGGGAAGTACACGAAGAGGTGTTGGATAAGAAGGTTAAATAGGAGACAGAGGATGCAGAAGAGGAGCGAAATAAGTGAAGAGGAGGACGACGAGGAGAATGAGAGTGAGAAGAGGAGATACATGGAAGGAGGAGAATGAGGAAAAGAACAAACTTTCGAATACATCAGATATGAAACGGCCTTGTTTTTGGTTTCATATTCAGTCTTACAAGTATCACCATTTTCAACCAATATATTATCCTGTATTTGCTGCGACAGGTTAAAAAATGGTGCCAATGAGAACCAATATCGTTAGATATGTGTTTATAAAATGTCAGTGCTGCATTGCGATTGAAATGAAGACAAAGCTAGACTTCTTTTGGAATTAAATTGATCCCAAAATACCCGCTTTATTGGAAAAAAAGAAGTAAAAAAACTATAATAAGTATTGTATAGTAATTTATGCCGCAGTGCCCGCCCTGGTACCGCGTGTTATGATGGACACGCCCCAAATGGGATTGGCAATTATCTTTCTGTTAACAAAACTAATCGCTATTTATCGATGTCGAAACCTTAAATGTCGTTTGTTTGATTTGATTTATTTGCCACGTTGATGATACAGGTTTATAAACGTCAAAACATGAAGAAAAAGTATCAGAAAAGAAACAATAAATATCAGAAAAGAAAAACATACATAAGAAAATATGAAATTAATACGGTTGATGATATTAGAGAAGTATATACATACATTGAGCTTTCTTACGGTCATGAGAGACTTGTTTTCATAACACAATGACAATACAGCGATAGTTTACAGTTATATTATGTTTGAGCCTACAATGATTTTTCCGGTGTTGCCCAACTTCCAGGCCGTTCTTCTTCTCAAGAAGACCCAGAGGCCCGCTACCAAGTAATTTTGTTGTTCACTTGCGACAATCACAACGGTCCAAAGAAGGTAGTTCATTTCTCTCGAAAGTTGCATCGTATAGCCTAAAAACTTGTTACCGCAAAATAGAAAATTAAAGTAAATTAAACAACAACATCGACTTCTGAAAAATCAGGCAATTTTGAATTGAGTTTGTTCGAAAACCTATCGTAATTAAAAAGCAAAAGGTTTTACGCAAAATGAAAAGTTAAATACTTTGAATAAATAATCAGCGCGATTTTTGTTGTTTTCCCGCTGTGTCGTTTCTTAAGACACGCGTCAATCATTCCGAAAATGGCGGGATGCGTCGATACTGTATCTTCTTTATTGCTTCAATGAATATAGGAGCTTTTTATACGACGATAGCGATGTCATAGGGGGAGGGGGAGGAATCAATTTAGTCCCTTAATTGAAATTGCCTTGCTGTTAGCCGAGGTTTATTATGCATAACAGCAGGGTACCAACCCTGTCAATTTCTATTTTAAACAGGCGGAAATGACACCAGAAAAAGCACCATTCTATATTATTGAGGGCATTTTATCGAAATATTTACGTTGAGAGTTGATAATTTATACCTGGGATTTATCGAATTTTATTGAAATATTTACGGTCGCCTTTTGCTTTCAAAAACTTATATCTGCATAAGTCTGACGTAGAAAGATACCCAGAGTAGCAAACAGATAAGATCAGAGGCCAGCCGCCAATGTACTTGTTGACTGGCCTGGATCTAACCTGTTTGCCTAAGCATGAGGTCGGTCCCAGCACTATAAGGGTTAACACGTAGTTTTATCAAAGAGCATAACATCACTATCAAGGAAAGCTCCGAAGTTAACAGGTTTGGAGATGTGCTAATAATAAACATCCTTCATTCTAGGAGTCCACTTGGAAGGTGCCAATTGGAGCAAGTTAAATCGAAGTAGTATCTGATGGGCGCCGAATTAATGTCCGCTCGGCATGTGTCGCCAATTGGAATAAACTTGGCGCCACATAGCTTGCTTGGTCCATGCTCTATATGTGTATGTTAATGTGATTGTAACTGCTTATATACATTATATCTGACCTTTAGAACTGTAAATATGTTCATTTCCTAACTAGAAACTTTGTAAAGTTTACGTTACTGAATGTAAGTTTTATCTATTAATGATATGATATATCTATCTAAAGTGTTAAGCCAGTTCACGCCTTTACACGGCCATTTCATTCCAAAGATCACCTTGTTGGCGCCATTCGCGCCTAATGACGGCCATTCTGCGCCACTTTGTGATATGTTTGTGCCAAAGGTCGCGAAACTGGTCTCAATATGTCGCCACTTGACGCTTCTTGGCGCTTCTTGCAGGCGCTATAGATATCATCCATTGGTTACCTGGTTCATACCCATACCTTCTTTAGTTTCTTAATGAACAACACCTGAGGCGTGCGCCATTATATTCAAGTGGGTTCAAGTAGGCGAATTGTTTGCGCCAAAGGGCGATATAGGCGCAAATTGGCTGCCACTAGGTAGACACTTGCCGCGGATTGTTCGTCGAAAGTATTTTTGCCGACGAATTTTGACTTTTTCTTGCCGCCAAATTCATATAAGAAACTATTACGGACCACCACGATTCATTAGACATGTTTGAGTTTGAGCTATTATGCGCAACCAGTAAGGCACTAATTGTCCATAGGATTTTAGCCGGGTATCATAAGAAGAGCCGGAAGAGAGTCCAAATAGGAATTAACCCTTTCCCAAACAATAACGACATTTGACCTCTTTCTTGCAGACGACTTTAGAAAACATTGTGGGAAAGGAGAAATTGCTCGTGACGAGCAATTTCTCATTTTCCCACAATGTTGTCTGCCCTATCAGAAGATTATTTTCCAATTTCATCACATTTTGAAACGTCGTCTGCAAACTCTTTCAATTTGGGACTTTCGAAAATTCGTTGTTTGGGAAAGGGTTAAGGGACATGAATTAGTAATCAGGTTCGGCCAATTATTCTTCCGGTATTTAACGATTGCACAAGATTGAACTGCTAGAAATATCTTAGTATTGTCCTGTAGGGTAAGTGTATCGGACCCAAACGAATACGCCATATTGAACCTAAATATTTTGTCGGATTTCATCGGTCGTTCTCTGTATACATCGGTCGTGGCCGGAAGTATTCGGTGTAAAGCGAATAGTTCTGGCACCGACCAATGTATACCGAGAACGACCGAAGTAATCCGAAGAAGGAGGAGTTTCAAAATGGCGGATTAAAAATGTTAAAGGCGACGTAATACCAAAAGGATATCTCGTCACACTTAGAAAATACAAATATACTTTTTTTCAAAGAATCATTTTTATTGTAATAATCGTTACATTTTCAAATATAAATAGAGAAAAAACACGTTTGGGATACCTGCTTTAATATTTCGTCGCATATCCTCTCATAAACTTTAATCCAATTTTAATCAGCAAACTTTTTCATTTTTGAGCGGGTAAAAGTATAAATAAAAAGTTTAAAGAATAAGAAAAAATATTATTAAAATATTGACATAATTCATTGAGAAAATAGCTTAGGCAGAACATGTATATTGGTTGCTCGCATTATTAAGCGCGCATGCGTCAAAATATAATCCCGGACTTTACCAGGGTTTCCAACTGGTTTTCTATACCTCTGCAAATTATTTAAGTAAATATGAAGTCTTTCTTCTCATTTCAGAGCATTGCTTTTTGTTAATTTGAATTGTATACATGAAATGACACTTCTTTTCATTCTTATGCAGTTAATTGTAATTTTATGAACAATAAGCTAATTTGTTTAAGTTCTAGTAAAATCTGTTCTATTCGGTTCTGTTCTGCTATTTTTAAGCACAATGAGCTAAAAGGCTTAAGTTCTAATAAAACCTGTTCTGTTCTTTTCTGTTATTAACAATCATTCGTTTGAATAATAGATGACAATCATCAATCAATAAGGCATGGGCTTCGCATTATCGGGGTCTTGGACCTTCATCCGCCGTTGTTGGCTCATGGAATTTCAGTTCGCAGAGCTTGAAGGCAGGACGCACGTCTGGTTCCCGTTGATAGACGCTGTTCCTGCATTCAACGTCCCCCTGCCGGTAACCACTCTGTTTCATAAACATCGTACACGACTGCTGGGTCCAGAAGTTATCCGGCTCTCCTTTGTCATAATCGCTCACTGCAAAAAATAAAATAAAAAAAATGAATAAAAAACTAAAAAGAATGTCAACAGTACTTGACATGTTTTGAGGAGTTTTAAGAGGTCGTAGCTTTCATGTATTTTAGGTTAAATTATATACGGATTTTACCGTTAAATCATTAAATAATGTACTGTAAAAAAAAATCGATTTTTCCATATATTTAAATATATCTTTATGATGAACTACATAAATGCGGAGGATTGCATAAGTAGTTTGGTTTGTGACAAAATTGCATGGTCGAAATGTTTGTACAATTATGAAAGATAACAAATGTCATGGGAAACAAGAAACAAAAAAAAAAAATAATAATAATAATTAGTATTAATTCAATACTTCTATGATTTTCACCAGAGTAGTCAACATTGAAAGTTAATATTGTTAAAAAAGGAAAATTCACTCATTTACTTGAAATATCAAATTATTTTCAATTGTAGTCTGACGCAATGAAGGCCTAATATAATTTTCGTTTTTGCTGTTTTTCTATTTTACTTTCATATTGTTTACACTTTCATTTTGTTCTATAACACTTTTTTTTTTATCGGGGTGTGGACACGTAATGAGGCTTACCAATAAGTGGATCTCCAGACGATCTCCATTGTTCAACACCATGGCTCACTTCAAACAGGTCGTTCCAGTAACCTGCAATTATATAAACAATGTCATTGGTGATGGTGATAATCATTATAAAGGTGGCGATGATGATGGTGATGGCGGTGGTTATTATGTTTGAGAGGATATGTGATAATGATGATGATGTAGATGATGAGGAAAAGGACTAAATAAGTGTTGATAATTGTGATGATGAGTTGTTGGCGGAGGTAGTGTTTGTTGTGTTTGAGGAGAAGAGAGGTAATGATGATTGTGTTGATGATGAGGATGAGGAAAATGGTAGTGTTGATCATGGTGGGGACGAGATGTTGGTTGTGGTGATGGTTGTTGCTATGTTTGGGAGGAAACATGTGAGGATGATGATGATGATGATGATATTGATGATGATGTAGATAATGATGAAGATAATGGTAGTGTTGATCATGGTCCTGATGAGTTGTCGGTGGAGGTGGTGTTTATTATGTTAGGAAGAAGCAAGGTGATGATATTGATGATGATGTAGATAATGATGAAGATAATGGTAGTGTTGATCATGGTCCTGATGAGTTGTAGGTGAAGGTGGTGTTTATTATGTTTGGAAGAAGCAAGGTGATGATAATGATGATGATGTAGATAATGATGAAGATAATGGTAGTGTTGATCATGGTCCTGATGAGTTGTAGGTGGAGGTGGTGTTTATTATGTTTAGAAGAAGCAAGGTAATGATAATGATGATGATGTAGATAATGATGAAGATAATGGTAGTGTTGATCATGGTCCTGATGAGTTGTAGGTGGAGGTGGTGTTTATTATGTTAGGAAGAAGCAAGGTGATGATAATGATGATGATGTAGATAATGATGAAGATAATGGTAGTGTTGATCATGGTCCTGATGAGTTGTAGGTGGAGGTGGTGTTTATTATGTTAGGAAGAAGCAAGGTGATGATATTGATGATGATGTAGATAATGATGAAGATAATAGTAGTGTTGATCATGGTCCTGATGAGTTGTCGGTGGTGTTTATTATGTTTGGAAGAAGCAAGGTAATGATGATGATGATGATGTAGATAATGATGAAGATAATGGTAGTGTTGATCATGGTCCTGATGAGTTGTCGGTGGATGTGGTGTTTATTATGTTTGGAAGAAGCAAGGTGATGATAATGATGATGATGTAGATAATGATGAAGATAATGGTAGTGTTGATCATGGTCCTGATGAGTTGTCGGTGGATGTGGTGTTTATTATGTTTGGAAGAAGCAAGATAATGATAATGATGATGATGTAGATAATGATGAAGATAATGGTAGTGTTGATCATGGTCCTGATGAGTTGTAGGTGAAGGTGGTGTTTATTATGTTAGGAAGAAGCAAGGTGATGATAATGATGATGATGTAGATTATGATGAAGATAATGGTAGTGTTGATCATGGTCCTGATGAGTTGTAGGTGAAGCTGGTGTTTATTATGTTTGGAAGAAGCAAGGTAATGATAATGATGAAGATAATGGTAGTGTTGATCATGGTCCTGATGAGTTGTAGGTGAAGGTGGTGTTTATTATGTTTAGAAGAAGCAAGGTAATGATAATGATGATGATGTAGATAATGATGAAGATAACGGTAGTGTTGATCATGGTCCTGATGAGTTGTAGGTGAAGGTGGTGTTTATTATGTTTAGAAGAAGCAAGGTAATGATAATGATGATGATGTAGATAATGTATATGATGATGAGGCTAATAGTAGTGTTGATCATGGTGGTAAAGAGATTTCGGTGGTGGTGGTGGTGGGATGGTGTTGATGATGATGATAGTGTTAATAACTATTACAGATACGATTAAAAAAGTATTTCAATGGCAATGTGATAAATAGATATATTTTATCACGGTACAAAGACCCCATGCTCACAAGTACAGCCATATATCATTTCAAACTTTAAAAAATCAAAAGCAAAGAAATATAATATACTTCTTAGACTTTGATTGCTAAGAAAGTAACAACTATACTGTTGTTATCTTTGAGAGAGAATATTACATCGTTTAAGTCATACGAAGTTTTTTAATGCATACATACTAGTGCATTTTTTTTAAAGAAGGAAAACTTGAAATCTACTTCAAAACAATTATTGACAGTCCAAACGAGCGCAACAATTTAAGAGGCAACCATTAGAAATTTAACTATTGTTGAGTTTCAACCAAAGCAATAGTTCAACAATACTTCAGAAGTATCAGTTTCTGTAATGAATAAAAAAAAATGTCTGTGAAAAGAATACGTACCAAAGAGTGGCTGATGGAGTCTTCGTTTCATAAACTCCTTCAGAAATTTAAGTTCTTCTACAGAATCAACTTGCACGAGATTAGATTCAATTCCTGGCTTGTCGTAGAAATCGCATCCAATCTGCAAAGTAGACATAAAGTATGTTCTCGTTATCCGTGTTAAAATGTATGTATGTTTATGTTAAAATGTATTTGTTTACATGACGAGATATCGAGGGCTCAGTGCAATACTATAGTAAGTGCTGCACGTTCTTGCATTGAACCCTCGATATGTTTGTACGTATAAGTCCTTAAAGTTCTCTTCTATTCTATCCATAAGAATAATGCAACCAAGTGCAGTTTAACGAGTCACACAAGGTGGAGTTCGTATTTATTTCAATGGTTAGAATATTTGACTCGCTAGTATAGGAATACTTGGGCTCGATTCCATGCGAAGACAGATATGGTTTCGTGAAAGACATCGGGTGTACTTTCCTGTGCAAAATGCCAATGGTCCTTACCGGATGCTCGATTCTGTCCTAATGAGTATTTTGAGACTTGACCAGTACTTTCAACCAAACAACCACTCGATGGGGAGCCACATTGCTTATACATATAATTAACATAACAAACCTTGTATATAGGACGCGTTAGGAGATTTTCAAACGAAACTTTCAACTCTCAGAAAAAGTAAAAAAGAAAATTGCTATATTTATGCGTTAAAAAGATTAACCTCAGTCATGTGATATCAAATAAAGACCTTTCATTGGTTCTTACCCTTGTAAGCTCGTATGGTTTGCGATGGAAATAACATCTGCCATGTGATATCAAATAGAAACTTTTCATTGGTTCTTACCCTTGCAAGTTCGAATGTTTGCGATGAAAATAACATCTGTCATGAGATATTAAATAGAAACTTTTCACTGGTTCTTACCCTTGCAAGTTCGTATGGTTTGCGATGGAAATAACATCTGCCATGTGATATCAAATAGAAACGTTTCATTGGTTCTTACCCTTGCATGTTCGTATGGTTTGCGATGAAAATTACATCTGTCATGTGATATTAAATAGAAACTTTTCATTGGTTCTTACCCTTGCAAGTTCGAATGTGTGCGATGAAAATAACATCTGTCATGTGATATTAGATAGAAACTTTTCATTGGTCCTTGCAAGCTCGTATGGTTTACGATGAAAATTACATCTGTCATGTGATATTAAATAGAAACTTTTCATTGGTTATTACCCTTGCAAGTTCGTAGGTTAACTCATCCGTTCCGAAGAAATAACAACTGTCTCCAAACTCGACGAAAGGCAAAACACACCCTGTAATGAGATGTTTTGTTTTAAAATGTAAATAAAATTGTTTTTGATCATATGTTGATGATAAACTTTATACAGAACTACGAGCGAATGAACAAATAATGATTATGTTTGTTCACAAATGCTGAAAGGTAAAATCTGACTTCAACATTCCTTAAGGAACGCAAGACAGCATTCCAATGATGATATATTTTTGATTGTAAGAAAATTAATCCTTTCATTCATATAATTACACTAAGAAACAGTACGTTCATATTCTGATTTATAAAGTTGATATCAAGTTGCTATGTCGTTTCGTTGCAAATCTTTACCTATAAAGGTGTAACGAACCGAGCAATTGAACCTCTCAAAGACACAAACACATCCGATCAGTGAAAAACACTGTCGTTCACTGAGCGGTTGTGTCTTCTATATATATACCAGCATGTTCTCTCAAACAATGCATTAGGTTCCTAATTTGCATAAGCGTTCAACGAACGTTACAAAGGTATAAAATAAAACAAAACAAAAAAATATAAGAATGTACGCACAGCTGCATTTTGTTCCGTCAAACGTGGTTCCCCGCTCACAAACACATGTCTTTGTCCTTGTGCTGCATATGAAGTTACTGGCACACTGTCCAGTCTTGCATGCGACTCCGAGGGCCAACTCTAAAAGGACATAAAGATTAACCTTGTAAGGAAGGTGGTGAAAGATTATGATATCATAGAATCATGAAACAATGCCTTAGGGAACATAATGTGTAACTATATTAAGAAATGTATGAAGGACTGATATTATGGAATCGATAAATGATACTCTATGTTACATTGTGAAAAAACTATTTTGTGAAGATTTAGAAAGATCGTTTACAAAATAGATCAGTTTGTAAGAAATGTTAATGAAATTCTAATGTGATTGGATACTTTTACAATCACGCAAGAAACAGATAAAGTAGGCATAATGAGCACCATGGGTCGCTTTGAATGGAAGGTAGAAAATCAACAACTACAAACACCTGATTTCATGAAAGAGCTTAAAATATCAAAGGAAAGTATATGGCACAGGGGAATTGTCGTAAACGGTAGTTTTCATTTAGTTTAAAAAAGTATCGAACTATTAGAGACAAACAATCTAACCTTTTCCCCCACATTTTGTTCGAAGTTAAAGGCTAATTGCGAAGATAATGACATAGCACTTTTGTCGAGTTGTGAGACCAGGTTTTCGGCCAATGGAATATCATCGCTGTCTTTTGGTACCTCTAAATTACCTTTTTTCAGCAGTGTACTGTCTGATTTTATTTCTATTTTGTAATCGTGAGTCAAATACTATAATCGCAGTCTTCGGAACCTCTAAAGTACCGATTTACGGCAGTGCGCAGTCTGATATGATTTCTATTTTGAAACCGTGATTGTTTCTAGTGTTAACGAAATGGAACAAGAAACAACATACTTGGAACACATGCGCCGGTATCGAAGTCTAGGTACGAGTCTAGCGGGCATCTGCATGTCTGTGGCCAGCCGTAACACTCCGCCGTCGGTGATTGGCATGAGGAACTGTTATCACACACCTCGCCAAAAGGGATTCCGGCGCGGTCTGAAGTGAAAAGAACAACAACAACATCATCATGAAGAAATCATAACGAGTTTCGACGTATATCGCATCCAAAGGAAGACGATGTTAAAACGAAACAGGAAATGTGAATAATTGCGCCTTGGCATTCACTCATACAGACAGACGCAGAGATAAGTACATGTACTACATGTACGCACAAATCCTAGCGCATGGATGAACAGACAGAAAATCGAACAGACAGAAGGATGGAGGGACAGACAGAAAGACGGACAGATGGGGAGAGAGACAGACTGGCTGGAAGGACAAGTCGACAAACGAAGGACATGCAGACAGACGAAGAGACGAAAAAAAGTAATGAAAGATAGACAGGCGGAGATACACAATGAAAGAGAGACAGACAGAGAGAGTGATAGACAGACAGAATGAAAAAGACAAGCTGACAGAACGAATGACACACATAAAGAAATGATAGATACTATGAAAAGCGGATAGACTATAAAAGACACACTTACACTTAATGATCTTGCAGAGAAAAGTTCTGACCCCGACCGGTGTATATCGAGAACAAACGAAGTAATCGCAACCAGGCGAAGGAAGAATATTCAAAATGGCGGATTATGTGTTTTTACCTCTTTCGTCTACATAAAGTGCTTTTAAAAACCAGAGTACATGTGTGATCATGCACATATGGACGACTGTCTAAAGTAAGCTGAGGGTGTGCTTTTTTAGAACCTGCATCTTTCAATAAGAGCTTCATACTAAGCTATTTTTTGTTTTCGGTATTAGCTAATGAGTGAAATAAAGAAAATTGGAGAAAAAAAAATGAAAAAAAAAACAAAACAATACAAACCCCGAATGACGCAGGTTCCGCCTTCGTTCACGAACCCGGCGCCGCAAACGCAGGATGAGACGCATACTGCATTCGGATCGTTACAGGAACCAGCAATCGGGACACAGTTCTCTCCGAGATCGACCTCTGTGAAAACGCAAGGTCAAAGGGATTAAGATAAAGTTTGCTTTTTTGGTAAACCCTTACTAAACAAAAACGACATTTGACCAGTTTGTTTGCAACGGATGGAACAGTCTACTAAAAGAGGGAAATGTTTCCAAATCCCATTTCTTTGTGTGAAGATGGACCTATGCCTTGCAATCCGATAGGACTGTCAACATTTGTTTATGAATCAGGTTTACATGTGCTTGTTCAACCCATTACCAAACGACATTTGACCAGTTTGCTGCAGACGAATCTGGAAAACATTGTTGGAAAAGGAGTAATTGCTCTCAACGAGCAATTTCTCCTTTTCCCACAATATTTTCTGTCATTTCAAAAGATTATTTTGCGATTTCATCGCATTTTAAAATGTCGTCTGCAAACTGTTTCAATTTGGCGTTTGGTAAAGGGTTAATTGGACTCACCGATTGTGTTCTATAAGTAGCGAACGTTAAAACTGTGTTAAGACACTCTTTTTCATTAAACAAAGTGACACTTTTTTATTTCTTTTATCTTAAGTAATTGAACATCTATGTTTCTATTCAGGAAAGTAAAACGAGATTCTGTACTTTCAGTGCTTTGATGTCAAAGGCCACGTCTTGGTTGTAAATGAAAACACTGCCACTCATCTACTATAGTATGGGAAGTTCAAATTTAGATAGTTGTTTACGGAATAAGCTGTTTAAATGGTTTAATAATGCAACAGAAATGTGCTATATACATCTATCCCTACTGATCTGTTATAAATGTGGTGTGAAATGTAGCAAGAGTCGTCTTAAAGGTAGATTACCAATACTCCGCCATTTTGAATCTCATTCTACCGTCGGATTGCTACGGGTGCTTTCGGCAAAGTCCGGTCGGGACCGGAACTATTCGGTTTAGCACGAATAGTTCCGACCCCAGCAATGGCCGGCAATTGATACCAAGAACGACCGAAGTATTCCCGACGAAAGAATAAATTCCAAAATGGCGGATTACAGGTATTCCAACTTATTGTAACTTTATCAATATGTGATGATCGGTTCGTTACGTGTACATTAATTTTGCTCAAAACAACAGAATTAACAAATAAACTTAGCAGGCTCACTTTGTTCACAACCTCCACTGAACTCGATAAACCCTTCTGTACAGACACAGACATCAGACGAACCGCAGCAAGAGTTGTTTGTCCTGCATTGTCCTGACTGGCAACCCTGGCCGAGAGTCTTGCCTAAAATGAGGCGAAATGTATCGTTACGCACCTGTTCATATAACTTTCCAAACTCCTCAAAGTAACCTCCCCTTGCAACGCAGCATCGATAAGGCCATCTTGTTTAGAAACAGACAGCATTAAACCGAAGGAAAATATATTAATTTTATTTTTTCGTCTATTTATTTATGCCGGTTTATTGTCGGAAAACGACTTTCAGATGTTCTAATTAACTCATATTCTTCACCATGATGGCATATAGACATTTATTTTATAGTCATTTGTTAACATTTTTTTTCAAAATGTCCAAAACAACTGGACAATTGTATTAGTTAGCCATTTTCACTTACTGTACACATGTTCGTACTTAGGAGAATAAGAAATAAATGTTTGAACTTGAACTTGAATAAGCATTTAAATCAATTAAACAACCAACAAATCATCCATTCAATTAACGCCCTAATCAATCCAATAGTTACCGGTGTCACAGTTTCCGGTTTCCACGTTAAGGAAGCGGTCGTCAGGGCAACGGCATGTTGGAAAGGCTCCCATACAGTCTACATCGCCACCACGACATTCTGCGGCAAACGTGCAGTTTTCTCCGATACCCTTTACTGAAACATATAATTAAAAAAAAAATAGGCGGATTGCAAGTAGGGATAGTTTTAGCCGACATCCTACACTGGAACATCGTACACAATAAAACCATTAAAAACACCAATTAACGATATTAATCATCATTTAGTCATCCATATATCATAAGATTTATTTTTTGTTTTGTTTTTGTTTTGATTGTCTGTTGGGATATAATGTATAAGCGATTTCTCCAGGCGGATTGTAACTAGGGATAATTTTTCTCGACATCCTACATTGAAACATCCAACAAAATAAAACCATTGAAAACACCAATTCTCGATATATATCATATATCATCATTTAGTCATCCATATAGCATGGGATCCATTTTATGTTTTGTTTCTTGTTTTGTAGTCTGTTGGGGTATAAAGTGCAAGCGATTATTTCTGGCGGATTGCGTGTAGGGATAGTTTTTATCGACATCCTACACTGAAACATCCAACAAAATAAAACCATTAAAAACACCAATTAACGATATAATTCATCATTTAGTCAATCATTTATCATGATATTTTATTTGTTATTATTATCTGTGTGTGATATAAAGTGCAGGCGATTTCTCCAGGCGGATTGCATGAAGAAATAGTTTTTCTCGACATCCTACACTGAAACATCCACAACAAAATAAAACCAATTAACACCAATTAACGATATCAATCATCATTTAGTCATCCATATATCATAAGATTTATTTTTTGTTTTGTTTTTGTTTTGATTGTCTGTTGGGATATAATGTATAAGCGATTTCTCCAGGCGGATTGTAACTAGGGATAATTTTTCTCGACTTCCTACATTGAAACATCCAACAAAATAAAACCATTGAAAACACCAATTCTCGATATATATCATTATTTAGTCAATCATGTATCATGAAATTAAATATTTTTGATGGTCTGTGTGTCATTAAAAGTAAACGCGATTTCTTTAAGCGGATTGCAAGTCGTAATGGTTTTTCTCGACATTAAAAATAGTTACCTTGGAGATTGAATGGTTCAGAAAAAATAATTTTGTAAACGTTGACGCAAAGTGAGAAATCATTGCAGGACAGGCCCAGTATGTGTTTCGCATTCGACAATTGACAATTTCAAAATCGTTATTGGATATGATATGCTGTTAACGTGCCTGACTTTCATTAAAACATGTTCGTGCTGAATGAATGCGTTTTGATGAACATTACTGCAATGCATTGTATATGTGTATGGATGTCATAAAGAGCTCGAATTTGACAATATGCAATTTGAATAGCGTTATTTGACATAATAAGGCTGTTCAAATTCTTGAATTTCATAAAAACACTTTCGTGTTGAATGAATGTGTTTTAAAAGACATTACTGCGATGAATTTTATGTGCGTATGAATGTCCTTAACAGCTCGAATTTGACAATAGGCAATTTGAATATGGGAGAATATCGTTATTAGATATAATAATGCTGTTCAAATTCTTGACTTTCACAAAACACTTTCATGTTAAATGAATGTTTTTTATGGACATTACTGCAATGAATTGTATGTGTGTATGAAAGTCTTAAAGCTCGAATTCAACAATAGGCAATTTGAATATGTTATTTGATATAATAATGCTGTTCGAATTCTTGAGTCTCATAAAAACACTTTCTAGTTGAATTCATGCATTTTATGGACATTACTGCGATGATTGGTATGTGTGTATGGAAGTCTTAAGAAGCTCGAATTAAACAATAGGCAATTTGAATATCGTTATTTGATATAATAAGGCTGTTCAAATTCTTGACTTTCATTAAAACACTTTCGTGCTGAATGAATGTGTTTTATGGACATTACTGAGATGACTTTTAAATGACTGTATGGATGTCTTACATAGCTCGCAATCTTCGCCATTGGCGACATATCCCTCCGCGCAGCTGCACACCATAGTTCCATTGCAGATGGCGTTTGGGTCCTCACAGGCATCAGGTTGATTGCATGCATTCCCAATTGGTTCCTCTGAAATGCAGGGAAAAGAAATGGCTTTGTTGTTTTTTTTGGGTTTTTCTGTATTCAGTAATGTAGATTTACAAAGTTTCCTGTTACATAATGTGAAGATACATATAATATACATAAGTGTAAGTTCATATAAAATGAATAGTAATCAACTACCATATAGAGGATGATCGCAAATAGTAATGGCTTTGTTAGTAAAGAATAAGTTCTTTCTTATTTCTTTTCTTTTCATACTTTTTTAAAAAAGAAATCCCAATAGGAATGTCATATAAAAACAACTATATAAAAGCGACTCCCTTTTCCTTATTAGCGACTCCCTTTTCCTTATTCAAAACAGAAATATAACAGATAGATACAGACATACAGACTGGCAGACAGACAGAATGACAGACGAAACATCAGACATGATTATAAATGTGCTCGAGAAAATAGTAATTCAGCGTGTAAACTAACTCGGATAATCTAAGTTGTAGCTTCTCTCTCAAAGATTTGTTCTGTTCTGTTCGAATCAACTACTTTGTCGTAAGTGCTAGAGGCATCTATAAAAAATCCAAACACTTTTAACAAATTTTCAAACAATAACGATATTTGGCAAGTTTGTTGCAAACGACTCTGCAAATCATTGCGGGAAAAGGGGAAATTGCTTTTAACAGGCACTTTCACCTTTTCCCACAATATTTTCTGCCCTATCAGAAGGTTATTTCTCAACTTCATTACATTTTAAAATGTCGTCTGCAAGCGCTTTCAATTTGGGACAGTCGAAATGTTTACGTTCGGTAAAGGGTAAACAACATACTTGGTTGGCAGGTGCCTCCGATTGTAGCGCCATCGTCGTCATAGAAACCATCCCGGCATTCACAAGTGCCAAGAGCACCACTACAGGTGGCGTTGGTGTCAACACATTGTCTTGAGTTTTCGCAGGTTTCGCCAAGCTGTCCTGTAAACGGTAGGGTTAAATGGAATCAAATTCTAAGAAACAGTTTTAAGTGTTAGTACTTTCTTAGCCCTTAGAATGCTGTGTAGTTTTGTAAAAATAGATTTTTGTGTCGTTTGCTTTTCAAAACCTTAACTATCTGCTTAGCTTTGTTGGGGAAAGATATCAAGAGAAGCAAACAGGTTAGATCAAATGTCAGCCGCCAATTTACTTGTAAAATTAATAAAAAGAAACGTGCGTTTTCTTTACAAATAAAGCACAGATGGAATGTTATTTGGTGGGTGTCGCCGCAATCTTTAAACGCCATTTTTGTTTCTAAGGGGACGGCAGTGTGACATGTCTGGTTGCAGTTATCAATCTTATAAAGGGAGACCACTGTGAGGAGTGTGTATAATTGGATACTTACGGTTCGTGAATTCGCCCGTACTCATAAAGGCAGATAACTGTGAGGAGCGTATACTAAGGTATACTTACGGTTCGTACTCACTATGAGGAGTTGGCACTGAGGGTGGTGTCAGTAATCAATCCAATACAGGGAGATAACTGTATGAAGTGTTCTAAGCGACACTAACGGTTCGTGTATTCGCCCGTACTCATAAAGGGAGACTACTGTGAGGAGTATGTACCAAGGTTTACTTACGGTTCGTGAATTCGCCCATACTCATAAAGGGAGATCACTTTGAGGAGTGGGCACTAAGGGTGATGTCAGTTATCAATCCAATAAAGGAAGATAACTGTATGGAGTGTGTACAAAGGGATACTGACTAGTGAATTCGCCCGTACTCATAAAGGGAGATTACTGTGAGGAGTGTGTACCAAGTTTACTTACGGTTCGTGAGTTCGCCCGGACTCATAAAGGAAGATAACTATGAGGAGTTTGTACTTAGGGATACTTACAGTTCAAGAATTCGCCCATACTAATAAAGGGAGATAACTATGAGGAGCGTGTATTGAGGAATACTTACGGTTCGTGAATTCGCCCGTACTCGTGCAGTTGCCGTTATCATTGTCAAAGCCCTCTTGGCATTGGCACGTCTGAATGAGTGTGTCGCAGAACGCGTTGGGTGTTCCACATTGGCCAGGCAAGCAGCTCTCACTGAGGTTTTTGGCTGAAATGATGGCATTGGTCTGTTATTGATTGAAGACAAAATAAGATACAATACCTATAATCCGTCATTTTGAAGCATATTCCTTTTTGGGATGAATTCGGTTGTTCTCGGTATATATCGGTCTTAGCCGCGACAATTCGTAATTAACGTTTAAAGGCTTCTTTTACGGGAGACAGTGGTTCTGTGGTAAGTCTTGATCATTGGGACTTTGTATTTCCCTGAAACCTCTGCAACTAACTGGTCAAATGTTATTGTATGGTGATGGGACAAGGAGCACTGGCAGCTTCTTAAGGTCATTTAGCGCGAAATGATGATGTAAATACAGGTATATATAGAGAACATATCAATGGTGTTGTGAATCAAATGTCGTTATAGCTTGGTAATCAAACCGACTAATAAACCAAACTAAACAACCTGCTAGACAATTCCCGGATTCCCTGTCGATGTAGAAGCCAACAGGGCACCTGCAGGTGAGTGGCGATCCTGAACATTCGATGTTGTCGCCCAAACAATCGCTCGCCATCGCACACGTCTCCCCGTAGGCTTTCTCTGGAAATATTAGTTTACGAATACAGAGAATAGATGGTTGGTGTCGTGAATCGGAAATGTTATCGGGCAAGGCTTAGGAATATTACCCGGTGAACCGAAGGCGAAACGGATAATAATCCGAAGCCGCGCCCAATAACTTTTCCCATTCAAAGAAACCAACCATCTATTCTATTTATCCTGTTACCTTTATGTATCCTTTCAAACAAACAAGATGTAAATAAAACACGAGAAAAAAGGAACAAATAAGTAGCGAATGATGTAAACATGACGACATGGCGTTCTTGCGACGTCATGATTCTTCACGTGCATATGATATATGGTTAGTGCCGGATATCACAAATTTTATACGGCACCTAGTTATCGGTCCCAAAATGACACAAATGACAGGATAACAATGTAATCGCATTCTTTCGGAACCTCTAATTTAGCGATTTTCGGCAATGGTCCGTGTGAATTTGTTTTTACAGATACATTGAGATTGTTTCTAGTAAAACGATAACATACTTGGGTCACACATTCCGTTGTTGTCATAGAAACCGTCTAGGCATGAGCAGGTACTACTACTGCATTCTGCGTTGGCATCCAAACATGCATCAGGCTGGGTACAAGCGGCGTCGAGCGGACTCTCTGTTGAATGGAACGGCATATGGTATAAACCAGAGTTCTAAATCCGTCATATTAACTCGTCATCAGTCAATGGTTATGTTTAACAAATTCATGTTACGGATGAAGGGTTTTTTAACGCGTAAGGTCTAAGCGTTCGTTAGACAAATTTATCAATAAGAATTAATGCATTGTACTATAACAACATATATTCAGATACATGTTCTAAACGGCTGTATATTACAACATATATTCAGATACATGTTCTAAACGGCTGTATATTACAACATATATTTAGATACATGTTGTGAACGACTGTCGGTCCACCCACATTTTTTATATGACATAAGTGACACGAAATACAAGATGTCAGCCTCCATGTTAGATTTGTCATTTACATCTATCAATCACATTATCAAGGCGAAAGGACACTTCTGTCCCTTAACAAGGTACATGTAGCCAACGCTATTATTGTCTAGATGGTTATGATGATTATGGTTAAGACTATTCGCTGGCTATCTTGTGGAACATGATGGATCCAGTAGACAGCGGGGAACAAGTTCAGGTCAGTCCTCTATCGTATGCGAGATGATTAACATAACGTGACCTTATTGTATTAGAACTTAAGTACAAAGGGTCATAGGTCAGACAAGTACGCCTATAGTTCAAAAGTATTTACAATTACAGGCATAAACATGAATACACACGCAAATATGAAAACAATCACGTAAAAATTATGTACTATTTGAGATTGTTCATAGAATTGGTACATAATTGGGAAGTGGATAAAAAAGGTCTTAGATCGATGGAACATATGATTACTTACTATTCTGTCTAAACATAAATTGGTTTTCTTTCTTTTTTTACAAAAAACCTTAGGAAAACAGGGTTTGTTAATTAGGTGAGTTAAGTGAATTAGTAAATTGCAAAACATTTGGTCGTTCTGAGCACCCCTTATCAATATGGTTATCTCGTATTCTCTTTAGATATGGGCTTATGATTACAAAATGATATTCGTCTTCAATATCATTCAGTTTCAACCTTGGCTCTTTTGTATTGTGTCTGTTTATGTGTCATAAATGTAAGGGTATACTTTTATCATGGGCCCGAGGCCTATATTATTGGAAATAAAGATAATTGTTGCATTGTATTGTTTTCAAATTACAAAGTTGACATATCCTATCGTTTCTTTCTATTCCTGTCAACATGGACATTGCGAGGTAATTCTGACAACTTCTAACTATCTCGTATTCTATTAAAATATGGGCATATGATTACAAAATGATATTCATATTCAATCCAATTCAAGTTACATAATTCGCATATCCTATCGTTTCTTTCAATTCCTATTAACATGGACATTGCCAGGTAATCCCGACAACTTCTAACTATCTCGTATTCTATTAAAATATGGACATATGATTACAAAATGATATTCATCCTCATAATTCACATATTCATATGTTTTTCTCTATTCCTATTAACATGGACATTGCGAGGTAATTCTGACAACTTACTTGCGGTACACAATCCTGTTCCATCGTCGGGGTAGTAACCATCAAGGCATTGACATGTGTTTGTTGTTGTGTCACACTGAGCGTTGGGGGTGACACATTGTCCGGTTTCACAAGACTCGTTAAGCGCTTTAACTGTAAACAAAAGAAGCGAAATGCAACACTCACATGTACTTGTTCCAAGAAGAGATATAAAAAAAAGGGTCAAAATGAAATGTTGTTGAGACAATACAGTTTCTGTAATGTTGTTTGATATAAACTTAGAATCAGCTATTGAAAACATAATTCATTCCGGTAGAGTAGATTCATCCAAGTATTTGTATTCGATAGTTCTCAAAAGCAAATAAATTGTTGCGATAGAAGACAGTATCGATTGATACGAGCGATTAATCTTGTTGTCAGATGCTCTTTTTGTCATTATGTTGTCTTGCTCATTACAATAAACACACATTGGTTATTGATTGGGCTATTTGATGCGAAACCCCCTTCTGTTTCGGTCTATGAACCATGGTCAGGAAATGTATCATCCTGACAAAACGAAACTCCATTGTGACACAAGAGTGCATGTACATCGTTAAGATCACTATCTGATTTTGCGCACAACGGCCACCCCTTCCAATTTGGACACAACCCAGTAATGAACGTATTGAAATTTGGGTTTTGGGGTCTTTTTATATGTATTAGTTGACCCCACTCCAATCACGGTAGAAGCAGACTTGGTGTTTAGGTATTCATTCAAGTTCTTAAGTTTTTGACCACCTGTTTTGCCTGTAGGACCAGAAACCTCATAGCCTGGCTGGTCCTTGAAACCAAGAGAAATTGAGAAAGGCTCATATGAAATCAGATCTTTCCACAGAGTTTTATCAACATATTTTAAAAGGAATAATATTGTTACTTATTTGCTCTATCTCTCATGACAGAATTCATAATTCAAATTTTATTTCATCACAAACAAAATGACAACATGCAATCTAAAGGTCCAGTTAAGGTTGTGTAGGACCCATGGATTGTACAAGTTACTGATCCTGTAATAGGGAAACAAAACAGAAAAGCAATACTGACAGATGCGCGCAGCGATCATCTGGTCTAGTGGCGGATATCAAACTTGTTATACGGCACCCTGTTATCGGTCCGAAAATTGCCCTGATGACAGGATAAATCGCGTTTTCTCTCATTGAATGATGGCCAAGTTAAATGGATTACACATGAAATGAAGTACCTGGAAAGCAGTCCCCAAGTTCCTCGTCGATGTAAAAATCAGGCGGACATCGACACGTTTTAGGTGTTCCAGAACATGTGATGTTGTCACCAGAGCACTCGTCCACACTATCGCACATTTCACCATATGGCGTTTCTGAAAATAAAAAGGAAACCACGGTTTTTGTATCATTAGTGTGGTAGTATATGTAAGCGTTGCATCATAACATTTCAATTCCTTTGCCAATGCTTTACTTGTTATTGTTGTTTGAGGCCGTATTGAAGGATGGTTTATACCTTAAATTGTTTCGGGTGCATTTAAATCTTGGGTGAGATTCGCGGCAGCATTGACATGCATGTGTGTATGGACAGGGATTGGTGATGCATTTTGGTCTATTGTTAAAGTTGAAACACAGTTTTGGCCGTTTTTAAAATTCCTTTTGAATTGTCCCGAAAGGGCCGTTGTTTTTGTAAGTCTGATAAAGTTGTAGGCATGTTATTAATTCAGCAAACGGCTTTTGCCATGAGACAGATGCTTTTTCGTGGAGGAACTGTCGCCATTTGTTGTAGCTAAATCCCTTACGATATATGCATCTTTTAGCAAGTGGGGTGCCTCTTGTGGGCTTTTTTCTATATAAATTGGTTATGATTTTGGTGCCCAAACACTCTTAAGTGTGCATGCACATTTCACCTTATGAATTTTTTTAACTAAAAAAAATAATGAAACGGTGTTTGTATAATAAGCATGGTAGTATAAAGAGGTTGAAAAAGTTGTGATGTTGTTGTTCAAAATTTAGTAAGTGTTCATGTGTATTTCGCCATATGGCTTTCTTAAAATAGAAAGAAAAGAAAACGGTTTTGGATCACGCGCACATTAGTATAATATGGCTGTGATGGTGTCAAAATCAACACAGAAGAGGACATTGTCATAACTTGTAGTCCAATCGTTTCGTATCTAACATTCTAAAATAGCTATTTTAATACCGAATATCAATCATTTCTTGCGTGTATGTCTTGTTGACTGCTTGTTTGTACATCTATTTTGAATGTTTACAATGAATGCAATAAAATATTACTAAACTAAACTAAATGTACTTTTGTTAGCATAACTTCATTAACACTCAAGAAATAGAGATTATGACATTAGAAAGAGATTTCCTAAATCGTCTAACTTGCTGTTAAAGCACTGTTGTTGTTGTAGAGTGATATATTTTTGTACGCATAGCTTTATTAATACGCGCAAGAAATAAGGACAATGACGTTAGAAAGAAGTTGCCTTAACTGACTTACTGGGCGTACAAGCACTGCCGGTATTGTAGAGTGATATGTTTTTGTAAGCATAACTTCATTACCACACACAAGAAATAGAGATTATGACATAAGAAAGAGATTTCCTAAATCGTCTTACTTGCTGTTTAAGCACTGCCGTTATTGTAGAGTGATATATTTTTGTAAGCATAACTTCATTAACACTCATTAGAAATAGAGTTTATAAATTTTAGAAAAGATAACATGCCGTGAAGGACTGCCGTTATTGAAGAGTGATAGATCCGTGTTAGCATAACTTTATCAACACACGCATGAAATAAAGAAAATGACATTTGAAAGCGATTGCCTAAATTATCTTACTTGCTATGCAAGCACTGCCGTTATTGTAGAAGTTGGGCAAACAGGTGCACTCTCCTCCATTGCATTCTGCGTTGGGGTCTTCGCACGCATCGTCAAAAGGACAGGGATCTCCAATAGGTAGCTCTGTGAAGGAAGAAAAGTGGTGATAGTTAATAGGCGATGATCTTGCGCCTATTTAAGAGTACTTCCGAGTGATAGCAAGCATTGACCGTTTTGATGTGATGTGGAGCCCGGAAAACAAACACAAGCAAAAGACAAGAGCCGCATTAAGGCGAACTTTAATAATGTAGCCAATACACACGAAGGAATCGGTTTGTGTTTTAAGGTAGAATACCCCTTATCCGCCATTTTGAAACTAATTCGTTCCTCGGATTACTTCGGTCATTCTCGGAATGCATCGCTCGTGGCTGTAACCTTTGGGTGTAAATCTCAAAGTTACGGCACCCCGAAGTATACAGAGAACGACCGAAGTAATCCAACGAAAACAAGAGTTCCGAAATGGCGGATTGTGGGTATTCAGCCTTTAGCGACGAATTCTAGTTGCCTTTAAGCATCAAAACGAAGAGTTTTCGTGATCTCTTGTGGAAAAAAGCATGTCGAGGGCTTAGAGCGATACTGTTACAAGTGCATTTTCACATATTTTTCAGGAGAAGGATAAAACTGTTTCATTTGAGCAATATAGATTACAGAGTTGTGTAATTTTATATGGATGTTCAATTTTAGTTTATTTATTGATATATCAGTACATATTTCTAAAATTTTAAATAAAAAATGATATATTAGGAAAAATGTTACTTGGAACAGTATCACGCTGAAATTGGGCTGAAAACATGAAATAATTTTGGAGCGATACTGTTACAAGTAACCAAAATGTGAAATTTTAGATAAAATATTTCAATTTTTATTCATGCATTGTTTAATTCATCTGAAAAAAAATTATGTTGATGATAACATTTATTGTTTATAAGGAAATTTGAAATGTTTTTTTTACAGTTCTGCAGAGATTTCATAATATTTTCAAGTTCCGGACAATGAAAACAGTTGTCTGCTGCAGCTTTCTATTCATACATTTGTCATTTCATTCTATACTATTACCTTACATTCAGGGGCATTCTCATAGCAATTTTTTTCATGCACAATGACTTTCTGACAAATCGACATAGGTCTGTGGGTCCAACCCCAGAGAAAAAAAAGTCAAAATGAACCCAATGGCTACCATTTCTAGGATATTTTGCACACATTTTACAGAGATGTATGCATGTGAATTAAGTGCCTATATATGTATAGGCATGCACCCCACTGACATTTTATTTGTTAGCATCCAGATTTTGAAAAGGTTTGTCCAAAGTTAAGTTAATTCTCTTTCATAATTTTCAAGCTGTTGAACTCTTAGGCCAGGTTTATATATATTGGAATGATTATGGCTGGTAATTCAGGTTATAGATGTTTGAACTATATCTGAATAAGCATTGAAATCAGTGTAGTTTCTCATTAAATGAGTATGCTCAAACTAAAGGAAGTATGAATAATGACACAGAAAGAACCATACTGTAAGAAGTTAAAGAGTAAATGATTTGTAATACAAGTTATTTGGAATGCATAAGATTTTTTACCTGATTTACGCTAAATCAATCAAGCCGAAATCGATTTTAAATCAAGTTATTCCATCTTAAATCATCTTTTGATAAATATTTGTGAAGACTGATAAATATACGGTATCAAAAATGATCTTTTCATTAAAATTTCATTCCAAGTTATAGACAAATGACTAAAATTCAAAGTTGAAATGTATAGACTAAAAGCAGACATGTCTGCTTTTACAATTCATCTCACAGTTTCCATAAACTACCAGAAATGATAGAATCCTAGCATGACATAATGTCATGATCTTGCAAAAGAAACCATATTCTGGTACCCTCACAAATTGCCATAAAATAATACTGAAACCAGTAAGATGAAGCAGAAGAATCACTCTTTTATCATCAGGCAGTATAACACATTGTTGATTTTATCAGAGATATAATCTATTTTTCGTTTTCATTTCATATATTAAATGGGTTTTTTTTCTTACCCTTACATTTTTCAGTTCTGTATGAATTAATTATTTGGAGAAAAAAGATTACCTGGATATAGGACCTATAAAGGCCAACCTATAGCACATGATACCTCTGATACCTCAGAATAATACTATCAAACGATACAGGTCAGTCTGCACTTTCACTGATGGACCCGATTAGTATGAAATCAATTAGTCAATTAGTTTGAATATATTTGAAGGTATTTCCTAAGTATGATGTAGGAACAAAATAACTACAAGCATTCTTTAATAGGTATAAATTTAAGATATTGAATTTGTGGAATAAAAATAGTATGTCTTTTTAAGTTAGTCCATCCTCCATAAAATAATGACCATTCATGATTTGTCAATAAGGAAATTATGATGCTGGTACTAAAGATGCATGCATTTACTGACAAATTAATGTACAGCTCCATGTCACTGAATGGATGTATCTGCACTAGAATATCTATGGTCATCTTAAACGATGTCAACAATGATATTACTAATTATGCAAAGAAATGTGTTAAAGTCAAATAAAACAAACAGTTAGCATTTCATAAGTTTGTTCAAATAGTTTCCAAAATTGCTGTTATCTATACAAGAATTGGTTTTCATGTGGCAACGATGCAAATAAACCATGCAGTGTCCTTTCAATTATGTTTTGGAAACAAAATGATATAAATTTAGTGTATTTTGCAACTTTGATCCAAAGCCTTGGAGCGATACTGTTACAAGTGCATCACTTGTAACAGTATCGCTCTAAGTTTTTAATGCATTTGCACTTGTAACATTAGGACAAATATGCAATAACTTCTTTATTTTTGGTTTCTTGAACTTAACATTTACAGGGTATATGTAGGATGTGTAAAGGACTTAATTTATGTAAAAAAGTGACTTTGGACAAAAATGTCATTTAGAACAGTATCGCTCTAAGCCCTCGATGTGTTAACATGCATCCTTGCACCGGTGTGTACCAATCGTGATCGGAATTATAACAATCGCCGGGTTGATCTCCCGATGCATCAAGGGTAACTAACTCTGTTGACAAACACACATCTTGATTTTTAAACGTCGTTTTAACGGTATTTTGTTCGTTGATTGTACGCCATCCATGTACCGAATAGGCCTGATACCCTAATCAATTTGTGTAAATAACCTTGTTTGGTTAGTGTACACCATCCATGTATCGAATAGGTTTGATACCCTAATGGAATCATTTTGATAACCTTGTTTGTTGAATGTACACTATACATGTATCGAATTGGTCTGATACACTTATGGAATCACAAAAATAACCATGTATGTTGAATGATGCCATCCATATATCGAATGGACCTGATACCTTATGAAATCACATAAATAACCATGTATGTTGAATGACGCCATCCATATATCGAATGGACCTTGTACCTTATGAAATCACGTAAATAACCGTGAATGTGTAGTGTAGCCATGTATCGAATAGGCCTGATAACCCCATGGAATCATGTTAATAACATTGTTCGTTGAATGTACACCATCCATGTATCGAATAGGCCTGATAACCCCATGGAATCATGTTAATAACATTGTTCGTTGAATGTACACCATCCATGTATCGAATAGGCCTGATAACCCCATGGAATCATGCTTGTTTGTTGAATGTACACCATCATGGAATCATGTAAATGACATCGTTGTTGAATGTACACTATCCATGTGTCGTATATGCCTGATACCCTAATGGAATTATGTTAATAACCTTGTTTGTTGAATGTACACTGTCCATGTATCGAATAGGCCTGATAACCTCATGGAATTATGTTAATAACCTTGTTTGTTGAATGTACACCATCCATGTATCGAATAGGCCTGATAACCCCATGGAATTATGTTAATAACCTTGTTTGTTGAATGTACACCATCCATGTATCGAATAGGCCTGATAACCTTTTGGAATCATGTAAATGACATCTTTGTTGAATGTACACTATCTATGTGTCGTATATGCCTGATACCCTAATGGAATTATGTTAATAACCTTGTTCGTTGAGTGTACACCATCTATGTACCAAACAGACTAGATATCCTAAAAGACACATGTAGCTCATTTTAACTGAAAATGATTACGTAACACTTGTAACTAAGGAAACGTATACATACGTGTAACACATGTTCCTCCATCGGTGTCGCCGTTGTCGTCATAGAAACCTTCCGCACATATGCACGTGTCACTCGGGCCGCAGTAAGCGTTTGGATCCGCGCACTGGCCTGTGGCACAGGCTTCGTCGAGCGGTTTAGCTGTAGGTTATGAACAGAATGGGTTTTTTTTAATGAACAGATTAGAACATCCCAATTTCAAATAAATGTATAGTTTATTTAAGCACAAGCAAAAGACATATCGTGTCCATTAGCAAAAACAATAATCATAAAACCAAAGAGAAAGAAAAGAGATTAGTGTTCAACGAATTACATAAACAAAGAGTTGCCATTTGGTGTATCAGATACGCCACCACTTTTTAACTACTTCCAGAGGTCATTTTAAAGTAAGAAGGAGTTCTTGGAAACTTAGAAAAAAAAGAAAAAAAGAGATCATTGTTCAACGAATAACATAAATAAAGAGTTGCCATTTGGTGTATTAGATGCGCCACCACTTTTTAACTACTTCCAGAGGTCATTGAACAGTATGAATGATTTCTTGGAAACTTATAATAGTGTATTGCATGCATGCTAAGCATTGACCAGTAAGGTACATGCGAATGCATCATTGACTGTTTTTGCTATTTTGGGGAGCTTTAGCCATGTTTCTGAAGCTGGGCTCTTTGTCGATTAGCTCCGAACTACTTGTTCTTGAGGATGAACGAACGATGACGGTTCACTGCAATAATACTTGTGTGAACATGTGAGAATAGGGGGGGTATAAAAAATATACGGATAGAATGAAAATTACGATGACCATGCTTTGGATTGTACATTAATTGGGAAAAATTGTACTAAGGCATAATCTCTCTATGTTGAAGCCTCTGTAAATGGGGTCAATACGAACGCAGTCGCAAATAACACAGTGAAAAACCCCAATACAGAACACAGAGAAGATGTCCCAGACAGTTGATTCAGCTATCGAACGAAGTAGAAAGTTTCCATCCATCTATCCGTATCAATGAAGTTAGTGAATCACAAAGTTGTGAACGAAGATTCACCCGTAACACAAGGTCTGTTACCCCACACTGTTATACTAGGTATATTTCTTAGGTCACGGAAATGGCCGAGTAGTCATGTTTGTGGTCGAATATTTTTTATTCGTTGTAAATATATTGACATATTTTGGTCTACATTGGAAAAGCATTAAGAAAATATGGCTATCATAGATCGTTTAAAAATTTAGATCATTGAATTTTTGGTTATAGAATACAACTAGTAGAATATCATCATGTTAATATTCTATTAAATAGTATCTCCTATTGCATATATACAAAACATACTATATAAGTAAAAAGAGAACTAAATCTATGAATTATTTGACACAAATTCTATTTAATGACATCTTCGTAACAACACAGCACTTTGAAAACAAAGGGATTAAAATCTCAATTTTAAAAACATTCTTAAGCTGTCTGTAGCTAATATCTCATTACAATTGAATTTGACATTTTTTTTCTAACCATTTACTATGTTGTAATGCCTTATGTTACTTCCTTAAACACGTTCTAGAATAATTGAAACTTAACTTAAAAGTACTTAAAGGTCCCTTTTACAGAGGAATTGAGGCTGTAACACATTCACATGATGCTTTTAAAAGAGTGAATACTATAAGTTTTGTTTACAATTCGTATTAAAACTAGGTCAGCCGAGAAACGTTGGGAACCAATAAACACAAGAAATTATCTGTTTTTGAATGTTCACCTGGTAAATACTGGATAAATGGCAGTGTTTTCACGTGTTTCACTTGATTTTTCTAACCAGGTGATCGCCACTCATTCATATGAGTCCTTGCTGTTTTAAATGTTACTCGAATGTAAACAATGACGTTAAGTTGGTGGGCAACAATTTTTTGAAAATGTCATTTTGAAAAATAGCTAAAATAAATAGTGCAGGCTGTATATTTTCATGATCCTATGGTTTTTAGCTATGTTTCAACATATTCTATCATAATTTATAACTCAAATTACCCAGTTTTGCAGTTTTTTCTGAGCGCTAGTATCCTTTTAAATCAATGAATTGTTGAATGACAATTGAAAAAACAAACGATTGTGGTCGTACCTGGGAAACAGTTCCCGCTCTCCTCGTCTATGTAAAAACCATCTAGACATCGGCAGGTCTCAGGAGATCCGGAACATAGCGTGTTATTACCAAGACACTGGTCATTCACCACGCAGGATTCACCATATCCTACCTCTGAAAAGGGAAATTGTTGGGTTTATTCTTTTGGGCTTGCTCGTGGTTTAAAGGAACCATGTCACGGATTTTGCACTGTGGGTAACATACGTTGAAATGGTGAACATTGAATCCTCGTCACTATATTATAAGGGGAATCTCACAGGTTTTGAACTATGGGTAAACATACACGTTAAAACGTTAAACTGGCGATTTAATATACTTTCGTCACATTATTAAAGGGAGTATCCCACAGAGTTTTCACTGTGAGTAAAACAACAACGTTAAAACTGTGATTTGATATATTGTTATCACTGAATTAAAGTGGCTATACCACGGATTTTGCACTGTGGGTAAAACAACGTCGAAATGTTGATTTGATTTATCATCGTAACTCTAATAACGTGACTATATCGCGGATTTTCCACTGTGGGTAAAACAACGTCGAAATGTTGATTTGATTTATCATCGTAACTCTATAAAAGTGACTATATCACGGATTTTGCATTGTGGGTAAAACAACGTTGAAATGTTGATTTGATTTATCATCGTAACTCTATTAAAGTGACTATATCGCGGATTTTCCACTGTGGGTAAAACAACGTCGAAATGTTGATTTGATTTATCATCGTAACTCTAATAACGTGACTATATCGCGGATTTTCCACTGTGGGTAAAACAACGTCGAAATGTTGATTTGATTTATCATCGTAACTCTATAAAAGTGACTATATCACGGATTTTGCATTGTGGGTAAAACAACGTTGAAATGTTGATTTGATTTATCATCGTAACTCTATTAAAGTGACTATATCGCGGATTTTCCACTGTGGGTAAAACAACGTTGAAATGTTGATTTGATTTATCATCGTAACTCTATTAACGTGACTTTATCACGGATTTTTCACTGTGGGTATAAAAAACAACGTTAAAATGTTGGTTTGATTTATCATCGTAACTCTATTAACCCTTTAAGGTATAGAGATAAGGCTTATCAGTGACACTATAGGTATAAACTCTCCGATTATCGAAGACCATTAACGCATACATAATTAGTCACCCTGGGTACCTATTTGCACAGGATTATCTCCGATAATTGTTATTGATTGGGGTACTGTTAATCAAACCCAAATTAATGCATTTTACATTCATCTAATAGATTTTCTCAAAGAATAAAAGACGACGAGAACAAAATTTCCTTTAAGTTGATGTTTTTTTCTTTATTTAGTGATACATTCATATCAGGATTAAGTTGTAGAAAATTAAACAAACAATGAAAATGTATATTACGGTGTGAATTATACGAAATCAAAAGTAATAATATGACTTATGTGTTCTCCCTGAGAGATCCCTAATTTGTTATTCTGTTTTGTCATCAATTGCAGGGAATTTTGTTGCCGAAAAATACCATTCATGACTCGAGATACATACTTTGTCTTTGCATATTTCTCAACAAAGCTGAATCGTTTTACTTCAATTCCCATTCAAACCGTTTCCAAAATGAAGAAAAGAATGTTTTTCAACGCAATATTGCTTTGTAAAGAAGTAAAACCTGGTCCTTCTAATAAATGTTAAACAGTAAAAATCAACTCATTTTGGCAACGAAGCATGCTAATATTTCCGTAAAGTACGTGTCCATGGGTGATGAATTTACCAAAAGCTCGTAGTTGTAGTCAAAGTCGGAGGAATGATCTAATTTGCCTGTCCGTGAATTGGTAATATTTATCAACATTTCATCATCTTCAGGCTTAAAAAAACCCGATCAAATTACAGCACTGAATCTACATTGATGTCTGACTTGCGATCGGAAACACCAAATTGGCTAAATATTTTAAAAAGGCCGTCTTTATAACGTCAATTATTTGACGGCTCGATTTTCAATCGCCTTTAAACTTTGAACAATAGCTCCGTGTCATAAACATCCTTTACAGGTCGCGTGCCGTATGCTCTCGTTTTAATTGGATAGTATTTTTAGAAATGTGTTAAGTTGCTAAAGAATTGCATGAAATCCTTATCGAGTCTTTACAAATCGGCAGTGTTTTGATCTTTTATGACCGGAAGACTTCTCATTAATTGGATTGGTAATTTGGATTCCCTTCATCTCAATTCGATAGCGTTATTTCCATAAGCGTGTCGTGAGACCATTATCAAAAGATTCTCTCTAGAGTAAAAGTTTAAACTTTGACCCTATAATTTTATCATCGGAAATGAAAGAAGATATATTTATTTAAGAGGAAAATAAACTTTGGAGAAAATGACTTGTGTGCAAAGATGTGTTATTAAGAGCTAAAGTTGAATCAATTTTTCAGCTGTCAAAAAGCGTTCTATGCGGTAATCGATAGAACGTCAAAATAGGTTTTATACGGTAATAGGTATAACGGCGAAAAGGTTTTATACGGTAATCGATAAGGCGGCGAACGGCGCTATATACCGTAAAGGGTTAAAGTGACTATCTTACAGTTTTGCACTGTGAGTGAAAAAAAAACGTTGAACTGGCGTTTTGATATATTATCGCCACTATTTTAAATGAACATCTTACAGATTTGGCACTGTGGGAAAAATACCGGTTAAAACGTTAAAATGGCAATCTTGATATATAAACGTCTTTAGATAAAAACGTAGTATATTACAAACTTTGCCCTGTGTATGAAAAACGTTAAATGGTGGTTTACATGTAAAAGATCCTCGTCATAATGATAAAGGGACTTCCCACATATTTTACACTTCTAGGTGACAAACTTTGAAATGGCGATGAAATAAATCTTTTTATCCTGTCACAAGTTATCGGGCTCGGCTTCGAATTATTATCCGTTTCGCCTTCGGCTAACCGGATAATATTCCTAAGCCTTGCCCGATAACATTTCCGATTCACGACACCAACCATCTATTCTCTATGTCACTTTATCAAATGGAGTACCTCATTGATTTTGCACTGTGGAAAACATAAAGTTAAAGCGATGGTTTTATATATTATCGTCATAATAATAAGGGAGTATCTCACAGACTTTGCACTGTGGGTAAAAAACGTTAAAATGAGTTTTTTAAGTTTGTTCGCACATAAATGAAACAATTCTGTTATATCATGGCTTTTATAACTTATGTATCTCCAATTGTTTAACAGTTATTCAAAAACTTACTTATTCCGCATGATTTGTTTGTTGTGATTTCAAAGTAACCCTCTTTACAGACACAAATATCACCCACACACTCAGCATTCGGATCAAGACACCCATCTAGTTCCAAACAGGGATCGCCGACTTGTTCCTCTGAAATAAATTGTATGATATGAAAATAGGGTTATACTGGTTTGATGTAAATCTTTTTATCCTGACACCAGGGTTATTAACGGACCGATAACAGGGTATCGGATAACATGTTTGATATCCGTCACTAGATCACGTGATCAATGCACGAACTTGTTAGTATCGATTTTCTGGCTTTTTGTGTTTTATTTTCATTTTTTTGTTTATTTGAACCCATAAATGTTACAGGATAAACAGAATGTATGGTTGGTGTCTTTGACTAGAAGTTATCGGGCAAAGCTTCGAATAATTATCCGATTCGCCTTGGGCTCACTGGAAAATATTCTTACGCATTGCCCGATATCAATCCGACTGACGACACTAAACATATATTCTCTACTTCGCTTTTAACGAGTGTGCGTTACTATCTCAAAGCGCCCTGTACGTCGAGGAATCACGTGACCAATGTCTAAGATCTCATGTACGAACAAGATGGCCGCGCCACAGGTATTTTTGGTTTCTTTACCTACGTTTGCCAATAGTAGCCAAAGTGTGTACCCTGCAGGAGTTGACCATCAACTTTGCGGTTCTGATGCTTTATAATGGCGTTACGTCTTACAATCGGCAGAAAAATCGGTCTTCGAGTTCGAATTCAAAATACGATATCCCTGATTTTTCAAGGAAATCTCATAATCATTTAAAACACATTTTCCTTTTAACATATATATTGAACTACCTAACGTGGACGTTCATATAAAATGTGAAAAAAAAGCCGGGGACGATTCACCCAAAATTGTGTAACCCTACAGTCGTACGCGTACGAGGTATATATCTCAGATCACGGAAATACCCGAGTATTTACGATTGAGAAAGTAGTAAAGGAGGTACATACGGGGAGTGCATGTGTTGTTAACCTCGTAGAATCCTTCGTCGCATTCACATGTTGCCGTCTCTGGTTGGCAAGAGGCGTTAGGGTCGGCACAATCGGTGATGTTGGAGCAGACAACCCCGAGCTGTCCTGCAATATAATCGTTATCATTGGTATTATATTAATGTTAAAAAAAGTTTGCATCAGGAGGGGTGAAAATTAATGATTAAAAAAGTTATCATTATTATCATTATGAATATCAATAGTCATCTTGATTATTTTAATTACATTATTCACCGCATTATTCACCGCATTATTCACCGTATTTACATCGAATATGAAGGAAGCTAATTAAAGCTTGTTCAAAGCCACTCTCGATGACTGCTTCCTGAATACTAAACCAGTAATCGCGCCGGTTTGTGGGTTAGTCCCGGAAATTTTCACCCCGCCTGACGGGGACTCGAACCCGGTACCCTCGGTACATGAGCCCGACGCTCTACACCAGTACATTGCATCATAGTTTTCAGTATCGTAATGACTATCATAGTTATCCTTATTATAATGAATGATAAAGTTACCATTATTATCATTATGAATATGAATAGTCATCTTTATCATTGTATCATTGAGAACAAACATGAAGTTGTCATTATCATTTTGAATAGTACAGTTGTAATCATTATCATCATTATGAGTTATGAAGTTACAACTATTATCATTATGAATATCAATAGTCATCTTTATCATTGTATCATTGAGAACAAACATGAAGTTGTCATTATCATTATGAGTAGTACAGTTGTAATTATTATCATCATTATGAGTTATAAAGTTATTATTATAATCATTATGAAAATCAAAGGTCGTCTTCATTATAAGTATCATAGTTATCATTATCACTATTAGTCTAGTTGTAATTATTATCATCATTATGAGCTATAAAGTTTTTATTATAATCATTATGAAAATCAAAGGTCATCTTCATTATAAATATCATAGTTATCATCATTATAATGCGTAATACAGTGAACAATGCTATTATTTGGAATGTCATAGTTATATCATTATAATCATTATCAATTTTTTTTATTCATCATTTCAAAAATTATGCATATCATATTTATGATTTCCAATATTACGACTATCATATTTATCATTAATAATTATGAATATCATAATTACCACTAATATAGTTATGAATATTACATACAGTCTAACTTTTGTTAAGCAGCCACCCTTTTAAGCAGCCATTCTGTCTTAAGCAGCCACTACTGATAGTCCCATTGTTAGATTTATAGTGTACATCAATTTGTGTTAAGCAGCCAACCTGTCTTAAACAGCCAATTAACTCTGTCCCTTAGGCAAGGTTGACTGTATGTACTTTGCTGGCTGATTCAATTTTGATCACTCATGAATTCCGATACGGGAAATAATGTTATCGGTAACATCTTTTTAATCCTTTAGTTTACTTGATCAAGTTTTGCAGCTAATCTATCAGTTATACTTGTTTTACTATTACTTATACGCATGACTTGGAACTTGTGCCTTGCGTAAAGGCAAACAACGGTGGAATGACAGTCGCCAATGGGGGCGAATCCCGCAATGGATTTCAATGCAACAATGGACGTCTTCTAATTAATGATAATGTCAAATATTATCAACGACGATGCTTTAAAATTATCGAATTCAATATAATGGAAACGTAGCTGTATTATTCCATCTAGTTACGTAGGTTTTAAAGAAAATATGTTACTTGAAAAACAAAGATATGTAACTTGCAAAACTTACTTGGCGGAATAAAGCAGTCGCCTTTGACACAATACTGAAACAGAAAAAGCGCCATTTGTATAAGAAAATGCATTTGATTGGGTCAAAAATTGACTTGTGTTCTCCTGCAATTGTTGCTTATATACTTAATTCTTTTTACTTTTTTGTTTTTGTGAGGGAGGAATTGCTAGTTAGATCACGTGAATACGTTCTTAATGTCTAACATTTGATCTGATTAAGGAAATATCTATATAAATAACAACTTATTATTTCACAATAATGTATGAGTTATCGATAAAAAAATGATTAAAAATTATGTTCAACACTTCTATAAACACTGAACTACTTAAGGCGGACTTTTATATGAAATGTGTTACAAGCCGGGGACGATTTACCCGAAATAATGTAGCCTTACACTTACGTACGAGTAGCCTGGTGTCCTGGCCCAAGCGTATATCCCGCATTGCCTAATGCAGGGTATACGCATGGGCCAGGACCCGAGACTAGCCTACGAGGTGTGTTCTGCTCACGGAAATAGCCGAGTTGTTACGATTAACGTACGAGGTGTATTTCTCTGCCAATCGGAACTACTCGGGTATTTCCGTGAGCTGTGAAATACACCTCGAATATAAGTGTAGGGTTACAATTTTTCGGGTAAATCGGCATCCGGCAATTAACACATTTTCTAAGCGTGCACGTTAAGTAGTTCAATGTGTATAGAAGTGTTGGACATCCTTTTAAATATTTTTTTATCAGTAACTCATACCAAATGGCGAAATTGTTGTTGTGAAATGTATAGTTGTTTTCTCAATCAAATTTTACGACTTTTTAGATTTCATATTTAAGATCTATTCTTAAAAACGAAAGTAAAGTGACGTCATTCTCGCGGGAAGCAATATGGCGTCATCCCTATTATTTCAGAGGTGTTTTCTTTGGATAAACCCGATGTGTTCAGATTGTTTCTCTGCTCACGGAAATAGCCGTGTTGTTACGATTAACGTACGAGGTGTATATTTCTCTGCTCACGGAAGTACCCGAGTTGTTACGATTGGAGTACGAGGTGTGTTTCTCTGTTCACGGAGGTACCCGAGTTGTAACGATTAACGTACGAGGTGTCAATTTCTGCCCATGGAAATACCCGAGTTGTTACGATTGAAACTTACCGCGTCGAATTCTCCGCAAGATGTCCCGTCATAGGGGCGACCTTGACCAGTACAATTATCATCGGCGTCTGGTTCCGTGCAAAATATACCTCGATCACACATGTCATCAAAAAACGTCTGAAACGAAACAAACGGGTACCATTCAATTTCAAGATTAAAAAATGGCGGCGCCCTATCGAAACAATTCAGTTTTTGCCCTGCGGTGTACAATTCGATTATAGATGGCTACTGAACGCAAAATGGAAGTCGAATTTGTCAAAGCATTCACAGGTGGTGTACGATGGATTTAAGAACCATTGCGGAGCTTTCGAATCTGAATTAATATTTATATATTGTATACAGGCTCGAAACACTGAAGGTTGAATACCCATAATCAGTCGTTTTAAAACTCATACTTTTGTCGGATTACTTCGGTCGTTATCGGTAAACATAGGTCGGAATCGGAACTATTCGGTTTGAGACCGATGTATACCTAGCCCGAATGGTCCAGGGTACCGTTTTACTAAACAGTTTACGCTTAAGATTTGCGTAAGTCTAAATCAACAATCCCACTTATTTCCATATTGAGCGAAGCAATAATGCAAAGTAACACATCATTGGAATCGTCTCTCCGAGACGCTTCCAATGACGTGTCACATTGCAATATTGTACTTTCATTGAAGATACTATCCATGTGTTTCAGTTATGACTTACGCAAACATTTTCCTTAAGTTGTTTAGTAAAACGGTACCCAGGTGCACATTTACAGTTTGGATCACCAGAGTAAATGTATACCGAGAAATAACGAAGGAATCCGACTGAACAAGTTTCAAAATGGCGGATTATGGTTATTCCACCGTTCATACGTACTTAATTTACTTTCAATGGCTATTATGCCGGAAATCTCGTACGACAGTAAAATTGCTTTTTGCTTTTAAGTGTTAACAAAATAGAAATTAGGATATCCAACCTGCCTCAAATCTGTGAACAAGCGCCCAACACAGAAGAAAGGTAAAAGTTTGCCCAAGTGCATACTCACCCTGTTTTGGCCCGTGGGGTCACATCTCACTGAGCCCACCCCGAACCTATTCACACACTGCTCCTCCCACGTGTCATTAAAACCGGCCAATGGCAGGTCCTTAAATTCCCTATATTCAGCTTCAGTGAACCCATTGTCCATTAGGCAGGGCGGATTTCTGCCAAAATAATATGAAGTAATTCATTAGTCAAGCGTGGTATCGCAAGGCAAGCACATGTGTATATATATACACATAAATATGCCATTTCCACGGGCTCCGTTCTCTGCTTCCGTTGTTTGCGAAAAACATAACGTCATATTTCAGCATGTGACGCTGCATAGGCATTGGCAAAAGGGTGCGGAAATGTAATGTGAAATTTGAATTAATTTTGACGTTAGAAACATGTCCTATTTACTCCCTAAAGGCACATATACATGTGACGAATATCAAAATTTGCCCCTCTCAACGTTACCTGACGTTGCCATGGTGAATGTTGATTGTACGTCAGAGCAATGTGTATCGCAGTTTCTTTTGGTTTACCAGCATAGAGTATCAAAGTATCACTTTTGAAAATTTTATTCGAATATTCGCATTAATAAATAAGTTATGAACGTTTTCCGGATACTTTGCGAACACCCCTCGTAAGTTGGTAACCAGTAATATACCAAAGTCGTGGGTCACGAACCGGTCATTTCGGAACAGTTCTTACGAGAAGCGTTTTCCGGAATAACGCCTCCCGTGGGGCTCGAACCTTCGACCCTCACCATCTCGAGGCGGAAGCCTTAACAACTAGACCACGGTATGTTAAAGGGTTACTGTCTTTAGCTCTACCTTTTGGCGTCCGTATCAAGCAACGAGTTTTCTTGTACATCGGTATAAACAGATGATAAATAACCTATTGGCCGATTTGCCAATAAGCTCCAAGTTGACAATAAAGCCATCAAAATAATTGTTCAACCTAGCATTACGGCCAGATAGCATGTATTACTTTGTCATCGCGAGCATGTGTAAACATGGTTAAATATGTCAATGATGTTAAAGGTTTGAGCATAAAAAGGGGATCTCGGTCCCATTATTCGGATATGCAAGGTTTTCAGACATAGACACTGGTTGTTTAATCGAATATTCGAATATACGCGAGTAGCGGTAACCGAATTTTCGTTCCAATCCCTTCACTATAATGTCGCACTTTTTTTACTATTGACTTTTCAGAAGAGCTCGACGGTAATTCAAAAGGTGACCTACCAAGCGATGGTTAAATATGTCAGTGGTGCTAAATAGCACACAAGGAATATTGGTACTATAATTCGGATATGCAAGGTTTTCGGACATAGGAACTAGTTATAAATCCAATATTCGAATATACTCAAATAGCGATAACCGAATATTCGTTCCCATCGCTTCACTAAAATGTTGCCTTTTTCTACTATGGACGCTTCAGAAGAGCTCGTCGGTAATAAGAGAAAATGACATACAATGCGATGGTTGAATATGCCAATGGTAGTAGAGGTTTCAGCACACCAAGGATATCGGTACCATTATTCGGATATGCAAGTCTTTCGGACATAGATATAAGATATATATTGGCACATTCGAATATACCCAAATAGAAGTAACCGAATATTCGTTTCCATTCCTTCACTATCGGGTCTTGTCTGGCTCAGTGGCAAAGGTCATGGGGGTCCAGTCCTCGAGCCCCATCGACACCACTGTTTTCGTCGGAGTGGCCTTTGGCAAGTCACTTCAGAGCCCTAGCCCAGTACTGATGGATCCAGGAGGAAGCCGTAGGAGTCACAGAGTTAGGCATTTGCCCCGTACCAAAACGGTAAACGGTGTATAACATTTTTTTTGATTTTAGTATGGACTCTTCAGAAAAAAAGATTAACGGTAATACAAAAGAAGACCTACTCAGCTATGTGTGCGAAGATTGCGTCAAGGCTACACACGGAGAAGTACCAGATGTTTCGCAGCTTAAGGTCATCAGCATTAATGACGACCTCATTCGACATGATATACGAATCCCCGTCATCACAGCCGCTTTCCGAATCGTGCTGGGAGTCCAACCTGAAGAATAGTTATAGCTATAGTAAGTTTCTGACACAGGTCAAATATCGGTCAAATATCGGTCCTCTTCGTCAGAACCTTACCAACATGTTTCAGTTTTGTAACGGTACTAGTACTAGGCTAGGGCTCTGAAATGACTTGTCAAATGTCACTCCAACGAAACCAGAGGTCTCAGTGGGCTCGAACCGGGGACCCTGGTGTTCTGAGTTTACCACATTAACCAATGAGCCACACAGGACCCTAGAAGATAGGCAGACTTTCGTTTGATTAGTCTAAGTTTAGTCGAACGTCGTTTTCCAGTATTTTTCCTAAAGACACTTGAAAGGATATGAGTAAAATACCAGTAACTGAGAAAATATATTGAGTTCTTTTAATGTGTTCATAAAAGTAATAAAAACTATTTTTGAATGCTGTGAGACCCTATTTAATAAACTCTTTTAATATAAGTTATTTTGTGTTTGAGATATAGTTGTCTCCAATTTAATCATGTTTATCAGCAATCTGTTTGTTTACTTGTTTAAAATAACACAACTCTGATTGGCCAGTTCCCTTTCCCAAACAATAACGACATTTGACCACTTTGTTGCAGACGACATTAGAAAACATCGTAACGAGCAATCTTTCCTTTTCCGACAATGTTTTCTGCCCTATCAAAAGAGTTTTTTTTCCAAATGCATCACATTTTGAAATGTCGTCTGCAAACTCTTTCAGTTTGGGACAGTCGAAAATTGTTGTTTGGGAAAGGGTTAAGGAGAAACGAGCCTATCGTTGTCATCGCTACTAACAACGAACGTAGATGATTGGTTTAACTCAGATTCGACTCAGATGTTGTAATAGGAGAGTTTCATTTACTTACGCATGCGAAATCTCGTGAGCAATCAGCAGTTCTACTTTGTCTCCATACATTTCAATAACGGCAGAAGAAAATGGAAAAAACGCCACTATGCAGCATGTAGAATCGAAAGCAACGCCTTTAATGAAAAAAAAGAAAACAACACGTCATCGTTATAAAAAAAACATCAGAATCGTATTGATATTCATATTCACCATCAAACTCATAACCATCTTCATTGATATCATTATCATCATCATCATCATCATCATCATCATCATCATCATCATCATCATCATCATCATCATCATCATCATCATCATCATCATCATCATCATCATCATCATCATCAACATCATCATCATCATCATCATCATCATCATCATCATCATCATCATCATCATCATCATCGTATTCATCATCATCATCATCATCATCATCATCATCATCATCATCATCATCATCATCATCATCATCATCATCATCATCATCATCGTCATCGTCATCGTCGTCGTCGTCGTCGTCGTCGTCATCGTCATCATCATCATTATATCATTATTATTTACATCATTAATCAGCATTAATAACATCATCATTGGCAGCAGCTTTGTTATCATCAATATCAGCATTAAGATCATCACCAGTATCATTATGATTATTAAAGACATTGTCAACATGTATATCCTCAGTATTTACCGTCAGTAGCGATATGGTGATCACCATTTACAATCTCATACTTATGAATATATCTAAAGTCATGATCGGCATCATCGTACACATAAATGTAATCTTCAATAACTAACGATTAGGACGACTAACCGAATATTCCAATATTCGGTTTTGTGTCCGAATATTCAAATAGTGATTTAGATTATCACTATTTGTACCCTTCCCTATCGATATTGAACAACTTTTTATTCTTTTTTAATCTTATTGATTTAACATCGATTGTGACGGAAGCTTGAAGCTTATTAGATTCGCTCTTGATGACTGTTTCCTAAATGCTACACCAATGCTCGCGCAGATTTGTGGGTTTGTCCTGGCAATTCTCACCCCGCATAACGGGTATTTGAACCCGGGACCCTCGGTACAAGAGGCCGACGCCCTACCACTGCACCACTGTCGCCCATTGAAATTGTCCTTCGCCGTGGGCAATATCTACAGCATTGTGATATGCATCTTTATCATCATCAGCAGCAGTAGCAGCAGCAGCATCGTCATCATCGTGATTGTTGTCGACATCTTTGTCTGCGTGATGAGCAGCATACGTACCATGTCGAGTTTTGATATGATCATCACAACTCTCTTGACCAGCTACATCGACATTAACAATATCAACATCACAACATTGCCATCTATATTAGCTTTACCCACAACATCATCAGTAGCAGCAACAGCATCTACACTATCTTTATCAATATTTATTTTTTTCGTTGCCAGCATCATGATCGTCGCGATTATCATCTTCATAGGTGTGATCATTTAAATGCATTGCAAGAAGTAGGTCCTACAAAGCATGAAACATAGAGATTACAAAACGATCACTCACTTCTATGGTATGCGAACAGTGGTCCATCTGCTACTCCTTCGTTAAATACGAGATCTTTTCTGGAAAAGAATCAAAACAATGGTATGAGTAATATAACACGGAAATACGACAGGCATTCCTGAACATTGCTAAAGGTAAAGGTAGGGTTGATAGTCTCATATCTATGCTAGGCATATTCAGGCGACTCTTGCAAATGTAAACCCGTCGCCCATTTGCCAATCAAAACCATACTGACATTAATGCAAGGTTAAGACTGTCATTGCTAAGTTTGGGCAATAAAGCTGACCAATACTCTATTACCATTTTGGTTTCGTGTGTGAAAAGAAAGGCGAAAAGCCTGGTCTTGTTCAAGTGTAACGAACATAGCAAATGAATCTCTCAAAGATACAAACACATGCGATCAGTGAAAAACACTGTCGTTCACTGAGCGATTGTGTTGTCTATATATATACCAGCACATTCTCTTGAACAATGCATTAGGTTCCTAGTTTGCATAAGCGTTCAACGAACGTAACATAACTCCCACTTCCGAGAAGACTCGTCCCGAGTCTTTGCGTAACGAACCGATCAAATGAACCTCTCTCAAAGACACAAACACATCAGATCAGTGAAAAACACTGTCGTTCACTGAGCGATTGTGTTGTCTATATATATACCAGCACATTCTCTTAAACAATGCATTAGGTTCCTAATTTGCATAAACGTAAGAAACGAGGCGATACGCCCCAAAACAAAATGAGAACAAGACATCACATATATCTTATTAACCCTTTCCAAAACAACAAATTTTCGACTGTCTCAAATTGAAAGAGTTTGCAGACGACAATTTAAAATGTGATGAAATTGAACAATATTTTTCAGAAAGAGCAGAACACCTTGCGGGAAAAGAAAAATTGCTCGTTACGAGCAATTTCTCCTTTTCCCACAATGTTTTCTAAAGTCGTCTGCAACAAAGTCGTCAAATGTCGTTATTGTTTGGGAAAGGGTTAAGCATTACATTAGGTCGAACTGCCAGCGAAAGCACGATGAACTTATAAAAATAATGTTTCGCAACAAATTAATAGATAAACAAACTAACAAACACACACACACATATATAGCATGCACTTTTTGAAGCAGTGAATAAGGTCGAACTGTAGTTAACTTCGCTCTGAGTTGCGGGCAAAAGCAAGATGAATTTATGAAGCTAGTGTTTCGCAACAAACAAATAAATTAACTATCAAATTTAAAGAACACGCGCCTGTGAAGCAATGTACATGTATAATGTCTAACAGAAGTGGGTTTTGCTCTACGTCGCCGGCAAAAGCAAGATGAACTAATGAAACTGGTGTTTTGCAACAAACAAAAAAACACACAAAAATATAGAACACGCACCTTTCGAAGTAATGTATAAGGCGAACTGTAATAACAATTATAGCAATGCCGGCGAAAGTAAGATGAACTTGTGTTTTGCAACAAACAAATTAATAAACAAACACATATTTAGAACATACACCTTGTGAAGCAATGTTTAAGGCCGAACTGTAGTAAACATACCTCTACGTTGCCGGCAAAAGCAAGACGAAGTTATGGAACTTATGTTTTCCAAACAAACCAAACATACAAACAAACAAACAAACATAATATAGACCACATACGTTGTGAAGCATTGGATGAGGTCGAACTTAAAAGAACTTTGCAAACAAACAGACAGATTAAATTATGAATTATGAAACGGGTGTTTTGCAATAAACAAATAAACAAACAAACACATATAAAGAGCACCCATCTGTCAACCAATGTATAAAGTATGTAGCAAACTATGATCTGCGATTACCGGCAAAAGCAAGATGAACTTATGAAACTGATGTTTCAGAACAAACATATAAACACATTTATAGAAGACCCACCTTGTGAAGCACTGGATTAGGTGTTTTGTAACAAGCAAACGAATATTGAGAACGCATACTTTGTGAAGCATTGTATAAGGTCGATCTGTAGTGAACGTTGCTTTGTTTCGCCGGAAGAAGCAAGACGAACTTTGCAACAAACAAACAAACACACAAATATATGGACCACATACCTAGTGAAGCATTGTATAAGGTCGAAACTGATGTTTCAGAGCTAACAGATAAACACATATATAGAACACACACCTTGTGAGGTATTGGATTAGGTGTTTTGCAACAAGCAAAGAAACAAACAAACAAACAGAACACCAATTTTGTGAAGCATTGTATAAGGTCGAACTGTAGTGAACTCTGCGTTATTTGCAGGCAAAAGCAAGAGGAATTTCGCAACAAACAAACACACAAATATATAGACCACATACCTTGTGAAGCATTGTATACGGTCGAACTGCGGTGAACTCTGCTTTGTTTTGCCGGCAAAAGCAAGAGGAATTTCGCAACAAACAAACACACAAACACACAAATTTATAGACCACATACCTTGTGAAGCATTGTATAAGGTCGATCTGCAGTGACCTCTGCTTTGTTTTGCCGCCAAAAGCAAGAGGAATTTCGCAACAAACAAACAAACAAACACACAAATATAAAGACCACATACCTTGTGAAGCATTGTATAAGGTCGATCTGTGTAGCAGGTCGTTCTTCGTTGCCGTCGGCTCCGCAATTCACAAGACTCGGGTCAGTGTTGACAAATAACCCACCATCGATGGTCACCTCCCCGTCCACAGACCACGATGTTGCTCGGGTCTGTAACACGTTAGCACGAAAAAATGTATATAAAAGTTAAAATAAAGAAAGTAAAAAACATACAGTCATCCATTTACCCATTACCTAACAATAACGACATTTGACGATATTGGTGTTTGGTAAAGGGTTAAGAGCTTGGGACAAATCACGAGATAGGTTCGATTAACGCCTTGATCTCCTTGATCTTGTAACACGGTACCACAAAAAAATGTTTAAAAATGAAATAACAAAAAGTAAATAAGCTACAGTCATCCATGAAGAGCATCGGACAAAACACGAGATAGATTCGATTAACGTCTTATACATGTAGGTATGTTTAGTTTCCAGCCAGAATAGTTCCCAAATACAGTAAAATTGCGATGAGTTCTAGATAATTGGCAATTAACTTAAACCACTTTGAAGTAAACCTTAAAGAGTAACAACGACGGTAACATATTCATACGCTACTTGTCAAAGAGTTCAGACAATAAGGTTTGTTTACAATTAGCGATAAAACGAGGTCAGCCGTTTTTCGTCAAACGTCTGGGATCAATAAAATCGGAATTTACTTGGCGGCTGGCCTCCGTCTAACTCGTTTGCACAAGCAAGAAGGAGGTTCAAGCACTATTAGGAATAAGTAAGAGATCTTGATTGAAATCAAAATACTTCAACTTTGAGTATATGTACATGTATACGCACCGAAGTAAAGAAAATAATTTGACACCTTTTTGACCAAAATAAAGTTCGAGCAATGGTTTAAAACAAATCACAATGCGCTCCTAAGTGAAGTGACAAATGTTTTTAAAAAAATGTCATAAAAAACACTGCTCATCATTTTTACTCCCCTGAGTGTGATAACCGAACTTAACCCTTAGAATGCTGGGTAATTTTCTAAAAAATATGTTTGTGTTGTCTGCTTTCCAAAACCTTAAATATCTGCTTAATTTTGATGAAGAAAGATACGTAGAGTTGCTAACAGGTTAGACCACAGTCTAGCCGCCAATTTACTGGGAGGCTTGCCTGGATCTAACCCGTTTGCATAAGCATGAAGTCGTTTCCAGCACTATAAGGGTTAAGTACGAATAGGTATAAATAAAGGTTAAGGTTTAAGTACGAATTCGTATTATTGGAGAAGACGGACCCATGTCGATGCTTTTCGGCCAATAGAATACAATGTGTATAGAAGAGATCTTACCTTTTGGACTTTTCCTCCAACGTAATATATTCTCAGACAAGCACCAGGTCTTCTAACGGGAATGAAGTCATAATGCAAGTCCGCCTGAAATGGATCAATTGATTGATTGATTGATAGATTGATTGAATGATTGGTTGATTGATTGTTTGGTTCATTTATTTATTTATTTATTTATTTATTTATTTATTTATTTATTTATTTATTTATTTATTTATTTATTTATTTATTTATTTATTTATTTATTTATTTATTCATTTATTTATTTATTCATTTATTTATTTATTCATTTATTTATTTATTTATTCATTTATTTATTTCATATATTGCGAGGGAGAGAGAGAGGAGAGAGAGAGGGAGAGATGGGGAGAGGGAGGGGTGAACAAGAGAGGGGAGAGAGGGAGGATAAGAGAGAGAGATAGGGATAGAGAGGAAGAAAGAGAGAGAGAAGGAGACATAGCGAGGGGGAGGGAGAGGGAGAAGGCGGGTGAGAGAGAGAGAGAGAGGAGTAGGAGAGAGATAGGGAAAAAGAGAGAGACAGAGAGAGAGCATGAGTGAGGGAGGGATGAGAGATAGGGAGAGAGAGAGTGATACACGGAGAGAGAGAGAGAACATGAGAGAGAGAGAGAGAGAGAGAGAGAGAGAACACGAGAGAGAGAGAGAGAGCGAGAGAGAGAGATAGAGCGAGAGAGAGAGAGAGAGAGAGAGAGGGAGAGAAAACGAGAGAGAGAGAGAACACGAGAGAGAGAGAGAACACAAGAGAGAGAACACGAGAAAGAGAAAGAAAAAGAGAACGACGTAATAAGGTCCCAATCACGATAGAAAAATAATGATACCAAAGATACCAAATCTCAATAGATAAACAGTGCTTAAGGTTACGGTCTTGCAACGTAGGAAGGTCCCTGATTCGGGCACCACCAATACTATACATAGTCATAATATTGAAATTTAGTGCACATTATTATTAGCTAATGGGATGAGCTACAAGTTCTAAAACTTTGATTTCGTGGGAGTGCCCTTTGGCAAGACACAGCAAAGTCCTTAACAGAGTAATACATATCATGCCTTAAGAACTATTAAAACATTGTTCAACCCACAAACATATGTACATTGAAGACATACCTGTGAATAGAGTGCCCTATTAAAAGACACATCAGTTCATATCCAAGTACTGGTGAATCCAGGAAGTACATGCTATAACTTAAAAACTATTAAAACGTTGCTCAACCAACAAACATAGAGTAAACATTGAAGACATACCTGTGAATAGAGTGCCCTATTAAAAGACACATCAGTTCATATCCAAGTACTTGTGAATCCAGGAAATACATGCTATAACTTAAAAACTATTAAAACGTTGCTCAACCCACAAACATAGAGTAAACATTGGAGACATACCTGTGGATAGAGTGCCCTATTAAAAGACACATCAGTTCATATCCAAGTACTTGTGAATCCAGGAAGTACATGCTATAACTTAAAAACTATTAAAACGTTGCTCAACCCACAAACATAGAGTAAACATTGAAGACATACCTGTGGATAGAGTGCCCTATTAAAAGACACATCAGTTCATATAAAAGTACTGGTGAATGCAGGAAAAACATGATAATACTTTAAAACAAATGACACGTGTTCAACCCACAAACATATAGTAACCATTTTAAACGTACCTGCGAGTAGAGTGCAAGGAACTCCGTTGTTAGATCATTTGTTGCTGCAGTTTCGTCATTCCCATTCTTTAATAGGAAGCTGAGAGGATCAAGAATAAGATAAGTTGATAGACGCACAAGATGCAAGGCAAAGCCCTAGTCTAACATCCATTAAATATTGATACATGTACTCATTAAAATCGTCTTGACGAGAAGGGACGATTCTAATGAATACAAGATGTACCTCCTTTATAGAAGTAACAGAAAACGCACATCACTCTCTGCACGTAAAGGAATACAATATTGTTTTTTTGAAAAGACAACTGAAATTGGTTAGCACAAGATACAATCACGCAAGTGCACCAAATTGAAATAAAAAAAGGAAATTATACGGCACAAAGGACATGTCGTAAACGGTATTCTTTCAATAAGTTTGAATAAGTACCAAACTATATGGAGGCACAATTCAACCATTGTTTTCACACATAACGTTCGAAATTAAGGGCTATTAGGTCATACACCTGTTACTTTTGAGATCTTGAATTCCCATTGACTCCAATGTTAAATTAGGCATTTTCAAGACTCTGCTGCGTGAAGAATAGAGTTTTTTACGCTTAGCTATATTCAGAAATATCAAGTTGGGCCATTAAACTCTCAGAAACTGCAATAAAATGGACACCTCAATCGTCTCATTTTTTTTCTACGTATCAAAGTGTATTAGTACCGTCCGAAAATGAGTGCACAAGCATTTGTGTTCATACATCCCAAACAAAAAGTCCTGCAATAAGCAATCAAAACAAACTTTGGGAGCATTGCAGGAGTATAATCTATACAGGAAACACATCAGTGTTCTATCAGCTCATCTCTTGTTAGCAAAACTATGCACCAGAAGTCGAAACTCAAACTTTCTAAATGGGACTACTTTTGGGTACAACGACCCGGAAGTACTCCGTAAGAGGTGCGAAACCATTTGTGAGGATAATGACACCGCCGTTTTATGACGTTTTGTCTATTTGCGGGATCGCTTTTTGGCAAATGATGTAATCGCAACCTTTCGACACCGCTGAAATTCCGATTTACGTATAACTGGGATTTTCCAAGATGTAACTGTGTACCCGTAGAATGAAGCATAGATCTACGTCAATCGTATCTACTCGGCAATCCCCGTAACAAGTCGGTAGATATACCTCGTAGGCAGTACATGAATACACCAGAAATCCTGGGGTAATTCGCCTTATTTCCGGCGGATAACGCAAAATGCACACAGGCACTAAATATGTATTTACATACACACAAATTGGTTATATATCACAATTGTTTGGTTTTTTTTACCCTTTTCATTAAAGATGATCATATCAACACATCTGTGTTTCATATTTTGTCAATCGGCCTCTTCGGCAATCCCCGGCTTGTGTCGGGGATTTCCGAGTAGATACGATTGCAAACGGACATGGCCTTCGTTGCTGACCTACTTTCAAAAATGGCTCCCCATTACTTCCGAGGTTATTTTGACTTACAATTCCCAGACGGTTTCGTCGGAAACACTGTACATCTCCACGATGTTGCATACGGGTATTTGTCTTTTCTGTCGGGACTTCGCTTCGCTGTTGATTGAGTCTATACAAAGACAAATGCAGAAAAGCCGAAATGAACGCCACACAAAATCGGTATAGTATCGTCTTTTGACTAAATAGATTAACCCACTACCAAACAATAACGACGTTTCACCATTCTGTTGCTGACGACTCTGGAAAACATTGTGGGAAAAGGAGAATCTGCTCGTGACGAGCAATTTCTCCTTTTCCCACAAGTTTTCTGCCCTATCAGAGGATTATTTTTCAATTACATCATATGTTGAAATGTCTTTTGCACTCTTTCAGTTTGGGACAGTCGGAAATTTGCCGTTTGGTATAAGGTCAAGGAAGTATAATTTACTTATGTATAATGTATTTATGTTGGTTTTACATCGCAACAACATTTATTTCAGTTTTGTAAAAGATATTAGGGCTGGTAATATTTTGAAAACGTAGATGTAAAGTTACGATTGTGTGTGAAACAGGCCAGTGGTATTTCAACACTAAATTGATCATACTCGTACACTTGTCTCTTTAACCCTTTCCGAAACGACACATTTTCGACTGTCCCAAATTGAAAGAGGTTGCAGACGACATTTCAATATTTGATAAAATTGAAAAATATTCTTTAGATAGATCAAAAAAACCTTGTGGGAAAAGGAGAAATTGCTCTTAGCAAGCAATTTCTCCTTTTCCCACAATGTTTTCCAGAGTCGTCTGCAAGAAAGTGGTTAAATGTCGTCATTGTTTGGGAAAGGGTACAAGGTGCTTGATCGCAGAAGGGACCATTTGTAACTCAAAATAAGAAGTCGTTGAAAGAATATTGTTTTTGTAATATTGTTTGACACACAATTAAAAGTGGCTATTGAAAGCATGATTCAATCAGGAAAATGTTAATTTGTGTAAGTATGTACTGTATATATGCTGTCGATCACAAAAGCGATTTTACACTTTGAGATTGAAGTACATGTTAATTTATTAAATATATACTTTAAAGACGAAATAATTTAGCCTCCAATGACTATTTTTCAGGGCGTATTATATAGCAGTACAGTTTTTGTGCAGTTTTAAAGAAACTTATTTTCAACTTCCAAATTCCCTCACATCTGTGAACAAGAAACTTTAAGGAATCGACTCCTTTCTTTCGTGTTAACATTTGTGTTCAATGACGATTTACTTGATCCCACTGTGATATTATTTGAAAACAACAAAAAACGATAAAAAAAAAAATACCAGGAAACAGAAACATTTGTATACGGTATGATTAAAGACCAACGGGAGAAAAAAGGTATATTGCTCGCTTTGATTCATTTTATTTTGCAGACGTGGTGTTAGTTTTCCTTCTGATGTTGTTCATGTTTTGTTTTCTTTTATTACTTTTTCATGATTCGTTGCACCACATAAACAGGTCAGTGTATCTACTCTCGGTGACACGTTTTCGCTTAGGTAAGTTTTTTGTTTCAGTCGATCGGGTACATTATGTACCCTTCTATGCCTCAATTAAGATGACATGTTGTTAATAGACCGATAGGATAAATAATTGGTCCCTTGTCATTTCAAATGAGATTCAGCACAGATATACTGATATGTTTGTCTACATTTTTCATTAAAACCGAAATAGATCGCAAGAATTTCGCTTCCTTTTTATTTTTCGGTACTAACTTCGTTCTCGGTTTGAATCTTTCGGGGCCGGAACTATTCGGATTCGACCGAATAGTTCCGGAGCCGATCGATGTATACCGAGAATGAGCGAAGTACTCCGACAAAGGAATAAATTTTAAAATGGCGGATTATGGTTATTCTGACTAAAGTCGTTTAGCAGTAAAACGGTTTTATATGACTTACCTTGGAGGTACTTATAACCGTGAGGTAGTGTGTCTAGAGAAGGTGGTGGGAGCGAATCCACGATGTGTCTGTTCCTTAAGTCAGTCGCGTCAGTGCTTTTTACGAGTGCCTTGTGAAGCTGAGGGGTGTCATGTTCCGGGTGAATGTCCCACTTCGAACCGTTCCTGTGCATTCCCCCGCGCTGGAAACATTAGAAAGTTGTTTTCAGTTACGAAATAAAGGGAAATGCTGAGTTAAGAAAGATAACCCTAAAATCCGCCATTTTGAAACTCAATCATTCGTCGGACTACTTCGGTCGTTCTCGGTTCGCATCGGTCGGGGCCGGAACTATTCGGTTTAATACGAATAGTCTCCGGCCCACACTGATGTACATTTCTATACCGAGAAAAGCCGAAGTAATCCGACGAAAGCATGAGTTTCAAAATGGATGATTATGGGTTTTCTACCTTAATCTATTAACACTTCAAAACTTTCGATAAATTATGTTTATGTATCAATATGTTTGTGCCTTACCCTCCCACATTGAACTATTCCTGTACATTTCCCCCGCGCTGGAAACATTGCAAAGGGTGTTTTCAGTTACGAAATAAAACAAAGAATATTGAGTCAATCGATCAAATCATTAAATATTTCGATATGATGTATTTCCTTATTAAAGTCGTGTTTATACATGTCAAACTTTGAACAATTGCTATGCATTCTTATGCACATTAAACTTAGGAAACAATAGTGGCAGAACTCGGGCTCGAACCTAGTTCCCTATTTGCACGTATGAAGACGAAGGTTAAATATAGAGTTAACAACTTACCAGGGTACAATGTTCAAGGTGGTCCTCGCACTGCACCACAAATGCTGCAAAGGTATTCAGGTCTTTATAGATGCAAGTTTTTCTCTGAAATACAAAAGATTTATGATCATTTTGGGATCTAATGGCGTTTTAGATAGCATATAATTCCCTTCCAATAAAAGTGTATATCTGTAATTTCAGACTCCACACATCTCATACAGAAGAAACGTTGGAGTCGAGGCAGCGGCATTGGCTATTCAGCCATTTACCTTTTTATGTGAAAATCGGTTTAAACTCTCTTCCAATTCAGGTTAAAATAGGTTAAAATGGCATATTAACATTTTTTCACTTCAGCAACGGCTTTCCTGGTATTCACCAGTACTAGGCTATGACTCTGATGTGCCTTACCAAAGGATACTCCATGGAAACCCGTGGCATAAATGAGGCTCGAAACCGGGACCCCATCCCTCACGGTTTCAAGACAACCACCTTTAAAGACTGGCCACACAGAAGCCGATCCCCAAAAGGTAAGGCTATGGCTCTCGGGTATATTTCCAGTGTATTTCCCATGGAACCTCGTGGTATAAATGAGGATTGAAACCGGGACCCCCATCCCTCACGGTTTCAAGAACCTCGTGGTATAAATGAGGATTGAAACCGGGACCCCCATCCCTCACGGTTTCAAGACAACCACTTTAATGACTGGCCACACAGAAGCCGATCCCCAAAAGGTAAGGCTTTGGCTATTGGATAAATCTCCAATGTATTTCCCATGGAACCCCGTGGCATAAATGAGGATCGAAACCGGGACACGCAACCCTCCCAGCCTAAACTCAATCACCTTTAACCACTGCGCAACCGATGGACCCGCTTGCCATAGCTAAACCTAAGGTGGAATACCACTAATCCGCCATTTTGAAATTTATTCTTTCGTCGGTTTACTTTGGTCTCCTTCGGTATACAACAGTCTGGGCCAGAACTATTCGCATTGAACCGAAAGGTTCCGGACTCAAACCGAGGTTAACCATGAACGACAGAAGTAGAACGAACGAAGTCATTCGACGACAGATTGGGTTTCAAAATGGCGGACTATGGGTTTTCTACCTTAATCCCATTACCAAACAATAACGGCATTCAACATGTTGTTGCAGACCACTCTGGAAAACATTGTAAAGAGCAATTTCTCCTTTTCCCACAATGTTTTCTGCCCTATCAGAGGAATATTTTCCAATTTAATCGCATTTTGAAAAGTCGTCTGCAAAACTGTTTTATGTATGTGCGGTATTCGTGTATGTTATGACTAGCTAAATGTTGTACAGATATGAAGTGAATGTCGCTGTGTTTTGGAACAAAATACGATTTAACTTAACTCTTTCAATTTGGGACAGTCGAAAACTTTTGCATTTGGTAAAGGCTCAAACCTACCGCTAAGTCATGTTGTAACGGCCCGTCGTCGCTGGACATTTGCACGTCCGTTCTCATGTACTCGTTGCGTTGGAGCCTCAAGCGGAGAGGCCCGTTTTCAAAATGGAGGGTGAATTCCATCGTTTCTGGAAAGACCACGTGGTTGACGTCGTCACGCTTGTGCCGGGCTACCTGCGTGTGTTGATGGACATTAAAGTACTCCGTGAACTCTCCTGAAAAAAGGTAATACAGTTCGTTTATCCTTTACCAAACAATAACGATATTTGACCGGTTTATGCAGACGACTCTGGAAAACATTGTGGGGAAAGGAGAAATTGCTCCTAACGGAAATTTTTTTTAAGATGTTATCACATTTTGAAATGTCGTCTGCAAACTCTTTCATTTTGGGACTGTCGAACATTTGGCGTTTGGTAAAGGGTTAAGGTTGTTGATATCTTTTGTTTTATTATGATTCAGTTTAATTCAATTATTCTTTTGGCAATGCAAAGTTATTGCTTGTATTGTTTTGTAACTATTCAATATAATTCTGCGTTTGGCCATGCAAAGTTATTGCATGTCTTGTTTTGTAACTATTCAATATAATTCTGCGTTTGGCCATGCAAAGCTATTGTTTGTATTGTTTTCTTTCTATTGAATTCAACTATATCATTCATTTGGCAATGAAAAGTTAATTAAGTTTATTAAGTAATGTGTTTGTATTGTTTTACAACGATTCAATTCAATTATCCATTTGACAATGCAAAGTTGACAAAGTTAATTGAGTTCTTGGTATCTATTGCTTGGTTTGGATTTAATTCAATTTAGTTTAATTCATATGTTTATTAAAATGTTCAACATCATTTTAAATCATTATTTTAGGTTGGTAACTTTATGCACATAATCAGAAAATTATACTTGTGATATATAACTGTTTTCTTGATCAAATTAAACGATTCTTTAGATTACATTTGAGATCTATACTTGAAAACGAAAGTCAACGAAAGTAGTCTTACATATACAAGAAGCAATATGTTAGCTTCCTTAAAGGCACATAAAAGGAGAACTAATGCTATATCAAACTATATTATTTGATAAACCTTTTGTCAGATTCAAATAGTTATCAACAATAAAACCCCATCAGCACAACTTGAACATGAAAGCCAACAAGAAATAAGCCAGATTAACCAGTTAAATAATTCAGATTGTGTGATTCTTTACCCCTGACCTTGACAGTTGATACACAAATGTTTGAACCGACTAATCAGAAATCGTTATTTTGAATATGTAAACAAACAGGTTGTTGATAAACATGATTGAATTGGAGACAACTATATTTCAAGCACAAAATAATATGTTAAAGGAGTCCATTTAATAGGATCTCAATGCATTCCTAAATTTTGTGAACATAATAGAAGAACTCCATATATCTTTTCAGTAGTTTATTTGTACTCATCTCCTTTTATGTGCCTTTAATATGTCAGAGGTGCTTTATAAGATAAACCCTGTGGATTCAGATTGGTTATGCATATGGCCGAATAGATGCGATTGTTTATCGATATGGGTGACAATCATCAACTGTCACATGGATGCTTTCCTAGAAATAACACGAACTTTGTTAAACAAACAACATCACGTCTCATGTGACCCCCCCCCCCCCGATGACGTAACAGTCCCTTGAGGACATCGTCATACTTCCATAGATAATATATATTCATAATATACATAATGTATATTCACTTGTCAGATGATTTTGAAACAAATAAAGCCTGGATAGAGCGATCTCAAAAAATGTTATGATGATTATTAACCACAGCGGTGATGATAACGGTTGTTATTAACACATTATTTCTCCTTTTGTCACAATGATCTATTACATGTTTTCCACTGGCTTGTTTATAACACGAACGATTCAGTACATTATTCGCTCTTTACAACAATGATTTAACTCCCTTAATTCCTTAATTACTAACTTCATTGCAAATGCAGCAGAATGTTTATTACACCAGCTTTACAAAAAGGATAAATTCTAACCATTTCTTTTTCGAGATATGTCAAGAATAATTGAGTACTTTATGGCCAATATTCCTTACAAACAGCTGGTGAAGGTCACGAGAAACAGGTTGGGGCCGGAGGAAAAGGTTGCGGTTTCCAATCATTTAATTACTTATCTTTCTATTCCACCAAATATCTGAAGAATTGGTTCTTTTTTTTTCTGATAAGAATTCTGTTATGCTTACAGATTGGTGATGTGTGTATATTTTGTCCTAACTTCGCTGAAAAAAGGACTACTTCCCTCATCATTAATGATCCATGTGTCACAATATTATTGAAGAAAGAAATGGTGTAAATGTCCCATAAAAATCCATTGGAAAAAGACTTTATCATAAAACATTGCAAAGAGACGATATCAAAGCCCAGTTCGAGGGTTCAATACAATACAATGTACTATAGTAAGTGCTTCGTAAACATGAAGTACGTACTATAGTATTGCGCTGAACCCTAGATTTGGCAAAAGACCTCATTAACACCCATGGAAAAAAACGTTATTACACTAGTTAAAATACCAAGAATATTTAGTAAGAATACCAAAATAACATAAATAGATAAATGAATACGTACCTTGTGGCGAGTCGATGTTTAAAGTCAGCGCATAGCTTGCACCCGTGAAGACCGCAATCACGATGCACGTAGTCAGGATGCACGATGTCACGTGATCCGATGCTCCTCCCATGGTTACCGTCTGTTACACGAAAAATAAAAAAGAATGAAAATTATTTTTAAAAGAAACCATTCGATTTGTCCCGCAAGCTTAAGAAGTTCGAATAAAAGATTTGTAAATGAAAGAAGAAGTAATATTTCTTTCTAAAAAGCGTCATGTTTTTGTTTGTAATTCAAAGAAGTTTGCAAACGAACATCTACAAATATGAAAAATGTGATGTTTTTCTCTCTATCGAATCTAATCAAAATAACAAATGTTAATATGGAAAAAGGTGATATATATCTTTCTACCAAACAACTCGATTTCGTTTGAAATTGGAAGAACTCTGCAAACGAACATCTGCAAACAAGCAAATAGATATTGTTTAGTTCACTACCAAATCACTCGATTTCCCTCCCTTGAAATTGACAAAAAAAAGTTCACAGCCACATATCTGAAAAAAGAAAACTTGGGAATTAAAATGTCATGTCTTTCTACCAATAGATCAACGGTGTAGATACATGTTTACCAAGTATTCCTAATCACCGCCTCACTTCCCTTAAAGAGGTCTGCATTTCATTAAAGTAACTGATATTAATCAACATTTTTTTAATTTCTGCCTCATACTTGTTATGCGTATCCGAATAACTAATACAAACTCACACACTTACGTTTAGTATTTCCTTTTCTCTAACGACAAACCATCCAGGGTCAGCCTTTCCTATGGTACACCTTAACGTTGTCTGACGACCTGGGTGTGTGGTTGGGGCTTTTATATACGTGTACCAAGGTATGTACCATGCAAACCGCTGACTGACCGATTGGGACACGGTCAAAGCTTTTTCCAAAGGTCTAACAAACATATGGTTTTACCTAGGTCTGTGTTGATCTCTGGGTACTTTTCAAGATGATGGATTTAATTTTTGTATTGTCTTTAATGCCGTTTTCAACAGTGTTTCAGTCATATCACGGCGATCAGCCAAACTATCCATCCTCAAGCTAGAAACTCACCAGGGTATCTTTTTACCAAACAGTTTATGCTAAATATGTGCGTAAGTTAAAAACCTCAGTCCCTCGTATGTCAATATTTGGCTAAGTAGTATTTGGCAAAGTAACACATCATTGGAATCGTCTCTCCGAGACGCTTCCAATGACGTGTCACGTTACAATATTGTACTTTTATTTAGGATACTACACACGTTTATCAGTTTCGACTTACGCCAATTTTTTTCCACAAGTTGGTTAGTTAAACGGTATATGCTACTACACAATAGGCTGCCAAACCCACTGACCTCGTTTCTATTTGATTGTATGGTGTTTAACGCCATATCAACAATTTTTCAGTTATGTAACAGCGTTCTTGGACCCACATGTATTAGGCTAGGGCTCTTGAGTGACTTGCCAGAGGTCACTACCACGTAATCAGAGGTGTCAGGCTGGCGGGGGTGGCTGGAACCCCCGAGTTCCAAGTCCGCCAACTGTACCCCTAGGCCGCGCAGGACCATTGACTGCTATTCCAATATGATTACAATTGAACAGTGTCGAAAGACAAGCAGTTTTGTTTTTTCTTTGATTCGAACTTTAGATCACATTAAAAATGTTAGTTGTCTTGCGATGTGATTTATAACTGTGTTTGAGCCTGTGCGCTCTAAGGTTCGATCCTCTTCTAATGGTCCTTTTTTCTGTGGATTAAATCTAGACGGTTTAGGCCACGGATTTGGCTAGAATTAGCATTACATGTATAACGAACTACGTGTAATATAGAGATGCGAAAGGACTTTCACCGCGAACAATTTTTGAGTGTGCCTGTGTTTTGTCACTGTGTCTGTGCGCTCTCAAGTTCGATCCTCTTCATAGGGTCCTTATTTATGTGGATTAAATCTATAGACGGTTTAGGCCACGGATTTGGCTAGAAGTTTCATCACATAACCAACTACATGTGATATAGACATGCGAGAGGACTTCACCGCAAACGATTTTTGTTATCATAACCGAATTACTTCGGGTTGATGGCGGGGTATTCAATTAGGTTAGATAACGAAGAAAATATAAGTACATGTAGTCGATAGTGTACTGTTTTTTCTTCTTCGAGTTTTATGTAACGTTAAATGATACGGCCGGATGTTTAGATAGTCCGTCTGAAAATATATGATTTGCACTGCTTGCAACATTAAAGTACATATGATAAGATATGGCATGATGTGGTACCTTATGGTATGATATGGTACCTTATGGTATGATATGGTACCTTATGGTATGATATGGTACCTTATGGTATGATATGGTACCTTATGCTATGATATGGTACCTTATGGTATGATATGGTACCTAATGGTATGATATGGTACCTAATGGTATGATATGCTACCTTATGGTATGATATGCTACCTTATGGTATGATGTGGTACCTTATGGTATGATATGGTACCTTATGGTATGATATGGTACCTTATGGTATGATATGGTACCTAATGGTATGATATGGTACCTTATCGTATGATATGGTACCTTATGGTATGATATGGTACCTTATGGTATGATATGGTACCTTATCGTATGATGTGGTACCTTATGCTATGATATGGTACCTTATGGTATGATATGGTACCTTATGGTATGATATGTTACCTTATGGTATGATATGTTACCTTATGGTATGATGTGGTACCTTATGATATGATGTAGTACCTTATGGTATGATATGGTACCTTATGGTATGATATGGTACCTTATGGTATGATATGGTACCTTATGGTATGATATGGTACCTAATGGTATGATATTGTACCTAATGGTATGATTTGGTACCTTATGCTATGATATGATACCTTATGGTATGATATGGTACATTATGCTATGATATGATACCTTATGGTATGATATGGTACCTTATGGTATGATATGGTACCTTATGCTATGATATGGTACCTTATGGTATGATATGGTATCTTATGGTATGATATGGTACCTTATGCTATGATATGGTACCTTATGGTATGATATGGTACCTTATGGTATGATATGGTATCTTATGGTATGATATGGTACCTTATGGTATGATATGGTATCTTATGGTATGATATGGTACCTTATGGTATGATATGGTACCTTAAGGTATGATATGGTACCTTATGGTATGATATGGTACCTTATGGTATGATATGGTACCTTATGGTATGATATGGTACCTTATGGTATGATATGGTACCTAATGGTATGATATTGTACCTAATGGTATGATATGGTACCTTATGCTATGATATGGTACCTTATGGTATGATATGGTACATTATGGCTATGATATGGTACCTTACCTTATGGTATGATATGGTACCTTATGGTATGATATGGTACCTTATGGTATGATATGGTACCTTATGGTATGATATGGTACCTTATGGTATGATATGGTACCTTATGGTATGATATGGTACCTTATGCTATGATATGGTACCTTATGCTATGATATGGTACCCTATATGTACCTATGATATGGTACCTGATATGGTATGATATGGTACATTATGCTATGATATGGTACCTTATGGTATGATATGGAATCGAATATTTGTCCGAAAAATTGCGGAACCGTTATTATAATTCTACCTTAGGAGACCATTACATGTAAAAAGAAAATTGGTTCAACTATGTTTTGGATACAAAAGTCTTCACGATCCTAGTTAAGGTGTCCGATTATTTCGGGAACCGCTGCAATATCTATCAGCGATTTTGTTGTCCGAAAAGGTGCGGAACCATCACTCGGGTTCTGCCTTAGGAGACCATTGTGACTAAAAAGGAAATTAATTCCACACCATTTTGGACGCATTATCGTTCACGATGTCAACTGAGGTGTCCGAATGTACTTTGGACACAACTGTGCTCCGATAGCGAATATTTGATCGAAAAGCTGCGGAAACACGACACAGAATCTGCCATGGCAAAGCCTTATGATAATAGCATAGGAAAAATCACTTGTAAGAAGTCAACGTTCGGTCATCTAAAGGTTCGCCGATTCTGGTGGACAATTCTTCCTGTTATGACATATTAACGTATGAGAGCATCTTTGCTTACCAGGTCTTTTTTCTGAGAGGCCAACTCAATTGGCGAATGATTTCAATAGAGGATGGCCAGTGTTTAAATTGCTATTTAACGATCTTTGCTATATAAGGTTCAAAGCATCATTTTCACACAGGTGTTATTAAGGACTCCAGATGCAATGTTTTATATGTGAAGCATATATGAGGTCATATGAAAGATGCGGGTTAAGCCGTAATGTTATTATACCCAGGTCCGAATCTGTTTAAGTAAACAACTGATCAAGATCGGGGGCCCGTTTTACTAAACAGTTTACGCTTAAGATTTGCGTAAGTCTAAAACAACAAGTCCTTTTATTTCAATATTTGGCAAAGCAATATTGCAAAGTAACACATCATTGGAATCGTCTCTCCGAGACGCTTCCAATGACGTGTCACATTGCAATATTGTACTTTCATTGAAGATATTATCCATGTTAATCAATTATGACTTACGCAAACATTTTCCGTAAGTTGTTTAGTAAAACGGGCCCCGGCTCTATGTAACATAGTGTCCAATGAGCATTGAAGTAAAGCTTTGCTGATATAAAGGCAAGGTAAGCGATATCAAAAACGTCTGTCGCCATTCACCGGAAAATGTTTTAGCATATTGGGCATTATGGTCGATTTGGGAAGGAAAATAGTTAATGTCACGTGGCAAGGAAACAATCCCCTTTGATTGCTACCGATGAATTATGTGATTTTCTTTTCATTATATAAAAATCATTTCATCTGTCTTATCGGGGTCTTAAATGGTCATGTGGTTAAGGTAAATGACTTATCACCAGGTTCAAACCCCATCATCGGCGGTGCTGATTGCCTGTGAGTGTCCTATGGCAGGACACTTCGGAGCTCTATCCTAGTATAGGAGAATCCCAGGACAGCCGTAATATAGACGAAAAGTTGTAGACACAGCATTGGTGTGTTGTCGAGATATAACAGAAATACGGCAATAAATGATGGCATTTCCTCAAACAACAAGCTGATCCAAATTGAAAACATCGCCAGACTTCAAAATCATCACTAATACATTTCACCTATCTCGACCTAATTCGTCCTTTTGTCACAATGGTTTGCAAATACTTCATCGCCAGGTGTATGCGTCAAAGGAATAATATGCAGAATAAAAGCTTAAACAAACAAAATAGTTTCTCACGGGCCAGATGAATGTACAGTCTAAGGATCGAACCAGTGCAACCTGACATGGGTCAGTTGACTATCACGACGGATCGTTGTGTCAAATAAATTTACCGTAAACGAGCATAAACAAGACAAGACACGGGATTGGCTATTGAGGTCGTGATATGGTAAATGTGAATGGACGTTAGATAAGGGTATCGTATGGTAATCTGTCGTATAATGTATGCAGCTATCCAGGCCCTCCATCCCGGAAAATGTGACTTCACCAGGTTGAAATGAAAGCAACATCAAACGACAAAGAATAACATCAAAAGAAATTTCACTTGGTGAGTAATATATACACTATTAGAGTAATATACACTATGAGAGGAAAATACACTATGACAGTAATATACACTATGAGAGTGATATACACTATGAAAGTAATATACACTATGAGAGTGACATACCCTAAGAGAGTGATGTACACTATGGAAGAGATAAACACTATAAGAATGATATACACTTTGAGAGAAAAATACACTATGATAGTAAAAAACATTATTAGGGTAATATACACTATGAGATTAATATACACTATGAGAGTAATATACACTATGAGAGTGATATACACTATGAGAGTAATATACACTATGAGAGTAATATACACTATGAGAGTAATATACACTATAAGAGTAATATACACTATGAGAGTAATATACACTATGAGAGTATTATACACTATGAGAGTGATATACACTATGAGAGTAATATACACTATGAGAGCAATATACACGATGAGAGTAATATACACTATAAGAGTAATATACACTATGAGAGTACACTATGAGAGTAATATACACTATGAGAGTGATATACACTATGAGAGTAATATACACTATGAGAGTGATGTACACTATAAGAATGATATACACTATGAGAGTAATATACACTATGAGAGTGATATACACTATGAGAGTGATATACACTATGAGAGTAATACACACTATGAGAGTAATATACACTATGAGAGTAATATACACTATGAGAGTAATATACACTATGAGAGTAATATATACTATGAGAGTAATATACACTATGAGAGTAATATACACTATGAGAGTAATATACACTATGAGAGTGATGTACACTATGAGAGTGATATACACTATGAGAATGATATACACTATGAGAGTAATACACACTATGAGAGTAATATACACTATGAGAGTAATATACACTATGAGAGTAATATACACTATGAGAGTAATATATACTATGAGAGTAATATACACTATGAGAGTAATTTACACTATGAGAGTAATATACACTATGAGAGTGATGTACACTATGAGAGTAATACACACTATGAGAGTAAAATACACTATGAGAGTAATATACACTATGAGAGTGATATACACTATGAGAGTAATACACACTATGAGAGTAATATACACTATGAGAGTAATATACACTATGAGAGTGATATACACTATGAGAGTAATATACACTATGAGAGTAATATACACTATGAGAGTAATATACACTTTGAGAGTAATATACACTATGAGAGTAATATACACTATGAGAGTAATATACATTATGAGAGTAATATACACTATGAGAGTAATAAACACTATGAGAGTAATATACATTATGAGAGTAATACACACTATGAGTGTAATATCCACTATGAGAGTGATATACACTATGAGAGTGATATACATTATGAGAGTAATATATACTATGAGAGTAATATACACTATGAGAGTGATATACACTATGAGAGTGATATGCACTATGAGAGTAATATACATTATGAGAGTAATAAACACTATGAGAGTAATAAACACTATGAGAGTAATATACATTATGAGAGTTATACACACTATGAGAGTGATATACACTATGAGAGTAATATACACTATGAGAGTGATATACACTATGAGAGTAACATACACTATGAGAGTAATATACACTATGAGTGTAATATCCACTATGAGAGTGATATACACTATGAGAGTGATATACACTATGAGAGTAATATATACTATGAGAGTAATATACACTATGACAGTGATATACACTATGAGAGTGATATACACTATGAGAGTGATATACACTATGAGAGTGATATACTTTATGAGAGTGATATACACTATGAGAGTGATTTCACTATGAGAGTGATATACATTATGAGAGTAATACACACTATGAGAGTGATATACACTATGAGAGAAAAATACACTATAAGAGTAATATACACTATGAGAGTAATATACACTATGAGAGTAATATACACTATGAGAGTAATAAACACTATGAGAGTAATACACACTATGAGAGTGATATACACTATGAGAGTGATATACACTATGAGAGTGATACACACTATGAGAGTAATATACACTATGAGAGTAAAACACACTATGAGAGTGATATACACTACGAGAGTAAAATACACTATAAGAGTAATATACACTATGAGAGTAATATACACTATGAGAATAATATACACTATGAGAGTAATATACACTATGAGAGTAATATACATTATGAGAGTAATATACACTATGAGAGTAATAAAAACTATGAGAGTAATATACATTATGAGAGTAATACACACTATGAGAGTAATATACACTATGAGAGTAATACACACTATGAGAGTGATATACACTATGAGAGTGATAAACACTATGAGAGTAATATACACTATGAGAGTGATATACACTATGAGAGTAATACACTATGAGAGTAATATACACTATGAGAGTGATATACACTATGAGAGTAATACACACTATGAGAGTAATGTACACTATGAGAGTAAAATAAACTATAAGAGTAATATACACTATGAGAGTGATATACGCTATGAGAGTGATAAACACTATGAGAGTAATATACACTATGAGAGTAATATACACTATGAGAGTGATATACACAATGAGAGTGATATACACTATGAGAGTGATATACACTATGAGAGTAATATACACTATGAGAGTAATATACACTATGAGAGTAATATACACTATGAGAGTAATATACACTATGAGAGTAATATACACTATGAGAGTAATATACACTATGAGAGTAATATACATTATGAGAGTAATATACACTATGAGAGTAATACACACTATGAGAGTGATGTACACTATGAGAGTAATATACACTATGAGAGTAATATACACTATGAGAGTAATATACACTATGAGAGTAATATACATTATGAGAGTAATACACACTATGAGAGTGATGTACACTATGAGAGTAATACACACTATGAGTGTGATATACACTATGAGAGTAATATACACTATGAGAGTAATACACACTATTAGAGTAATATACACTATGAGAGTAATATACACTATGTGAGTAATATACAATATGAGAGTGTTATACACTATGAGAGTAATATACACTATGAGAGTAATATACATTATGAGAGTAATATACACTATGAGAGTAATAAACACTATGAGAGTAATATACATTATGAGAGTAATACACACTATGAGAGTGATATACACTATGAGAGTGATATACACTATGAGAGTAATATACACTATGAGAGTGATATACACTATGAGAGTAATATACACTATGAGAGTAATATACACTATGAGAGTAATATACACTATGAGAGTAATACACACTATGAGAGTGATGTACACTATGAGAGTAATACACACTATGAGTGTGATATACACTATGAGAGTAATATACACTATGAGAGTAATACACACTATGAGAGTAATATACACTATGAGAGTAATATACACTATGAGAGTAATATATACTATGAGTGTAATATACACTATGAGAGTGATATACACTATGAGAGTAATATACACTATGAGTGTAATATACACTATGAGAGTGATATACACTATGAGAGTAAGAAACACTATGAGAGTGATATACACTATGAGAGTGTTATACACTATGAGAGTAATATACACTATGAGAGTAATATACAATATGAGAGTGTTATACACTATGAGAGTAATATACACTATGAGAGTAATATACATTATGAGAGTAATATACACTATGAGAGTAATAAACACTATGAGAGTAATATACATTATGAGAGTAATACACACTATGAGAGTGATATACACTATGAGAGTGATATACACTATGAGAGTAATATACACTATGAGAGTGATATACACTATGAGAGTAATATTCACTATGAGAGTAATATACACTATGAGAGTAATATACACTATGAGAGTAATACACACTATGAGAGTGATGTACACTATGAGAGTAATACACACTATGAGTGTGATATACACTATGAGAGTAATATACACTATGAGAGTAATATACACTATGAGAGTAATATACACTATGAGAGTAAAATACACTATGAGAGTAATATACACTACAAGAGTAATATACACTATGAAATTAAAAAAACATTATTAGGGTAATATACACTATGAGAGTAATATACACTATGAGAGTGATATACACTATGAGAGTAATACACACTATAAGAGTGATATACACTATGGGAGTAATATACACTATGAGAGTAATATACACTATGAGAGTGATATACACTATGAGTGTAATATCCACTATGAGAGTGATGTACACTATGAGAGTAATACACACTATGAGAGTAATATACACTTTGAGACTGATATACACTATGAGAGTGATATACACTATGAGTGTAATATCCACTTTGAGAGTGATATACACTATGAGAGTGATATATACTATGAGAGTGATATACACTATGAGAGTGATGTACACTATGAGAGTGATATACACTATGAGAGTAATATACACTATGAGAGTAATATACACTATGAGAGTAATATACACTATTAGAGTAATATACATTATGAGAGTAATACACACTATGAGAGTAATATACACTATGAGAGTAATATACACTATGAAAATAATATACACTATGAGAGTAATATACACTATGAGAGTAATACACACTATGAGAGTAATATACACTATGAGAGTAATATACACTATGAGAGTAATATACACTATGAGAGTAATATACATTATGAGAGTAATACACACTATGAGAGTAATATACACTATGAGAGTAATATACACTATTAGAGTGATATACACTATGAGAGTGGTATACACTATGAGAGTGATATACACTATGAGAGTGAGAGTGATATACATTATGAGAGTGATATACACTATGAGAGTAAAATACACTATGAGAGTAATATACACTATGAGAGTAATATACACTATGAGAGTAATATACACTATGAGAGTAATATACACTATGAGAGTAATATACACCATGAAAGTGATATACACTATGAGAGTTATACACACTATGAGAGTGATATACACTATGAGAGTAATATACACTATGAGAGTAATATACACTATGAGAGTAACATACACTATGAGAGTTATATACACTATGATAGTAAAAACATTATTAGGGTAATATACACTATGAGAGTAATATACACTATGAGAGTGATATACACTATGAGAGTAATACACACTATGAGAGTGATATACACTATGAGAGTAATATACACTATGAGAGTAATATACACTACGAGAGTAACATACACTACGAGAGTAATATACACTATGAAATTAAAAAACATTATTAGGGTAATATACACTATGAGAGTAATATACACTATGAGAGTGATATACACTATGAGAGTAATACACACTATGAGAGTGATATACACTATGAGAGTAATATACACTATGAGAGAAATATACACTATGAGAGTGATATACACTATGAGTGTAATATCCACTATGAGAGTGATGTACACTATGAGAGTAATACACACTATGAGAGTAATATACACTATGAGAGTGATATACACTATGAGAGTGATATACACTATGAGTGTAATATCCACTATGAGAGTGATATACACTATGAGAGTGATATACACTATGAGAGTGATATACACTATGAGTGTAATATCCACTATGAGAGTGATATACACTATGAGAGTGATATACACTATGAGAGTGATATACACTATGAGAGTGATGTACACTATGAGAGTGATATACACTATGAGAGTGATATACACTATGAGTGTAATATCCACTATGAGAGTGATATACACTATGAGAGTGATATACACTATGAGAGTGATATACACTATGAGAGTGATGTACACTATGAGAGTAATACACACTATGAGAGTGATATACACTATGAGAGTAATATACACTATGAAAGTAATATACACTATGAGAGTGATATACACTATGAGTGTAATATCCACTATGAGAGTGATGTACACTATGAGAGTAATACACACTATGAGAGTAATATACACTATGAGAGTGTTATACACTATGAGAGTAATATACACTATGAGAGTGATATACACTATGAGAGTGATATACACTATGATTGTGATACACACTATGAGAGTGATATACACTATGAGAGTGATGTACACTATGAGAGTGATATACACTATGAGAGTAATATACACTATGAGAGTAATATACACTATGAGAGTAATATAAACACTATGAGAGTAATATACATTATGAGAGTAATACACACTATGAGAGTGATATAAACTATGAGAGTAATACACACTATGAGAGTGATATACACTATGAGAGTAATATACACTATGAGAGTAATATACACTATGAGAGTAATAAACACTATGAGAGTAATATACACTATGAGAGTAATATACACTATGAGAGTGATATACACTATGAGAGTAATATACACTATGAGAGTGATATACACTATGAGAGTGATGTACACTATGAGAGTAATATACAGTATGAGAGTGATTTACACTATGAGAGTGATATACACTATGAGAGTGATATACACTATGAGAGTAATATACACTATGAGTGTAATATCCACTATGAGAGTAATATACACTATGAGAGTAATATACACGATGAGAGTGATGTACACTATGAGAGTAATATACAGTATGAGAGTAATATACACTATGAGAGTAATATACAGTATGAGAGTGATATACACTATGAGAGTAATATACAGTATGAGAGTAATATACACTATGAGAGTGATATACACTATGAGAGTGATATACACTATGAGAGTGATATACACTATTAGAGTGATATACACTATGAGAGTGATATACACTATGAGTGTAATATCCACTATGAGAGAAATATACATTATGAGAGTAATACACACTATGAGAGTAATATACACTATGAGAGTGATAAACACTATGAGAGTGATATACAGTATGAGAGTGATTTACAATATGAGAGTGATATAAACTATGAGTGTAATATCCACTATGAGAGTGATATACACTATTAGAGTGATATGCACTATGAGAGTGATATACACTATGAGTGTAATATCCACTATGAGAGTAATATACATTATGAGAGTAATACACACTATGAGAGTAATATACACTATGAGAGTGATATACACTATGAGAGTGATATACACTATGAGAGTGATATACACTATGAGAGTAATACACACTATGAGAGTGATATACACTATGAGAGTAATACACACTATGAGAGTAATATACACTATGAGAGTAATATACACTATGAGAGTGATATACACTATGAGAGTGTTATACACTATGAGAGTGATATACACTATGAGAGTAATACACACTTTGAGAGTGATATACACTATGAGAGTAATATACACTATGAGAGTAATATACACTATGAGAGTAATATACACTATGAGAGTAATACACACTATGAGAGTGATATACACTATGAGAGTAATATACACTATGAGAGTAATATACACTATGAGAGTAATATACACTATGAGAGTGATATACACTATGAGAGTAATACACACTATGAGACTGATGTACACTTTGAGAGTAATACACATTATGAGAGTGATATACACTATGAGAGTAATATACACTATGAGAGTGATATACACTATGAGAGTAATACACACTATGAGAGTGATGAACACTATGAGAGTAATACACACTATGAGAGTGATATACACTATGAGAGTAATATACACTATGAGAGTAATATACACTATGAGAGTAATATACACTATGAGAGTAATATACACTTTGAGAGTAATACACACTATGAGAGTGATATACACTATGAGAGTAATAAACACTATGATAGTAATATACACTATGAGAGTAATATACACTATGAGAGTGATATACACTATGAGAGTAATACACACTATGAGAGTAATATACACTCTGAGAGTAATATATACTATGAGTGTAATATACACTATGAGAGTAATATACACTATGCGAGTAATATACACTATGAGAGTAATATACACTATGAGAGTAATATACACTATGAGAGTGATATACACTATGAGAGTGATGTACATTATGAGAGTAATATACACTATGAGAGTAATATACACTATGAGAGTGATATACACTATGAGAGTAATAAACACTATAAGAGTGATATACACTATGATAGTTATATACACAATGAGAGTATGATACACTCTAAGAGTGATATACACTATGAGATAAATATACATTATGAGAGTCATATACACTATGAGAGTAATATACATTATGAGAGTAATATACACTATGAGAGTAATAAACACTATGAGAGTAATATACACTATGAGAGTATGATACACTATAAGAGTGATATACACTATGAGATAAATATACACTATGAGAGTAATATACACTATGAGAGTTATATACACTATAATAGTTATATACACTATGAGAGTGATTTACACTATAAGAGTGATATACAGTATGAGAGTAATACACACTATCAGAGTAAAATATGATATGAGAGGGATAGCCACTATGAGAGAAATTTACATTATGAAAATAATATGCATAATGTATTGGCTATACAATCTCATAGTCATATACACCATTAGGGGGTATACACTATAAGTGTAGTATACACTATGATTGTTATATACACTTTGAGAGTGATATACACTTTGAAAGAGATATACACTATGAATGAAATATATAATATGAGAATGATATAAACTATAAGAGAGATATACACTATGAGAGTGATATTTAATATGAGAGTTATGTAAGTTGGAGCGTGAAATGAGACAGAACAGTGATATGAGCTATAAGTGTGATATGAGCTATGAGAGACATATAAGCTAGGAGAGTTTTATGAGCTTAAAGAGTAATATGAGATAGGAAAGTGATATGAGCTAGGATAGTGATATGAGATATAAGAATGATATGAGCTATGATAGTCCTATGAGCTAAGAGTGATATGAGCTTGGAGAATGATATGAACTCTGTAAGTGATAAGAGCTAGGAGAGCGATAAGTGCTAAGAGTGGAATATTAGGTAGGGGAGAGATATGAGCTATGAGAGTGATATTAGCTAGGAGAGTAATATGAGTTATGACAGTAATATGAGCTAGGAGAGTGATATGAGCTATGAAAGTGTTATGAGCTAGGAGAGTGATATGTGCTACGAGAGTGATATGAGCTAGGAGAACCATATGAGCTATAAGAGTGGTATTGTGATATTATTTAAGAGAGTAAAATGAGCTATAAGAGTAATATGAGCTATAAAATTAATATGAGCTATAAGAGTGATATGAGCTATAAGAGTTATTTGAGCTATGAGAGTGATATTAGCTATAAGAGTAATATGAGATATAAAATTGATATGAGCTTTAAGATTGACATGAGCTATAAGAGTAATATGAGCTATAAGATTGTTATGAGCTATGAGAGTGATATGAGCTAGAAGAGTGATATGAGCTAGAAGAGAAATTTGAGCTATAAGAGTAATATGAGCTATAAGATTGTTATGAGCTATGAGAGTGATTTGAGCAATAAGAGAAATTTGAGCTATAAGAGTAATATGAGCTATAAGATTGATATGAGCTATAATAAGAGTAATATGAGTTATAAGAGTGATATGAGCTATGAGAGTGGTAAGAGCTAGGAGAGTGATATGTGCTACGAGAGTGATATGAGCTAGGAGAGTAATATGTGCTACGAGAGTGATATGAGCTAGGAGAGTGATATGTGCTACGAGAGTGATATGAGCTAGGAGAACCATATGAGCTATAAGAGTGGTATTGTGATATTATTTAAGAGAGTAAAATGAGCTATAAGAGTAATATGAGCTATAAAATTAATATGAGCTATAAGAGTGATATGAGCTATAAGAGTTATTTGAGCTATGAGAGTGATATTAGCTATAAGAGTAATATGAGATATAAAATTGATATGAGCTTTAAGATTGACATGACCTATAAGAGTAATATGAGCTATAAGATTGTTATGAGCTATGAGAGTGATTTGAGCTAGACGAGAAATTTGAGCTATAAGAGTAATATGAGCTATAAGATTGTTATGAGCTATGAGAGTGATTTGAGCTATAAGAGAAATTTTAGCTATAAGAGTAATATGAGCTATAAGATTGATATGAGCTTTAAGATTGACATAAGCTATTAGAGTGACTTGAGCTATAAGATTGATATGAGCTATGAGAATGATATAGCTATGAGAGTGGTATGAGCTATAAGAGTGATATGAGCTATATGAGTGATATGAGCTATGAGTGATATGAGCTATAAGAGTGATATGAGCTATATGAGTGATATGAGCTATAAGAGTGATATGAGCTTTAAGAGTGATATGAGCTTTAAGAGTGATTTGAACTATAAGAGTTATATGAGCTATGAGAATGATATGAGCTATAAGAGTGATATGAGCTATGAGAATGATATAGCTATGAGAGTGATATGAGCTATAAGAGTGATATGAGCAAGGAGAGTAATATGAGCTATGAGAGTGAAAGGAGCTATAAGAATGATATAGCTATGAGAGTGATATGAGCCATAAGAGTGATATGAGCTATGAGAGTGATATGAGCCATAAGAGTGATATGAGCTATGAGAATGATATGAGACATAAGAGTGATATGAGCAAGGAGAGTGATATGAGCTATGAGAGTGATATGAGCTATGAGAGTGATTTGAGCTATAAGAATAATATGAGCTATAAGATTGATATGAGCTATGAGAATGATATGAGACATAAGAGTGATATGAGCAAGGAGAGTGATATGAGCTATGAGATTGATATGAGCTATGAGAATGATATAGCTATGAGAGTGGTATGAGCTATAAGAGTGATATGAGCTATATGAGTGATATGAGCTATGAGTGATATGAGCTATAAGAGTGATATGAGCTATATGAGTGATATGAGCTATAAGAGTGATATGAGCTTTAAGAGTGATATGAGCTTTAAGAGTGATTTGAACTATAAGAGTTATATGAGCTATGAGAATGATATGAGCTATAAGAGTGATATGAGCTATGAGAATGATATAGCTATGAGAGTGATATGAGCTATAAGAGTGATATGAGCAAGGAGAGTAATATGAGCTATGAGAGTGAAAGGAGCTATAAGAATGATATAGCTATCAGAGTGATATGAGCCATAAGAGTGATATGAGCTATGAGAGTGATATGAGCCATAAGAGTGATATGAGCTATGAGAATGATATGAGACATAAGAGTGATATGAGCAAGGAGAGTGATATGAGCTATGAGAGTGATATGAGCTATGAGAGTGATTTGAGCTATAAGAATAATATGAGCTATAAGATTGATATGAGCTATGAGAGTGATTTGAGCTATAAGAGTGATATGATCTATAAGAATTACATGAGCTAGGAGATTGATATGAGCTATAAGAGTGATATGAGCAAGGAGAGTAATATGAGCTATGAGAGTGAAAGGAGCTATAAGAATGATATAGCTATGAGAGTGATATGAGCCATAAGAGTGATATGAGCTATGAGAGTGATATGAGCCATAAGAGTGATATGAGCTATGAGAATGATATGAGACATAAGAGTGATATGAGCAAGGAGAGTGACATGAGCTATGAGAGTGATATGATCTATGAGAGTGATTTGAGCTATAAGAATAATATGAGCTATAAGATTGATATGAGCTATGAGAGTGATTTGAGCTATAAGAGTGATATGATCTATAAAAATGACATGAGCAAGGAGAGTGATATGAGCTATGAGAGTGATTTGAGCTATAAGAGTAATATGAGCTATAAGATTGATATGAGCTATGAGAGTGGTTTGAGCTATAAGAGTGATATGAGCTATAAGAATGACATGAGCTTGGAGAGTGATATGAGCTATAAGAGTGATATGAACTATAAGAATGACATGAGCTATGAGAGTGATTTGAGCTATAAGAGTAATATGAGCTATAAGATTGATATGAGCTATGAGAGTGATTTGGGCTATAAGAGTGATATGAGCTATAAGAATGACATGAGCTAGGAGAGTGATATGAGCTATGAGAGTGATATGAGCTATAAGAGTGATATGAGCTATGAGAGTGATATGATCCATGAGAGTGATATGAGCTATGAAAGTGATATGAGCTATAAGAGTAATATGAGCTATAAGAATGACATAGCTATGAGAGTGATATGAGCTATAAGAGTGATATGAGCTATGAGAAAGATATGAGCTATAAGAGTAATATGAGCTATAAGAATGATATAGCTATGAGAGTGATATGAGCTATAAGAGTGATATGAGCTATGAGAGTGATATGAGCTATAAGAGTAATATAAAGCTATAAGAATGATATAGCTATCTGAGGTATATGAGCTATAAGAGTGATATGAGCCATGAGAGTGATATGAGCTATGAGAATTATATAGCTATGAGAGTGATACGAGCTATAAGAGTAATATGAGCTATGAGAATGATATAGCTATGAGAGTGATATTTGCTATAAGAGTGATATGAGCAAGGAGAGTAATATGAGCTATAAGAATGATATATGAGAGTGATTTGAGCTATAAGAGTGATATGAGCTATAAGAATGATATAGCTATGAGAGTGATGTGAGCTATAAGAGTAATATGAGCTATGAGAATGATATAGCTATGAGAGTGATATGAGCTATACGAGTGATATGAGAAAGGAGAGTAATATGAGCTATGAGAATGATATGAGCTATGAGAGTGATTTCAGCTATAAGAGTGATATGAACAAGGAGAGTAATATGAGCTATTAGAATGATATGAGCTATGAGAGTGATTTGAGCTATAAGATTGATATGAGCTCTGAGAATGATATAGCTATGAGAGTAATATGAGCTATAAGAGTGATATGACCAAGGAGAGTAATATGAGCTATAAGAATGATATGAGCTATGAGAGTGATTTGAGCTATAAGAGTGATATGAGCTATGAGAATGATATAGCTATGAGAGTGGTATGAGCTATAAGAGTGATATGAGCAAGGAGAGTAATATGAGCTATAAGAATGATATGAGCTATGAGAGTGATTTGAGCTATAAGAGTGATATGAGCTATGAGAATGATATAGCTATGAGAGTGGTATGAGCTATAAGAGTGATATGAGCAAGGAGAGTAATATGAGCTATAAGAATGATATGAGCTATGAGAGTGATTTGAGCTATAAGAGTGATATGAGCTATGAGAATGATATAGCTATGAGAGTGGTATGAGCTATAAGAGTGATATGAGCAAGGAGAGTAATATGAGCTATAAGAATGATATGAGCTATGAGAGTGATTTGAGCTATAAGAGTGATATGAGCTATGAGAATGATATAGCTATGAGAGTGGTATGAGCTATAAGAGTGATATGAGCAAGGAGAGTAATATGAGCTATAAGAATGATATGAGCTATGAGAGTGATTTGAGCTATAAGAGTGATATGAGCTATGAGAATATATAGCTATGAGAGTGATTTGAGCTATAAGAGTGATATGAGCTATGAGAATGATATAGCTATGAGAGTGATATGAGCTATGAGAAGAGTGAGTGATAGGAGCTATAGTGAGAGCTATGAATGATAAAGCTATGAGAGTGATAGGAGCTATAAGAGTGATATGAGCTATGAGCAATGAATGATATAGCTATAAGACTGATATGAGCTATGAGAGTGATTTGAGCTATAAGAGTGATATGAGCTATAAGAATGACATTAGCTTGGAGAGTGATATGAGCTATAAGAGTGATATGAGTTATAAGAATGACATGAGCTACAAGAGTGATATGAGCTTTAAGAATGATATGAGCTTTAAGAGTGATTTGAGCTATAAGAGTTATATGAGCTATGAGAATGATATGAGCTATGAGATTAATAAGAGCTATGAGAGTGATATGAGCTATGAGAATGATATAGCTATGAGAGTGATCTGAGCTATAAGAGTGATATGAGCAAGGAGAGAAATATGAGCTATGAGAGTGGTAGGAGCTATAAGAATGATATAGCTATGAGAGTGATATGAGCCATAAGAGTGATATGAGATATGAGAGTGATATGAGCCATAAGAGTGATATGAGCTATGAGAATGATATGAGACATAAGAGTGATATGAGCAAGGAGAGTAATATGAGCTATGAGAGTAATATGAGCTGTGAGAGTGATATGAGCTATAAGAATAATATGAGCTATAAGATTGATATGAGCTATGAGAGTGATTTGAGCTATAAGAGTGATATGAGCTATAAGAATGACATGAGCTGAGAGAATGATATGAGACATAAGAGTGCTATGAGCAAGGAGAGTAATATGAGCCATAAGAGTGATATGAGCTATGAGAATGATATGAGACATAAGAGTGATATGAGCAAGGAGAGTGATTTGAGCTATAAGAGTGATATGAGCTATAAGAATGACATGAGCTATGAGAGTGATATAAGCTATAAGAGTGATATGAGCTATAAGAATGACATGAGCTAGGAGAGTGATATGAGTTATGAGAGTGATTTGAGCTATAAGAGTAATATGAGCTATAAAATAAATATGAGCTATGAGAGTGATTTGAGCTATAAGAGTGATATGATCTATAAGATTGATATGAGCTATGAGAGTGATTTGAGCTATAAGAGTGATATGAGCTATAAGAATGACATGAGCTTGGAGAGTGATATGAGCTATAAGAGTGATATGAACTTTAAGAATGACATGAACTAGGAGAGTGATAAGAGCTATGAGAGTGATAGGAGTTATAAGAGTAATATGAGCTATAAGATTGATATGAGCTATGAGAGTGATTTGGGATATAAGAGTGATATGAGCTATAAGAATGACATGAGCTAGGAGAGTGATATGAGCTATGAGAGTGATATGAGCTATAAGAGTGATATAAGCTATGAGAGTGATATGAGCTATGAGAATGATATAGCTATGAGAGTGACATGAGCTTGGAGAGTGATATGAGCAAGGAGAGTAATATGAGCTATGAGAGTGATATGAGCCATAAGAGTGATATGAGCTATGAGAATGATATGAGACATAAGAGTGATATGAGCTATGAGAGTGATATGAGCCATAAGAGTGATATGACCTATGAGAATGATATGAGACATAAGAGTGATATGAGCAAGGAGAGTAATATGAGCTATGAGAGTGATAAGAGCTATGAGAGTGATTTGAGCTATAAGAATAATATGAGCTATAAGATTGATATGAGCTATGAGAGTGATTTGAGCTATAAGAGTGATATGAGCTATAAGAATGACATGAGCTAGGAGAATGATATGAGACATAAGAGTGCTATGAGCAAGGAGAGTGATTCGAGAAATAAGAGTGATATGAGCTATGAGAATGATATGAGACATAAGAGTGATATGAGCAAGGAGAGTGATTTGAGCTATAAGAGAGATATGAGCTATAAGAATGACATGAGCTATGAGAGTGATATAAGCTATAAGAGTGATATGAGCTATAAGAATGACATGAGCTAGGAGAGTGATATGAGTTATGAGAGTGATTTGAGCTATAAGAGTAATATGAGCGATAAGATAAATATGAGCTATGAGAGTGATTTGAGCTATAAGAGTGATATGAGCTATAAGATTGATATGAGCTATGAGAGTGATTTGAGCTATAAGAGTGATATGAGCTATAAGAATGACATGAGCTTGGAGAGTGATTTGAGCTATGAAAGTGATATGAACTATAAGAATGACATGAGCTAGGAGAGTGATATGAGCTACGAGAGTGATAGAAGCTATAAGAGTAATATGAGCTATAAGATTGATATGAACTATGAGAGTTATTTCGGCTATAAGAGTGATATGAGCTATAAGAATGACATGAGCTAGGAGAGTGATATGAGCTATGAGAGTGATTTGAGCTATAAGAGTGATATGAGCAAGGAGAGTAATATGAGCTATAAGAATGATATAGCTATTAGAGTGATTTGAGCTATAAGAGTGATATGAACTATAAGAATGATATAGCTATGAGAGTGATATGAGCTATAAGAGTAATATGAGCTATGAGAATGATATAGCTATGAGAGTGATATGAGCTTTAAGAGTGATATGAGCAAGGTGCGTAATATGAGCTATAAGAATGATATGAGCTATGAGAATGATATAGCTATGAGAGTGATTTGAGCTATAAGAGTGATATGAGCAAGGAGAGTAATATGAGCTATAAGAGTGATATGAGCAAGGAGAGTAATATGAGCTATAAGAATGAAATGAGCTATGAGAGTAATTTGAGCTATTAGAATGATATGAGCTATGAGAATGATATAGCTATGAGAGTGATATGAGCTATAAGAGTGATATGAGCAAGGAGAGTAATATGAGCTATAAGAATGATATATCTATGAGAGTGATTTGAGCTATAAGAGTGATATGAGCTATGAGAGTGATTTGAGCTATAAGAGTGATATGAGCTATGAAAATGATATAGCTAAGAGAGTGATTTGAGCTATAAGAGTAATATGAGCTATAAGATTGATATGAGCTATGAGAGTGATTTGGCCTATAAGAGTGATATGAGCTATAAGAATGACATAAGCTAGGAGAGTGATATGAGCTAGGAGAGTGATATGAGCTATAAGAGTGATATGAGCTACGAGAGTGATATGAGCCATAAGAGTGATATGAGCTTTGAGAGTGATATTAGATATAAGAGTAATATGAGCTATAAGAATGATATAGCTATGAGAGTGATATGAGCTATAAGAGTGATATGATCTATAAGAATGATATAGCTATGAGAGTGATATGAGCTATAAGAGTAATATGAGCTATAAGAATGATATAGCTATGGGAGTGATATGAGCTATAAGAGTGATATGAGCTATAAGAATGATAAAGCTATGAGAGTGATATGAGCTATAAGAGTAATATGAGCAATGAGAATGATATAGCTATGAGAGTGATATGAGCTATAAGAGTGATATGAGCTATAAGAAATATATAGCTATAAGAGTGATTTGAGCTATAAGAGTGATATGAGCTATGAGAATGATATAGATATGATAGTGATATGAGCTATAATAGTGATATGAGCAAGGAGAGTAATATGAGCTATAAGAAGGATATGAGCTATGAAAGTGATTTGAGCTATATGAGTGATATGAGCTATGAGAATGATATAGCTATGAGAGTGATGTGAGCTATAAGAGTGATATGAGCAAGGAGAGTAATATGAGCTATAAGAATGATTTATCTATGAGAGTGATTTGAGCTATAAGAGTGATATGAGCTATGAGAATGATACAGCTATGAGAGTGATTTGAGCTATAAGAGTAATATGAGCTATGAGAATGATATAGCTATGAGAGTGATATGATCTATAAGAGTGATATGAGCTATGAGAATGATATAGCTATGAGAGTGATAGGAGCTATAAGAGTGATATGAGCTATGAGAATGATTTGGGATATAAGAGTGATATGAGCTATAAGAATGACATGAGCTAGGAGAGTGATATGAGCTATGAGAGTGATATGAGCTATAAGAGTGATATGAGCTATAAGAGTGATATGAGCTATAATAGTGATATGAGCTTTAAGAGTGGTATGAGCTATAAGAATGACATGAGCTAGGAGAGTGATATGAGCTATAAGAATGATATGAGCTATAAGAGTGATATGAGCTATAAGAATGATATAGCTATGAGAGTGATAGGAGCTATAAGAGTGATATGAGCTATGAGAATGATAAAGCTATGAGAGTGATAGGAGCTATAAGAGTAATATGAGCAAAAATTGATATGAGCTTTGAGAGTGATTTGAGCTATAAGAGTGATATGAGCTATAAGAATGACATGAGCTTGGAGACTGATATGAGCTATAAGAGTGATATGAGCTATTAGAATGACATGAGCTACAAGAGTGGTATGAGCTTTAAGAGTGATATGAGCTTTAAGAGTAATTTGAGCTATAAGAGTTATATGAGCTATAAGAGTAATATGAGCTATGAGAATGATATAGCTATGAGAGTGATATGAGCTATAAGAGTGATATGAGCTATAAGAATGATATAGCCATGAGAGTTATATGAGCTATAAGATTGATATGAGCTATGATATTGATATAGCTATGAGAATGGTATGAGCTATAAGAGTGATATGAGCAATGAGAGTCATATGAGCTAAAAGAATGATATAGCTATGAGAATGATATGAGCTATAAGAGTGATATGAGCAATGAGAGTAATATGAGCTATGAGAATGATATAGCTATGAGAGTGATATGAGCTATAAGAGTGATATGAACAAGAAGAGTAATATGAGCTATAAGAATAGTATGAGCTATGAGAGTGATTTGAGCTATAAGAGTGATATGAGCTATGAGAATGATATAGCTATAAGAGTGATTTGAGCTATAAGAGTGATATGAGCAAGGAGAGTAATATGAGCTATAAGAATGATATGAGCTATGAAAGTGATTTGAGCTAAAATAGTCATATGAGCTATGAGAATGATATAGCTATGAGAGTGATATGAGCTATAAGAATGATATATCTATGAGAGTGATTTTAGCTATGAGAGTAATATGAGCTATAAGAATGATATATCTATGAGAGTGATTTGAGCTATAAGAGTGATATGAACTATGAGAATGATATAGCTATGAGAGTGATTTGAGCTATGAGAGTGATATGAGATATAAAAGTGATAATGGCTATAATAGTCATAATGAGCTATGAGAGTAATATGAGATATGAGAGTAATATGAGATATTAGAGTAATATGAGCAAGGAGAGTGGTATGAGCTATGAATGTAATATGAGCTATGGGAATGACATGAGCTATGAGAGTGATAGGAGCTTTAAGAGTGATATGAGCTATGAGAATGATAAAGCAATGAGAGTGATAGGAGCTATAAGAGTGATATGAGCTATGAGAATGATACAGCTATGAGAGTGATTTGAGCTATAAGAGTAATATGAGCTATGAGAATGATATAGCTATGAGAGTGATATGATCTATAAGAGTGATATGAGCTATGAGAATGATATAGCTATGAGAGTGATAGGAGCTATAAGAGTGATATGAGCTATGAGAATGATTTGGGATATAAGAGTGATATGAGCTATAAGAATGACATGAGCTAGGAGAGTGATATGAGCTATGAGAGTGATATGAGCTATAAGAGTGATATGAGCTATAAGAGTGATATGAGCTATAATAGTGATATGAGCTTTAAGAGTGGTATGAGCTATAAGAATGACATGAGCTAGGAGAGTGATATGAGCTATAAGAATGATATGAGCTATAAGAGTGATATGAGCTATAAGAATGATATAGCTATGAGAGTGATAGGAGCTATAAGAGTGATATGAGCTATGAGAATGATAAAGCTATGAGAGTGATAGGAGCTATAAGAGTAATATGAGCAAAAATTGATATGAGCTTTGAGAGTGATTTGAGCTATAAGAGTGATATGAGCTATAAGAATGACATGAGCTTGGAGACTGATATGAGCTATAAGAGTGATATGAGCTATTAGAATGACATGAGCTACAAGAGTGGTATGAGCTTTAAGAGTGATATGAGCTTTAAGAGTAATTTGAGCTATAAGAGTTATATGAGCTATAAGAGTAATATGAGCTATGAGAATGATATAGCTATGAGAGTGATATGAGCTATAAGAGTGATATGAGCTATAAGAATGATATAGCCATGAGAGTTATATGAGCTATAAGATTGATATGAGCTATGATATTGATATAGCTATGAGAATGATATGAGCTATAAGAGTGATATGAGCAATGAGAGTCATATGAGCTAAAAGAATGATATAGCTATGAGAATGATATGAGCTATAAGAGTGATATGAGCAATGAGAGTAATATGAGCTATGAGAATGATATAGCTATGAGAGTGATATGAGCTATAAGAGTGATATGAGCAAGAAGAGTAATATGAGCTATAAGAATAGTATGAGCTATGAGAGTGATTTGAGCTATAAGAGTGATATGAGCTATGAGAATGATATAGCTATAAGAGTGATTTGAGCTATAAGAGTGATATGAGCAAGGAGAGTAATATGAGCTATAAGAATGATATGAGCTATGAAAGTGATTTGAGCTATAATAGTCATATGAGCTATGAGAATGATATAGCTATGAGAGTGATATGAGCTATAAGAATGATATATCTATGAGAGTGATTTTAGCTATGAGAGTAATATGAGCTATAAGAATGATATATCTATGAGAGTGATTTGAGCTATAAGAGTGATATGAACTATGAGAATGATATAGCTATGAGAGTGATTTGAGCTATGAGAGTGATATGAGATATAAAAGTGATAATGGCTATAATAGTCATAATGAGCTATGAGAGTAATATGAGATATGAGAGTAATATGAGATATTAGAGTAATATGAGCAAGGAGAGTGGTATGAGCTATGAATGTAATATGAGCTATGGGAATGACATGAGCTATGAGAGTGATAGGAGCTTTAAGAGTGATATGAGCTATGAGAATGATAAAGCAATGAGAGTGATAGGAGCTATAAGAGTGATATGAGCTTTGAGAATGATATGAGCTATAAGAGTGATATGAGCTATAAGAATGATATAGCTATGAGAGTGATTTGAGCTATAAGAGTGGTATGAGCTATGAGAATAATATAGCTATGAGAGTGGTATGAGCTATAAGATTGATATGAGCTATGAGAGTGATATGAGCTTTAAGATTAATATGAGCTATAAGAGTGATATGACCTATAAGTGTGATATGAGCTATATGAGTGATATGAGCTATATGAGTGATATGAGCTTTAAGATTGATATGAACTTAAGAGTGATATGAGCTATATGAGTGATATGAGCTTTAAGAGTGATATGAGCTTTAAGAGTGATATGAGCCATAAGAGTGATATGAACAATGAGAGTGATATGAGCCATAAGACTGATATGAGCAAGGAGAGTAATATGAGCTATGAGATTGATAAGAGCCATATGAGTGATATGAGCTATTAGAGTGATTTGAGCTATAAGAATAATATGAGCAATAAGATTGACATGAGCTATAAGAGTGATATGAGCTATAAGAATGACATGAGCTAGGAGAGTGATATGAGCTATGAGAGTGATATGAGCTATAAGAGTGATATGAGCTATAAGAGTGATATGAGCTATAATAGTGATATGAGCTTTAAGAGTGATATGAGCTTTAAGATTGATATGAGCTATAAGATTGATATGAGCTATAAGAGTGTTATGAGCTATAAGAGTGATATGACCTTTAAGATTGATATGAGCTATCAGAGTTATATGAGCTATAAGATTGATATGAACTATGAGAGTGATTTGAGCTATAAGAGTGATATGAGTTATGAGAATGATATAGCTATGAGATTGATATGAGCTATAAGAGTGATATGAGCTATAAGAGTGATGTGAGCTATGAGAGTGATATGACCTTTAAGAGTGATATGAGCCATAAGAGTGATAAGAGCCATAAGAGTGATATGAGCCATAAGATTGATATGAGCAAGGAGAGTGATATGAGCTATGAGAGCAATATGAGCTATGGGAATGATATGAGCTTTGAGACTGATATGAGCTATGAGATTAATATGAGCTAGAAGAGTGATATGAGCTAGGAACGTAATGAGCTAGGAAAGTGTTATGAGCTATGAGAGTATTATGAGCTAGGAGCTTAAACAATGATATAGCTATGAGAGTGTTATGAGCTATAAGAATGATATGAGCTATGGGATTTATATGAGCTAGGAGAGCAATATGAGCTATATGATTGATATGAGCCATAATAGTGATATGAGCTTTAAGATTGATATGAGCTATAAGGGTGATATGACCTATAAGTGTGATATGAGCTATATGAGTGATATGAGCTATTTGAGTGATATGAGCTTTAAGATTGATATGAGCTGTAAGAGTGATATGAGCTATATGAGTGATATGAGCTTTAAGAGTGATATGAGCAATGAGAGTGATATGAGCCATAAGAGTGATATGAGCAACGAGATTAATATGAGCTATAAGATTGATAAGAGCCATATGAGTGATATGAGCTATGAGAGTGATTTGAGCTATAAGAATAATATGAGCAATAAGATTGACATGAGCTAGGAGAGTGATATGAGCTATGAGAGTGATATGAGCTATGAGAGTGATATGAGCTATAAGAGTGATATGAGCTATAAGAGTAATATGAGCTATAAGAGTGATATGAGCTTTAAGAGTGATATGAGCTTTAAGATTGATTTGAGCTATAAGATTGATATGAGCTATAAGAGTTATATGAGCTATAAGAGTGATATGAGCTTTAAGATTGATATGAGCTATCAAAGTTATATGAGCTATAAGATTGATATAAGCTATGAGAGTGATTTGAGCTATAAGAGTGATATGAGCTATGAGAATGATATAGCTATTAGAGTGATATGAGTTATAAGAGTGATATGAGCTTTAAGATTGGTATGAGCTATAAGAGTTATATAAGCTATAACATTGATATGAGCTATGAGAGTGATTTGAGCTAAACGAGTGATATGAGCCATAAGAGTGATATGAGCTATGAGAGTGATATGAGCTATAAGAGTGATATGAGCTATAAGAATGATATAGCTATGAGAGTGATATGAGCTATAAGAGTAATATGAGCTATAAGAGTGGTATAGCTATGAGAGTGATATGAGCTATAAGAGTGATATGAGCTATAAGAATGATATAGCTATGAGAGTGATATGAGCTATAAGAGTGACATGAGCTATGAGAGTGATTTGAGCTATAACAGTGATATGAGCAAGGAGAGTAATATGAGCTATAAGAGTGATATGCGCAAGGAGAGTAATATGAGCTATAAGAATGATATGAGCTATGAGAGTGATTTGAGCTATAAGAATGATATGAGCTATGAGAATGATATAGCTATGAGAGTGATATGAGCTATAAGAGTGATATGAGCAAGGAGAGTAATATGAGCTATAAGAATGATATGAGCTATGAGAATGATACAGCTATGAGAGTGATTTGAGCTATAAGAGTAATATGAGCTATAAGATTGATATGAGCTATGAGAGTGATTTGGGCTATAAGAGTGATATGAGCTATGATAATGACATAAGCTAGGAGAGTGATATGAGTTAGTAGAGTGATATGAGCTATAAGAGTGATATGAGCTATGAGAGTGATATGAGCCATAAGAGTGATATGAGCTACAAGAATGATATGAGCTATAAGAGTGATATGAGCTATAAGAGTAATATGAGCTATAAGAATGATATGAGCTATAAGAATGATATGAGCTATAAGAGTGATATGAGCTATAAGAGTGATATGAGCTATAAGAATGACATGAGCTTGGAGAGTGATATGAGCTATAAGAGTGATATGAGCAGAGTCATATGAGCTATAAGAATGATATGAGCTATGAGAGTGATTTGAGCTATAAGAGTGATATATGCTATGAGAATGATATAGCTATGAGAATGATATGAGCTATAAGAATGATATGAGCAAGGAGATTATTTATGAGCTATAAGAATGATATATCTATGAGAGTGATATGAGCTATAAGAGTGATAAGAGCAAGGAGAGTAATATGAGCTATAAGAGTGATTTGAGCTATAAAAGTGATATGAGCTATAAGAGTGATATGAGCTATAAGAGTGATTTGAGCTATAAGACTGATATGAGCTATTAGAGTGATATGAGCTATAAGAGTGATATGAGCTATAAGAGTGATTTGAGCTATAAGAGTGATATGAGCTATAAGAGTGATATGAGCTATAAGAGTGATATGAGCTATAAGAGTGATATGAGCTATAAGAGTGATATGAGCTATGAGATTGATATGAGATATAAGAGTGATTTGAGCTATAAGAGTGATATGAGCTATAACAGTTATATGAGCTATAAGAATGATTTAGCTATGAGAGTGATTCGAGCTATAAGAATGATATGAGCTATGAGAATGATATAGCTATGAGAGTGATATGAGCTATAAGAGTGATATGACCTATAAGAGTAATATGAGCTATAAGAGTGATATGAGCTATAAGAGTGATTTGAGCCATAAGAGTGATATGAGCTATAAGAATGATATGACCTATAAGAGTAATATGAGCTATAAGAATGATATGACCTATAAGAGTAATATGATCTAGAAGAATGATATAGCTATGAGAGTGATTTAAGCTATAAGAGTGATATGACCCATAAGAGTGATATGAGCTATAAGAGTAATATGAGCTATAAGAGTGATATGAGCAATAAGAGTAATTTGAGCTATGAGATTGATATGAGCTATAAGAGTGATTTGAGCCATAAGAGTGATATGACCTATAAGAGTAATATGAGCTATAAGAGTGATATGAGCTATAAGAGTAATATGAGCTATAAGAGTGATATGAGCCATAAGAGTGATATGACCTATAAGAGTAATATGAGCTATAAGAGTGATATGACCCATAAGAATAATATGAGCTATAAGAGTGATATGAGCTATAAGAGTAATATGAGCTATTAGAGTGATATGAGCTATAAGAGTGATATGACCTATAAGAGTAATATGAGCTATAAGAGTGATATGAGCTATAAGAGTGATTTGAGCCATAAGAGTGATATGACCTATAAGAGTGATATGAGCTATAAGAGTGATATGACCTATAAGAGTAATATGAGCTATAAGAGTGATATGAGCTATAAGAGTGATATGAGCTATAAGAGTGATATGGGCTATAAGAGTGATATGAGCTATGAGAGTGATATGAGCTATAAGAGTGATATGAGCTATAAGAGTGATATGAGCTATAAGAGTGTCATGGGCTATAAGAGTGATATGAGCTATGAGAGTGATATGAGCTTTAAGAGTGATATGAGCTATAAGAGTGATATGAGCTATGAGAGTGATATGAGCTATGAGCGTGATATGAGCTATGAGAGTGATATGAGCTATGAGAGTAATATGAGCTTTAAGATTGATATGAGCTATTAGAGTGATATGAGCTATAAGAGTGATATGGGCCATAAGAGTGATATGAGCTATAAGAGTGATATGAGCTATGAGAGTGATATGAGCTATGAGAGTGATATGAGCCATATGAGTGATATGAGCTATCAGAGTGATATGAGCTATGAGAGTGATATGAGCTATATGAGTGATTTGAGTTTTAAGAGTGATGTACACTATGAGATGAACTTTACATTAAGAGTGATGCTATGCTTAAAAGTATTTTACCATATGCCTTATGAGAGTGGTAAACGTATACTTCCTTTAAGTGATATTCACTGCTTAATTAGTGCATACTGCTAAAGTCTCATAGACTGTTTAAGTAATATTCACTGCTAAAAATGTACATACATCCTGATATAATTATATACACTGATAAAATAGTTTTCACTGCTAAATTAGTACAAACCGCTATAGTTATATACACTAATAAAGTAATATTCACTGCTAAGCTATTTCATACTACTATAGTTATATACACTAATAAAGTAATATTCACTGCTAAATTACTACATACTGCTATAGTTATATACACTTATAAAGTAATATTCACTGCTAAATTATTACATACTGCTATAGTTATATACACTAATAAAGTAATATTCACTGCTAAATTTTTACATACTGCTATAGTTATATAGACTAATAAAGTAATATTCACTGCTAAATTACTACATACTGCTATAGTTATATAAACTAAAAAAGTAATATTCACTGCTAAATAACTACATACTGCTATAGTTATATACACTAATAAAGTAATATTCACTGCTAAATTATTACATACTGCTATAGTTATATACACTTATAAAGTAATATTCACTTCTAGGTTACTACATACTGCTATAGTTATATACACTAATAAAGTAATATTCACTGCTAAATTATTACATACTGCTATAGTTATATACACTTATAAAGTAATATTCACTTCTAGGTTACTACATACTGCTATAGTTATATACACTAATAAAGTAATATTCACTGCTAAATTATTACATACTGCTATAGTTATATACACTAATAAAGTAATATTCACTGCTAGGTTACTACATACTGCTATAGTTATATAGACTAATAAAGTAATATTCACTGCTAAATTTCTACATACTGCTATAGTTATATACACTTATAAAGTAATATTCACTGCTAAATTACTACATACTGCTATAGTTATGAACACTAATAAAGTAATATTCACTGCTAAATTGGTACATACTGCTATAGTTATATACACTTATAAAGTAATATTCACTGCTAGGTTACTACATACTGCTATAGTTATATACACTAATAAAGTAATATTCACTGCTAAATTACTACATACTGCTATAGTTATATACACTAATAAAGTAATATTCACTGCTAGGTTACTACATACTGCTATAGTTATATAGACTAATAAAGTAATACTCACTGCTAAATTACTACATACTGCTATAGTTATATACACTTATAAAGTAATCTTCACTGCTAAATTACTACATACTGCTATAGTTATATACACTTATAAAGTAATATTCACTGCTAAATTACTACATACTGCTATAGTTATGAACACTAATAAAGTAATATTCACTGCTAAATTGGTACATACTGCTATAGTTATATACACTTATAAAGTAATATTCACTTCTAAATTACTACATACTGCTAAAGTTATATACACTAATAAAGTAATATTCACTGCTAAATTATTACATACTGCTATAGTTATATACACTTATCAAGTAATATTCACTGCTAAATTATTACATACTGCTATAGTTATATACACTTATCAAGTAATACTCACTGCTAAATTATTACATACTGCTATAGTTATATACACTTATAAAGTAATATTCACTGCTAAATTATTACATTCTGCTATAGTTATATACACTTATCAAGTAATACTCACTTCTAAATTGGTACATACTGCTATAAATATATACACTTATAAAGTAATATTCACTTCTAAATTGGTACATACTGCTATAAATATATACACTTATAAAAGTAATATTCACTTCTTAATTGGTACATACTGCTATAGTTATACACTAATAAAGTAATACTCACTGCTAAATTATTACATACTGCTATAGTTATATACACTTATAAAGTAATATTCACTTCTAAATTGGTACATACTGCTATAAATATATACACTTATAAAGTAATATTCACTTCTTAATTGGTACATACTGCTCTAGTTATATACACTTATAAAGTAATTCTCACTGCTAAATTATTACATACTGCTACAGTTATATACACTAATAAAGGAATACTCACTGCTAAATTATTACATACTGCTATAGTTATAAACACAACTTAAGTGATATTTAGTACGTACATACTACTACAGTTGTATAAACTGATAAGATTATATATACTGCTAAAGCAGTCATACTTCTTTAATTATATACACTGCTTCACAAACAGTGTATTCTGGGTACCTCTACAAATCTTGTATGCAAACTGAAGTCTTAAATAATGTTGAATCATTATGTTGTAACATTTAAAACACCAATAGTTTTATTTACTGTAAACATGATATTTGAGGATGGTGTGATCAAGAGTGTTGGCCTGTTTCGTTTATGATATGCACTGCTTGATTTACCTGTTCTGTTTCTTTATACGGTCTTATTGTATAATGCTTATTAACTCTTAACAAGGAAAATCTAATTAGTACACTTTTGCCATTTGGAATGTGTTTTTCAAAGGTACACATAAATGACGACATAAAAGCAGTTTATATTAATATAATTTATTTCATCCTGATCATTAGCAACTCAAAATACATTAAAAACACAGTTTTTTGGCGAAATGAGGATTATTCGGTACAAATTATTCTATATACATATACAATACAACAATGCTTGGGGTCTCTTGTCACAACCCAAACATCAAACACTGAAAGAACATTGCCTTTGCTTTAAGAAACAATAGGCTTTATGAAGTTTTCTTGTTGGCTTATCTAAAGATCAGAAATCAAGATAAGAGCTTTTTTGCCTAGCTATCTTCAAACCTTATATAGTGGATACTCGTTGGAATTTGTCTCTGTTAAACATCTCAAATGAGTATCCACAAAATACGATTTGTCTAATAATTTTCATTTTGCTAATCTAAACATCATATGTCCAGACAAGAGGCTTCTTCCCTTGGTCAGCTTCTACACTGTACATTGAATCTCAAATCCCTATATAGTGGATACTCGTTGGAATTTGTCTCTGTTAAACATCTCAAATGAGTGTCCACAAAATACGATTTGTCGGAAAATTTTCATTTGGCTTATCTAAAAGTCATATCTCCAGACAAGAGGCTTCTTCCCTTGGTCAGCTTCTACATTGAATCTCAAAGCCCTATATAGTGGGTACTTGTTGGAATTAGTCTCCATGAAACAATTCTAATGAGTATCCACAAAGTAGGACATGTCTAATAGGTTTCATTTGGCTTATGTAATGGCCAGGGTACCGTTTTACTAAACAGTTTACGCTTAAGATTTGCGTAAGTCTGAAACAACAAGTCGTTTTATTTCAATATTTGGCAAAGCAATATTGCAAAGTAACACATCATTGGAATCGTCTCTCTGAGACGCTTCCAATGATGTGTCACATTGCAATATTGTGCTTTCATTGAAGATACTTTCCATGTTTATCAATTATGACTTACGCAAACATTTTCCGTAAGTTGTTTAGTAAAACGGGCCCCAGAGGTCAAAATAATAGCCTTAGTTAGCTTCTACATTGACTCTCAAATCCCTATATAGTGGGTACTTGTTGGAATTAGTCTCCATGAAACGATACTAATGAGTATCCACAAAATAGGACATATCTAATAGGTTTCATTTGGCTTATGTAATGGCCAGGGTACCGTTTTACTAAACAGTTTACGCTTAGGATTTGCGTAAGTCTGAAACAACAAGTCGTTTTATTTCAATATTTGGCAAAGCAATATTGCAAAGTAACACATCATTGGAATCGTCTCTCTGAGACGCTTCCAATGATGTGTCACATTGCAATATTGTACCTTCATTGAAGATACTTTCCATGTTTATCAATTATGACTTACGCAAACATTTTCCGTAAGTTGTTTAGTAAAACGGGCCCCAGAGGTCAAAATAATAGCCTTAGTTAGCTTCTTCATTGACTCTCGAAGCCATATATAGTAGGTATTCCATAGTGCTAGTCTCTATGAGACGACTCGATGAGTATCCAACAAATAGGGTTTGTCTGATAGCTTTTTGTCTTAAATATGTCTTAACCCATTACTAAACAATAAGGACATTTGACCAGTTTGTAGCAGACGACTCTAAAAAACATTGTGGGAAAAGGACAAATTGCTCTTGAAGAGCAATTTCTCCTTTTCCCTCAATGTTTTCTGCCCTATCAAAAGATTATTTTTCCGTTTCACCACATTTTGAAATGTCTTTTAATTTGGTACAGTCAAGAACTTGGCATTTTATATAGGATTAAAGGCCCAAATATTTGCCTTTATCTGGACAACTGTCTGGCGCTTTCTCTTAACATATCCTTGCTTTCTCTCATGCTACATGTTATTTAGCTTCTTAACCATAGGTTGCACACATCCATCCATGTTTTAGCTAAAGTAAAATAAAATCCCCACCTTGTCTGTGAGACCTCATCAATTGGTGGTTTTGTCACATTCCAAACCATTCAGTTAGATTTCAAAAGTTAATAATGAATACATATGTCAAATTGATACAAAAGTGATAAGAAATATATAATGTTTTGCACTTTGCATATATATATGTGGACTTAATACCACTTTCTCAATTCACCCTGAAAACATCATATTCATACATTTGGAACCATGTAGTTACCATATTTTGCTTGATACATGCAACTCCTGCTTGAAAATGATTTATATAGGTAATAAATTAATATATAATACTATTTTCAATATTAGATGCTCAAAATATTCATACATTAAACAAAACTGCATATTTATCTTATTACAATTATTTTCACTTTTTTTCCAGAAGTTTGATTTCATTCCTTTGTTCATCACATTTCGATTGAGCTTTGAATCATTGCAATAAATGTTCTTTTCTATCGCTGCTTCAGTTCAATTATTCATCCCATGGGACCTATCCTTTCCACAAGGGTCTGGTTTTTTTTTTCTTTTTATATGGGTTTTACATCACATCAACATTATTTCAGTTATGTAGCGATGCCCGACTCTTAACGATGGAGGAAGACCCCACACTCAACTGCACATAAGGACTGGTCAAGGCGGGTAGAACCATCGGCATTCCGTAAGTCAGTCGGAAGACTGCCTCTCATGAAAATCCATATCCCTATCAGGATTTGAACCCACGCGGAGAGGGGCCATGTGATTTCAAGTCCTGTACTCTAACCACTAGGTCACGGACGCCCCCCACAAGGGTCTATAGTTATCCTTAGGTCAGTACTATGTAATATAATATAACATAGTACTCACCCCACGATAACTATAGACCCCTGTGGTCATTTTCACGACCAAGAAAACTTACAAGAAAACTTACGTTAGGAAAGACACTATTTTTCTAGTCTAGTATGCATTTTCATAAACATTTATGGATGATGTATCCAACTATATTAGGGAATTAATCAATCAAAAATGGTAAAATCAATCAGTATTTGAATTGATGAAGCCTTTTTAAGTAGGTAAGTAATGGGTATTTAAAACAACTCCAAATCCAAAATAAAAATTATACAAAATACATATATGTGTTACCCTGTGTAAGTGATTGCAATTGTACATATACATTGATGTGTTCACACAATAATGAATATAACCAAGTTCTTGTTAACTCTTTACCAAACAATAACGACATCTCACCAGTTTGTTACAGACAACTCTGGAAAACATTGTGGGAAAGGAAGAAATTGCTCATAACAAGCAATTTCTCCTTTTCCCACAATGTTTGCTACCCAATCAGTAGATTGTTTCCCAATTTCATCACAATTTGAAATGTCGTCTGCAAACTCTTTCAATTTGGGATAGTCGAACATTTGGCATTTAGTAAAGGGATTAAACCTTCTAGAAGACAACCAAATGTCTCTTTGGTCTAATGATGATGACTTTTAAAGGTGCTTGTTCACAGAAACTTTGAAAGTCAAAAAGGAAATGTTCTTAAAACAATACAGTTTTTGTATTGTTGTTTGATATACAATTGAAAAAACATTTAACCATGAAGCAGAATCCAGAGTGATTACCCTAAATTGAAGGAACTTTTAGGGACTGATCAATTGTCTTCTAGATATTGAGTTTATCTGATAGGCCTATATGAGAAATGACAAACTTACAGAATGTCTTAAATATATCAAGATAAGCTGAAAGGCCAATCATCAAATAGGCTATCGATTTAAGCTGATAGGCCGAACTAGAACAGACTACCATAATATCTCTTATATATTTAGTTAACCCTTATATTGCTGGAACCACCTTCATGCTTATGCAAACAGGTTAGATCCAGGCAAGCGGGCAAGTAAATTGGCGGCTGGCCTGTAATCTAACCTGTGTGCCACTCTGTGTATCTTTCCTCATCAAAATCAAGCATATATTTAACGTTTTGAAAATCAGACGACACAAAAATCTATTAGATCTATTTTAAGAAAATTAACCAGCATTCTAAGGGTTAGCTGATAGACCTATCATGGAATAGACAAACATCGCATCTCTTTGATAATTAGTTTTGCTGACATGCCATTATGTGTGCAGACTGGCAAGCTGTCTTCCTGATATAAGTCATGGCAATATCTGACACAATTTCGACAAGATATAAGTCATGAATGTAGGCCTTTCTCGAAGACAGACTGGGTCATTGTTTATTAAATGTAAGTCATAGTTTTAGGCCGTGATGGGGCAGACTGGCACACTGTCTCCTCTTCGCTGGAAGAATAGCTATCACAAAAACTGTCACTGAAACTAACGTCCACGTCCGAATCCTGATTTGAATCTGCAGAAGTGAATGAAAGTTTACGATTCTTGGAAGCACCATTGTTTGCATACGTTTTCTGACTCGTGTGTGTCTTTGGCCGAAGTTTACGACGGTTTCGTTTCACCGGGGATGCACGGGACTCGTTCGATGTGGTTGACTGGTTCATTATATTCATATCGTCCGCTCTGGTACTATTTCTACCTCCGTTAAGGAAGAGTTCATGTGATGCTTTTGGCCCGTTGGATTGATCCGAAACGTGGGAAGACATGTCATTGAGGAAGTCAAAAGCAGCCACCGCATCCTTTTCAAGGTCACCGAATCTGATGAACTGTTTGTTAGAGAAGTCCAAAGGAGGTCTCATATAAGGGGTATTTCTGACTGCCTCGCTAGGCCCTGAAAATACAAAAATTAAAAACACAATGTCATTGCATGAAATTTAAAGCTTCAGAAATTGATGAGAGTTAATTTGAAAGCAGAAGATCAAATAATCATGTTTTTAAGTAAACTAAGTAAACCAGGGACTTGTCAATGATGGTCTTGAATTATCACTAAGTAGAATCTGCACTCCAGTCCTTTTCCTTCTATCCATGTTATTCAATTTGCAATGAAGGGTTGTCATCTATAATCAAATTCTAATGGAGAATAGCCATTGATTATCAAACTCAAATGGAGAGTCATTCATATATGTTTCTACCCGATATCATAAAAAATGAGTCTATTTAATTTCTACCTGACCCATGGAAAATGCATGTATTTCTAGCTCTTTCTTGTTGTATGCTGTTATTACAGTTCGGACCAGTTGAAATTTCACATCGGGAAATGCCTGTGTTGCCTGTATTCTTTAACCCTTTACCAAACACCTTATTTTCCACTGTCCCAAATTGTAAGAGTTTGCAGACCTTATTTCAAAATGTGATGATATTGGATAACAATCTTATAACAGGGCAGAAAACATTGTGGGAAAAGGAGAAATTGCTCGTTTTGAGCAATTTCTCCTTGTCCCACGATGTTTTCTAAAGTCGTCTGCAACAAAGTGGTTAAATGTCGTTATTGTTTGGGAAAGGGTTAACCATTGTTTCACGCTAGTACCTTTCCCGCCCAGCAGTCTGTGGCACATCATGTTGTCCACGCCTATATTGTCGTCTAAACTGTCCTGACTACCACCATAATGAACTATCTTCTCCCCAATATCCCCTCTTCCATGTCTCTGTTGAATAAAATGAATTATTATATCATTATTTCTTCTCAGCAATATCACCTCTTCCATGTCTCTTTTGAATAAGATTATTAAATATTGTATCATTATTTCTTCTGAGCAATATCACCTCTTCCATGTCTCTGTTGAATAAGATTATTAATTATTATATCATTATTTCTTCTCAGCAATATCACCTCTTCCATGTCTCTGTTGAATAAGATTATTAATTATTATATCTTTATTTCTTCTCCACCATATCACCTCTTCCATGTCTCTGTTGAATAAGATTATTAATTATTATATCATTATTTCTTCTCCGCAATATCCCCTCTTCGATGTCTCTGTGGAATAAGATAACCTTTTTTTTTTCATTGTATGCTGTTGTTTCAATTGGACCACTGAAATTCCCATTTGAAAGAATATGTTATATAGAATTGTTTTTTGTAACACATCACTTCATGAAGCAGAAGAATGCATACATACCTTTCTAGAAAATTAAAGCAATAAATGAACTGACTTTCACCTTTTCTATTTACAGCATTTATAATTCCAAAACAAAATGCACAGTTTCATTACAAATGGACCATACCATCAACCTGGCAAGCCTATAGTATCATTAAGTCTCAAGTGAATTCCCTAGCATGACTATTACAGTCCTTCACCAAAGCATGTCAACGCTGAACTAGAAAACGCTGAACTAGACTGTTTCAAAGCATATACGTTTTAATACTCCAATAAATTATTATCAATGCCTTCTCAAGTATGCTGAACAGCAAAAGGTTAAACCTTCTCCAATGATAGGAATAAACAAATAAAAGAAACATAGAAAGAAGTTAAATTTGGTTTATCGCTCAAACAATGAATTGTATGAACAAATTTCTATGTTTGTCCAATAAAATCATAAAATAATCAAGGCTCATTTTCAATAACAATATCGTCATCATTAAATCAAAGCATTCTATGTAAATGGTCAAGATATCAACTAACCTGTCCATTAAATGATTCCGTTTCATCTACATCCTTTTCTGGGGTAATTCGAAGTTCCTCTTTCCTTAAAGCATGGTTCTGACCATGATCTCTATTGGGTCTATGGGCCAGGACATTGGGAACAGCATATATATGGCCATCCACGTCATTATCGTTTTGGGCTTTATTAGTACCACTTTGCGCTCTCCTCTTCATTTCCTCCTCGCGTAGCCGTTGCGATATAAATCTCTTACTGTCAAAGTTACCCTCCTTATCAAGAGCCCCTGCTAAGATAGACCCATGTCGTACAGGCTTGGCATTCAGAGAAGACTGTTCAGGCATTGGGTACTCATGCAAAGGTTCTTCATGAAGAGCCTCATGGCCACCAAGTTCCTCAAAGTGTCCAGAGTTTTCTGGGTATTCATTCATCCATTCACACGATGCACCGGTGTCGGAGAATGGCGACCCTCCGAGAATCGCCTGACCGCCGTACGGAGACAGGAAGAATTCGTCTTCAACCCAATGATAACCGTCGATGTCTTTATTGCCGATCGCACTCATGAGCACGCTATCACCCTCATTTGACTCCGAACCACTGTCACTATTGTCACTGTTTAGACTAGTTAAGCTCTTATGTAACGCATTGACGGTCTTTGAAAGACTTTCGATTTGTCGCGATATATCGTCAAACTCCACCACGTTTTTCTCGTCTATACACATGACGCATTCTGCATCACCGGGCTTTGAAACACATCCTTCCCCTTTCTGACATGTATGTCTTGCATTATTCTTCACGTTCTTTGAATTTCCAGTTTTTATATCCGTCCATTGACGATCGCTCTTGTCTGAGATACTTTTAACGGAGCCGGTATTACACAGGCTGTAGAACTGGCTGTTGAATTTCTTCTGTTCCTCGCCAACAGGTGTGGTCACTGCGCTGCTGTTCTGTGAGGCCGCTACATCCATCCCATGTTTCTCCTCCGAAACAACGAAATGGTCAACATTTGGGGTGTTGACCTTTGAGGAGAGGTTCGAAACGGACATTTTGTTGAGACCGGGAGATTCCTGAAATGATTGATAGCAAAATGACTAGTTTTCTAATTCAAAAATCATATGAAATATTAGATCTTTTATTTGAAGGTGTTGATTTTCAATATTGAATAGAAGATATTTTGAACAAACCTTTTTTTTAACATTGCAAATATCAGTTGCATTAACTCTATATTCATATTTTCAGTTTTGTAGAAAACTCAACCGGTCAATCACTAAAGGGAGGTTGTAGCCACCACAATATTTGAATATTCAATTATTTTGTCAAGATTTGTAATGGAAAACACTTGAAAACACTTGATTAAAGAGTACACTCTATCATGAACTTTTTCTATCGTCTTTAAAAAATACTTCAATAATCAAAAATCAGTAATGACTTATTGCATGGATAATTTGGTAATAGCTTATCCAGATACTAGAGAAATTCCAAGAGAGCCTTTATCAACTGAAAATATGTTGACACCATGTTTAAACTCTTTTTAATTTTCAGCCATTAACCAGGCACTAGAGAATTCCAGGAAAGCCACACAATATAACAGAAAATATGTTGACACCATGTTAAACCCTGTTCATTCATTAGCATTACCTCTTTGTTAGTTTTCCCAGGTGCTATTGGGGAAGAGGCTGTGTTCATCACGTGACCCCGCTGTATGAGGAGTTCTACAAAACTAGAAAAGTTGGCCTCATCTTTATCGGCACTGTTGACATTCTTCTGGATCTGTTATAAAGAGGTTAGAACATGTTTGGTGTTAAAAAAAGAACATCGAAACAAACTATTTGAAAAACCAACAACACATGTTTACAGATTTGCTGAAGCAAACCTTGCAATAATTAAGAAGAAAGCAGAAGCAATATCAATAAGCCAATATTCTTTTAACTGGTACTCAATCTGAGGACAAGGTTCAATTGGATATGAAACTTAATTGTCCATCACTATTTTGGCCACTAAAAGGGATATGTAAATTAGATAAAAGTTAAAAGCATTTGAAATATTATCTCATATAAACCTGAGCTAATGCATTTCGAATCCTGTGAGTAGCAAGATTCTCCTTGCTACCTTTCATTAATGAACAATAAAATTTTGGCGTGTGTACTGCTTACATATCCAGGAAGTAGGACCATGAGTGATTGGTCTAATTTGAAAGACCTTGGTTTGACAATCGATTTAATATAAATAGTCTCAAGTTTAAGCTTATGCACATGTAGCAATTAATATATGGGTTTTACATCACATCAACATTATTTCAGTTATGTAGCGATGCCCGACTCTTAATGATGGAGGAAGACCCCATACTCAACTGCCCACAAGGGCTGGTCAAAGCAGGTAGAACCATCGGCATTCCGTAAGTCAGTCGGGAGACTGCCTCTCATGAAAATCCATATCCCTCTCAGGATTTGAACCCACGCGGAGAGGGGCCATGTGATTTCAAGTTCTGTACTCTAACCACTAGGCCACGGAGGCCCCCCAGCAATTAATAGAATACATAAAATGCTATCATTTTCAGAACTTAGAAATATAAATGTTACAGGCTACATCCCCAAAAAATGTTTATTATTTGACTTGGCCACAAAGGAACTGATAATTCTTCTTAAAGAGTTAAAGAGAAAAAATACAGGAAAAAGTCTTTTCCAGTATGAAATGCCTCACCTGTTTCAGCATCTCAGCTTTCAGCACATCCTGAACCTGCTCTTCCACAGCTAACTCATCAAGGTCAAGGGCACCAGAACTATGTGACCTTTGTAACCTAGGCAACAAGGTCACTTCAGGTTTATCTCCCCTGTTGTACAGCTCGGATTCCGACGTCGACCTTTCGTTGAGTGTCTCGATGTTCAAACAGCCACCGTACAGTTCCTCATAGTCAGCCGATTTCCTCAGCTCTTTTTGCTGCATGTAGTCGGATACTCTCGCAGCTCGACAAAGACCTTGCAGGGAGGCCCAGTGGTTTTTACGGGTGCTGGTAAATTTCATCGCATGGTGATGTGCCTGACTATTGTGGGAGCCCGTCTGCGACGTTTTCTTCCCTACGGATACATTAGGTATTGATGAGAATGAAGTGTGCCCGCTCCGATGGCCGACGGAACTTTCATATCCTTCTTTTTCTTCAGGTATATCGGATAGCATGTTGTCCTCAGATATGTGCAAAGACGTGAGATCAGATCCTCTATCTGACAAGGAGCTGTTACTATCGCAACTGGTGTCGCGTAAAAACTCAATCCGATCGAAATAACCCAGATTGTCAAACTGTTCTTCAATACGTATTGGAGTTGAAGTTTGTGGCATGTACGACGCCTGTGGCACAATTGTATTGAATTCTGTCTTATTTGGGGTTCTTTCTGTATCTGAAGTTATATTATCAATGAAAGTATCTTTTGTCGGGGTTGCCTCTGTAGAAGAGACAGGAACTGGGCTTGATTTTGTTTGGTTGTCTTTGACAGTGTCTTTTTTAACAGGGAGTGAAAATGTTTTCGCGACAGGTATTGCGCTTCGACCCTTAATCACCGGGACATTCTCTTTCATAGGTTTAGACTTAGGAATTCTACTTATTCCCAAAGATGTATTTTTATCAGCTGCATTTGTAGTTGCAGATGGTTTTGCTAACACTGCAGGCTTTGGGGGCTTTAATGCCGACTTGGAAGGGGAAATTGATGGAGACTTTGTCCCATCTGCCTCCCTTTCGGGCGACTTTTGATTTTCAATGTCATATTTCATTTTCATGGCCCTTACGCGCCCTATGGAACTATGGCTACTAGGGCGTTCCTCGCTCGAATAAGAGTTCTGGGAACTCAAGCTAAGGTTGGAATTTCGTATGTCGTTACTGTTTGTGGAACTCTCGAAAACATCAGAGTACTTTTCCATGATCTCCGGCTGCACGTCACTCGACATCGTGGAATATCCGTCATCCTTACTGCCTGATCTTTCAACCTTGACCTCGTCAAAGGTGGAGTTCAAGGTCAACTCTGGATCCTCTGATTTTGTGGAGAATAACATGCCAGTCGTGTTGTGGACGCTTTCGTTGAAACACTTTACAGACTGAGGTCTACTTTCACTTTTGTTTAGATATGAGAAGCATGTCACACTGTCATGGGAGCTGGCTAATACAGTGTTGACACAAATTTCTACAGATTTCGGTCTCGTCATGACGTTTCCATTTTGAGTGTTTCTCTTGGTTACTGGTTTACTTGCAATTGGCGGTGGTACCTTTGATGGTTTCTTTAACAAACTGCCTTTCGGTATCTGTGACACAGTCTTATTGTTACCACTTTGTTTCTCCGAATTGCCCGGCGATACCTTATTGTTATTAGTATTTCTGAGAATTTTTTTGCTATTGGTATTCTCTGAATTCTTCCCTATGGAGTTGGGAGACTCTATCAACTTTGCCTGCCCTGTCTGCAAACTTTTGGCAACTTTTGACTGAATCTCCTGCTGTTTAACGTTCTTTGCATAGGATAATTGATAACTCCATTCTTCGTCCGAGGTATCGGGACTGGATGACGAACCATACTCGCAGTAGAGAAACTTCTTGTCTTTATCACCGAGTACCAACGATTTCGGTCGTTTCGCTCGATATCCCGGCATTGAAGACCCAGGAATTTGAGACGCTGTGATACTTTTCTGCAGATTTCTTTGTTCACACTCCTCCGTGTCTTTAACGATGTCTGGCTTTCCACGCATTCTACTCAGGCTTTCTTTATTGCTTGTTTTTGAGACATTGTCGTTTGCCTCTTTAGCAGAACCCACTGAATTAACTCTAATTAGTTTACTGACTTTGTCCATATCTTTACCTCCTCTCACTGCACCATCCACAGAATCAAACGGCGGAGTTCTTTTCACATTTTCCTCCCTGTCGACACTACTTCTATTGCTGCCGCTACTTCTATTGTTCAATGGGACTTCTTTCAGACTGAATAAAAAATGATCCGAACTTAAAGAGCTAAAATGTCCATCAACAGGGGTTTCTATATTCTCCAAAGTCTGATCCAACAATTCGTCAAGCGACACTGAAGATGCAATGCTGAAGTCTTTTGATACTGGTCGATTGATGCTAACGTTCGCATCACTATCTTCATCACTATAGTCATAAAAATACTGGGCTTGTTTCAACGCAGAAATATCACTAGAGTTCCCGTTTGAGATCACACTTTCCGTTTTCTTGACAGACGCCTGTGTGCTTTCAGTCGTGGAGAAGATGTTAGCATATATTTTAGGGGAGTCTTCGTTTTTTGGACTCGTGTGACTTAGATTGGTTAGTCCCATGATTGGATAATTAGTTTCTGGGCGATTAGCGACTCCAGATTTGTCTCCCCTTGAGGGGATTGGGGGTTTATTAGTCCCCTTTGCCTGTCGATCGAGGGATTGTCTATTAGCACTTGGATTAATCGTATACACACTCTTGATGTTTGCTGGAGTTGTCATGGAGTTGTTAAATGTCTGACGTTTCACTGATGTTGTATCAGCCTTAGATGTCAAAGGTTTGGACAGACTGTCTGTTTTCAGTGTTGTCCGTATTCCTGAATACCTTAGAGTTGGAGAGCGGGGTGGGATAAGCTTGGACTGACTGCTGTTAGCTCGAATCGCAATTTTGGATGTATTCGTCTGCTTCTCTGAAACGGACTTCCCCTTGCCCTGCGCTGAGACATTTTCCTTTGAGTCAGTTTTAGAGAGATTGGTTACAGAATTGCGAAACACTTGGGGGATCTTTGAGCTCGCACTTGATTTTGTAGATGAGACAGATGGCGACCTTGAGTTACCTTGACTTCCGATAGAGGACACCGAAGGTGACCTTGAACCCTGCCTTGTTGATGACGGTTGTTTCATTGAACTAACTGCACTTATTCTCAAGGTCGAGGAAGCACTGTTTGTTTTTGACACTGGCGATTGGCAGCCCATGCGAATGCTATACTCCGCTTTTAGTGAATTTCTCCTGAGACGGGATTCGTCCTTGATCGATCCTCTCAACTGCGCGCCTGGAATTTTGGACCCGACACGTGAAACCTGTCCCTGAGACGACAACAATGGGGCGCTAGCAATGGCGGGATTCAACTGGTTAAAAGGCACAATACTGTCAATACTTTTCTCGGTTGAGCTGCAGGAATTGTTTGCGGACAATTCACTGGTCGTTGCATTTTGAATTCCTGATTCATTGGATTGTGAGCGATCTGGTGGGGAGAGAAAACTCAAACCCCTGACCCGGCTCAGTGATGAGGTAGACCTGGTTCTCTGCTTCGTTGGTCCCCGGTTGTGTGAGGTCAGTGATGATACGGAAGCGCTGCGTTTTGTCTCGTTTTGTTTCTCAACAACGTTGACATGCTTCGACTTAGGGCTGGAAGGTGTGGCAGGGAATTCCGTTTCTATTTTGGTACGGCAGCTGAAACCTGCAATTGCTGCTGTACTGGAAGACAGGTTGAGTTCGGGTGTAGACATGACACTTCCTGTTAGCGATGTGATGCTTCGCCGGTCCCCAGACAGACGTTCTTGTAGCCATTGTGATGGGGAACCAGGATGTGGAAGAGAGGCCAAATGTTCTGACATCTAGAAATGGGAGAAGGAATATGTTATTAACATGCTCTTTGAATATTTCAATATCAGCTCTTGTAATATCCATTGTGCTTCTTTATTCAAGACCTACACTTTATTGTGCCAATTGGTTTTCTCAAACTTGCCCATTAAATTTCATGAGTTGATTGCTTTCAGGGAAGGAAATTGTAATTGTTTGAAAAATTCGATATCACCCCTTGAAAATTTCCTTATGCTTCAACATATAAAACCTTCTTGTAAGTAGAAATTAATATCTTATGGGAAATGCCAATTAAAATTCTTTCCCTTAATCAACTACTTCCACATCTTAGAAGAAAGATGTAGACTACTTTCTCATCTTTCTGTGGAGAAGAAATAGGAAATAATAGTCCCAAGCCTATCAATGGTATAATTTTGCCTGTTTAATAGATGACAAAATGGTGATTTTCGGTAGTGCTGAGCTACAAATGAATAACTTCAGGGTCTTCATGTTTCAACTTTTGGCAGGAATATACCAGAATAATGAAGGACACAATAACAAACACTGAAGTAAATATGGCAAAGCAAGGGTCTCAAGCTTTTGACAGTTTTGGACAGCACATTAATACTTGTAGTGCTGGAGCCAACCTCATGTTTATGCATACGGGTAAGATCCAGGCCAGCCTGTTTGCTACTCTGAGTATCTTTCCTTTAGCAGAAATTGGAGGTTTTGGAAAGCTGACAACACAAAAAACATATCTTTAGAAAATTACCCAGCATTCTAAGAGCTAAGTCTTACCTGTTCACTAAAGATACTCTGTAAAGAATCAATGCTGCCCTGTATCAAAGCATCTTCACCCTCAACAGCCGCCTGAAAGCAAGCAGAAATGATATGATTTTTACTTTAACTACGCTAACTATAGATTATATGTACATGTGTACAAGTGTATGGGTTTTGCATCACATCAATGTTATTTCAGTTATGTGGTGACCTGGGTACCGTTTTACTAAACAACTTACGGAAAATATTTGCTTAAGTCAAAACTGATACCCATGGATAGTATCTTCAATGAAAGTACAATATTGCAATGTGACATGTCATTGGAAGCGTCGCGGAGAGACCATTCCACTGACGTGTTACTTTGCAATATTGCTTCGCCCAATATTGAAATAAGAGGAATTGTTGTTTTAGACTTACGCAAATCTTAAGCGTAAACTGTTTAGTAAAACGGTACCCAGCTCATGATGATGTAGTAAGACACAAAACAAGATTGCCTATAAAACCTGGTCCTTTACCAAGCGCCAATTTTTCGACGGTCCCAAAATGAAAGAGTTTGCAGATGAAAGCAATCTTCTGATAGAGCAGAAAACATTTTGGGAAAAGAAGAAATTGCTCGTTCTGAGCAATTTCTCCTTTATCCACAATGTTTTCCAGAGTCATCTGCAGCAAACTGGTTTAATGCCATTATTGTTTGGTAATGGGTTAAACCCTGTAGAACCCCCACAACAGCATATCATAACTTAGTTGTGAGACTGCCTCTCATAAATATCCAAATGAAGCCCTTTGGAATATGAACCAATGCAGAGAGAGGCATTGTGATTTCAAGTTTTGTATTCTAACCACTACACCACAGAGGTCCCCATAACGTATGTGTTGAGGACCACTTGGTGTTATAGTAGGAATTGCTTAATTGAGCAAACACTATTTTCAAATGTCAGCTGTTGCAAATCGCTTTTTCTTTTCAAGCTTTGTATGGAAAGAACCTTTATCAAGAAATCCTGGGATTTTAGAGGCACGTTGCAGACATCTTTAACGTATTGCCGGAAAAGTATGAAATGTTGATACATGCATGAGCAATTAATCACAGTGTTTCCAAAGGCTGTTTTAAGAGCTTGTTTTATGTAATCATCATGAGAGAAATGTTAAATATTTTATAACCTTTTCATCATTATAAAACTTCCATATAACACTAGAAACTACAATTAAGGTTTACAAAGGGAAATAACCCAAAAATAAAAGATTTGTTTGTCACTGACTGAGTTGTTTCCCTTAAATTTAAGTATATTATATGCCATGATAACATTTTTACATCTTTAACAGGTATAATCATTAATAATAATAAGTTGGAAATTGAGAGTAATATATCCTTTTATGAATGGTGTTTCTAAATCCCTCTGCAGCAAATGCAGTAGAATAAGATATCATTGTTTCAGACTAAAAAAAGAACAAATCCATACAGAAATAAAAGTTCTAGTCAAAACATTTTCAATAACTGACCAGTCACAAACTCCCTCAAAATTCATTGGTTCAACCAACAATACAGTGTACTAAAGCAGTAGGGGTAACAAGTTACAAGTTAGAGTTATGTGTGTAAACAGACTAGATAGCTGCATATACAAGTGTGTGGAGGTCCAAGGTTTGAGTCTCGGTCTAGCTGTATATTTCTCTCACCTTGGTTTCATTTATCTCTGATAAACAAAATGCATGTGAACACTGTTTTCTATATACTCTTATCAATATGCTATTATGAAAAATCAATCCAACAGACATGAGGCCAGAATTTTATCACCTATTGAATAGTAGCTTCATTAAAATCCTTACCTGATTTGGATTGTCCTGTGACACCTTGATTTTGTGCTGAACGATGGTACAGAGTTGTCTGTTTTGATGCTCTAGGTCATGGACGCGATTCTGGAGCTTCAAACATTCCTCACGCAGCATCTTCTGTGCCAGTAGAGCCTGTACAACCTATAGGTGGATGAAAAAGATAACATTACCCCAATCAGGGTATTCATGTCACATCACATCAACTTTATTAAAAATTGGAGGAATAATGGGTAAACTGTGTCCCCAACTCAAAACTTTTGTAATCCAAGCTCCAAATATTTACACACCAGTACTGCACAACATTCTCTCCAAGCTGCTGACTGCTTTCCCACGTGCATATATAAATCATGTCACATTAACCTTACAGAATGTCTTAAGGAATATCGCCTGAACTTGGTTTCAAACTTAGATCCCTAGCATTCCAAGTTGGACATGCTACCAACTGGGCTAATGAGGCTTGTATCCCTTAAATTTGCATCAGACTCAGCAATGCAGTGCAAGGTACAGTTGATTCTCGTTAAGGGACCACTCAAAAACAGTGGGTGAAAAGAAGTTCAGTCTGAGGCTTTATCTTGAAGTGATTCGGAATGCCCATACTGAAGCCTTTTTGATGACTTGTGTCTGTAGTTAGCCGGTGGTTGTCTCATACAGGTCTCCTACAGCGGCCCTCTAACTAACTTGCATCTGTTTTAACTGTTAGTTGTCTTTAACACCTTGATTTCATCTCCCTTTTTGTGGTAACTTAAAACGGGTTTGACTAAATTGGAGTTACTATATGCAATAATTACCTGATTGGCGATCTCGTCAAGACACGTCTCGTACTGGCCCCTCTGTTGCTCGTTCTCTAACACCAGGGAGGAGTTCTCTCCCTCTAACATCCGGAGTCGCTCGAGGAGGACTCTCGATCGATCGGGGCTCCCAGCATCGTGTTTGTGATCCATCTGCAGAAAAAAGTGAAAAAGAGTTCATTGATGAACTATGAGATGTTTAATATTCTCAATGAGAAATTTGTCCCTTTGTTAAGATGTTTTCAGCGGGAAAAAGTGGGCCAAAAAAATGATAATTATGACTTATTTCATGCTTATTTTCTGTCATCCGCTGTTGCTTTAAATTTGAAGTAGTTATCAATTCCAATTAGGTGGAATGAGTAAGTTTACAAGTGTCTAGACATTGGGATATTCTGAGCTAATTTTAATGCAATATTTCTAAATAGAAATTGAATAATTCTGTGTTGTGGGTATGCATCAAAATCCTCTTACCGAGACAATTCTAATGCCTACCCACAACATAGCATTTCTGGCACAAATGAAAATAAATGTAGCCATTGAAATACTCTTATCCAGTCAGCACTGCCATTTTAGGACCGATAACAAGGTTCCATATAGCATATGTGATAAACAGCACTGACCATGTAACATGTCCACACATGAAGTCATAAGGACGTCATGTGTGCATAATTGTCTTCTTGTTTGTTGTCGATTATATTGGTTTCTATTAAGTATCTTTTTTCAGCATGTTTTATTTCCGAATTTTATTTGTTACAAGAATCCATAAATGGAATAGAAGGTTTGAATCTTTGAATTTGAAATGTTATCCGGTTCGGCTTTGGCTTATTATCAGTTTTACCATCAGCTCACCGGATAATATTACTACGCCTTACCCTATAACATTTCCGATTCACTACACCAACCATCTATTCTCTATTTCTTACACAGACATCTGAATATTGTTATCATCAATACCTTCGGGGTAAAGATACTTTCAGTCGGATGGGTTCTGATGGAAGCCATTTCCGCGAAATGTGATGAAAACTGATATAAGAGCTAATTGATGCAGATTTATGGGGGATTAGCAAGCCTTCATGGCTTATCAGGCGGGAATGTCAAACAGAGGTGCCAGAGGTAAGCCCTGGAAATCCATGCCAAGATATAACAGGGCATTTATTATATCAACAGACAACTTCTTAGACTTATTCAACATTGTGAGGAAATAAAAAAATGTATTTTTGAAATTTGGGTTCTTAGATATTCTATACACAAAAGGCTATAGGTTTCATTCAAATCATCTATTTTACAATAACCAAGCATCTTAATAGTAACATGAGAAAATCAATCCCTTCTGACAATATTTTGAACAAGTATTAACTACTTGCTTCACATCTAGGAATACTCAAAATAATGAAAAGGTTAACCCATATCATCTTTTCTATTGACAAATCCCATATGTTCTAGGAATTCCTATGCTCTCCTTTTCTCCTTTTTCTTTATTGACTCCCATTGCTTGTCTGGCTTCAAAATGTTCCCTTGATAACCTACCAGGCTAGAAAATGTGTCTTGCCAAGAGACACTCCATTGTAAAGTATTTTTTGCAATAAGGAATGGAATCCAGGATGACCAGTCTCTTGTCCAAAACGTTAAACACTACCCTACCCCAGATCAATAACCTAATATCATCCTGTACGAAGGTTCGTCATAAAGAATAATTAGAAATTAGTCTATTTTACCTTGCACAGCTTGTCTAAATGTTTGTAAATTGCAATGGCAAGACAGTTTGTAGGTCTACTACTCAAGCATTCAATGCAATATGTCTGTAAAGCACTTACTTTAGTCTTGCATTGAACCCTTGATTCACTGTGTGAATTATTTGTATTTTTAAAACATTCTTTTTTACCTTGCATTGCTTGTCTAAAGGATTGCAAATTGCAATGGCACGACAGTTTGTAAGTTTACATCTGTATGAACATTTATATTCTTAAAAGCCAAAAAGAAATTTACCTGTGACTCCATCTTTTTCACTTCGTTCAGCAACAAAATGTTTTCCCGCTCAAGCTCTGTAATGTGACTCTGAAACTTGTCCAAACGAATCTAAAAATAGAAAAAAACAGAGACTCAGTTTGAGACTCCTTGCAGATGGATTGATGCAACCACTGTGACAAACTAAGAAATCGCCATGTGACTCTTTTGAACAATTCATTTTTTTCTTTCAAATCAGTTTCTAGAGCGATTCATCTCTTTTTCACAATGGTTTCTACCAGATTAAATAAAGAAAAAGTATCTATTGTTCCCAGAAATGGTAAGGACAGGAAGGCAAACTTTTATGAGAAATATCAAAAACTTTTCTTTTCATCCAGAAATAACTTGATTTGTTAGAATTTATGATGATATCATCCAGAAATAAACTAATTTGAATATAAAGAAAGGTCAGCGGTTTCATAAATCAAGTTATACTTGTTTTTTGATACAAAACATTATGTCCATTTTCCATAAATGTCAATTTAAATGCAGTAATTTGATGTTGGAAAAAAAATTGCATATCAGGACCAATATCTTCTTTCTTTTTGATGATTTAAAGTGGTGTCTTAAGCAGAAAATTAAATACATAGAGTGTTCTTTAAGATATTTCATACTGAAAAATGGCCAAAAGATTTCCAGGAAAAGGCCAACATTGTTTTACAATCTAAGTACCTCACATTTCGGAAGCACTTACAGAAGTATTGCATTTACCATTTTGACAATATCTATTTGTGACAGACCGTTTCCTGAAACATTTTGATATTTACGTCAATAACTAAAAACAAATGACGGCTATGACGGACAATCCCATATTTACTGTGTCCTGAATTTCCAGTTTTATGACAGGTCTATGTATTGGGAGAAAACAGACCGCAATCTAAATTTAACCAGTATAAGATTATGAATTTCTATCATTCATTCACTGCTTTTTGAATGAATTGTTATTCATAAGGCTTTTTTTACCAGTTATAATACTTTCCCCCATTACCCAGAGTGCAATGGAGGGAAGCCATTTCTAACATTCCGAGGGTTCAATGCATGACTAAAGTAAGTGCTTCATAAACATGAAGCACTTACTATAGTATTGCACTGGACCCTCGATTTGTTGTTTGGTGTTGTCAAGATATGGGTAAATCTCAAACTCTTTACAGTAATCTCCCCTTGCTATGCTGCATTGATCACTGCCACCACAAGATTTTCATCCAGATTTGGATGAAATTTATATTTAATTTATTTTTTAAAGTTTGTACTAGATATAGTATTTACTTTAGTAATAATGTCTTCTTGAGGTGATTTCTGACCAATTAAATTGAAAAAATCTTTCATTTTCTTTTACAAATAAAGCACAAATGTATGAAATTTTTTGGGTTTTGCCGCCATCTTCAAACACCATTTTGGTTTCTAAGCAGATAGTCATGTGACATTAGTACTGGCAGTGATTAATCCGATAAAGGGAGGTCACTGTGAGAAGTTTTAATAAATCTACGTTACCTCATAGGTTGAAGAAAGGCTGGACTTCTCCTGCTTAAGTTGGTCAATCTTTGATTTGTACTGGACCATGTCTCTCACCATATCTTCCATCCTGAAAATAGACAAAGCAATGTTACAATCAATATGTTACTTACGATAAATATGCTTTTAACATGTTACTTAAAATAGATATACCTCCATATAACTATGGTGGTTCTTACAATGAATATGTTACTTACAAAAAATATGTAACTAACAATGACTATGTTTCTAACATATATTTTACATAAGTATTTCTTGAAAAGAATGTTTCTTACAATGGATATAATGTTACTTACATGGTATTTACAATGAAAATGTTATTTCCAATTACTATGCTACTAACAATGAATACGTTAATTTAATATTACTTAAAATGAACACGATATGGCAGATTGAGTAAATTTACCTTTAGACCGCCATGTTTCTTAGTGAGAAATTGACTTTGTACAGAGTGTGTATTAGTGAAACAACAAGGATTAACTCTCTGAAATTTGTTGAGGAAGGCACAGCCAATGTGCCAAAATGGCATTTTTTGTACCGAAGAAAGAATGGCCAAAAGTTATCGTTCTCTCACAGTTCTATATCAAGAAGTTAAGTCAGTCTTACTTACGGTGCAGTTCTTTGTCTGTGATTGGCCTTTAGATAGATTGGCACTGAGCATAATGATAGGGCAATTTTCCTTTTATTTCACACTACTCGTTAAACAGGCTCATAAAACCGCAATGAATGAGGCAGGTTTGATTCCTTACCAGACCATAATATATCACTGAGTTGGAGCAATAAATTAATGTTGCTTGAGTGTTGCCTACATGTAGAATAGTGGACAGTGGACTTGGCCATTGGATGCTATCACTGCAAAAGATTTAAGAACTTATTCTTGAGTGTTCATGATCCTTAAATGGTTTTTCATGAACACAGAACTTGTTCATGAAATTCAAGAACAGGTTCATGAACATCAAGTACAGGTCCATGAAACATTCATGAACTTGTGCTTGATACTCATGAATATGTGCTTGAAATTCATGAACAAGTCAAGAAGAGCTGTGTGTTCATGAATGACCACTTAATGTTCATGAATATTCATGAAGTTCATGAATAAGTTCTTGAATTCTTTGGACAACACATATGGTAAGAAAAATATTCATCATTACAAATGGTAGACACCATTTTAACAAAACTATAGATTTCTCATAGCACAGCAGTTTCTCAATTCTTCCATAGCAGATTCACCCAAATGTTGCAAAGAATTCGAACTTATTTAGCTGATAAACCTTCAAACTCCTGTTTCCCTTCTTAATCAAGTTATATCCTTGAAATAGTGAATTTTGAATATTAACAAATATTGATGGCTTTCATAACAAATTGGTGACAAACCCAGTCAACTTTCATCACAAGTTCTTAGAAATTTCTACAAACGTTTTAAATAACAAGTTATAACTGTTATATGTATGAATTGAGCCACTTGTTATCAAAAATATTCAATTTGAGGATGATCAAAAAAATTTGTCATTCTGTTCAAAAACTACTGCGCTTACAGTAAAGGGTCCAAAGCAGATAAACATCAATTGTCTGTCAAGAGGTTTTAGTGTCCTCGTCTTATATACGAGACATTCTAAGTTAACATATTGCCCTTAAATCAGGGACCCCATCCATACATGGTGTCAACAAATCTAAGGCTTCCTAATGATAAGGGTATGGCTACAACAAAATATAATATAGACCTTATAGTGCTGGAGCCACTTTATGCTTATGCAAACAGGTTGGATGACAGGCCAGCTGCCAAGTAAATTGGCAGCTGGCCTGTGATCTAACCTGTTTGCTACTCTGAGTATCTTTCTTCATCAAAATTAAGCAGATATTTAATGTTTTGGAAAGCAGACAACACAAAAATCTATTTTTAAAATTACCCAGTATTCTAAGGGTTAAGAGTTCAAGATAGGAGGTGTATTCCCCAAGCTAATTTCTTTATTGCTTCTGTAAACTCTATGTTGTTGGTACACATCAAGACCATTCTAATTGAAACCTGTATTTCAAAAACTATCTTATTGGTTGGTTCTCTTAACCTTGCACCGAGACAAATCTAATGAGTACATGTACAAACACACATACTTCCCCCCTTTTTCTAGACCTATAAAAGTGATAAGGTGCATTGCATTATAACAGTGAAGCCAAATAAAACTGAGCTGCCACTGGGCGTATGCTCTCTGACTAATTCTAAAATTCTAATAGGTAAAGTGCCTGCAACCCTTATAGTCCTGGAACCAACTTCATGCTTATGCAAACTTGTTAGATCCAGGCCGCCTGCTGGCCTATGATCTAACCTTTTTGCTAATCTAAGTATCTTTCCTCAACAAAAAGCAGAGGCCACAAATATCCAATTTTAGAAAATTACCCAGCATTCTAAGGGTTAAGAAAAAAAATATTACAAGGTGCACTCCAGTAAAATGGTGGACCTTACAAAGACCTGTGCTGTCTGCCACTGGGCATACGCTCTCAGACTGATGTATTATGAGTTATGACAAGGGAGGGGTAAGAGAGAGTTCAGGCATGCTAAAACACCATGTATTATCATACCTAGGAATCCAAACAATGCTATTCATGCTAATCACGATCTTCATCTTTCAGCCTATACCCCCATGTTCCAGGCGAAAAACAGCTGATGACTTCAACCCATTCCTTCAAATGTTCTTGTTGTCATTAACATACAGAGCTCTCTCGAAAGGGCTATCGTTTCCTGTTTCAATTTGGACAGGTTACAAATTCCAATAAGGGAGGGGCTTAGTTACAGAGATAATGGGTCAATCCATTTGTTTGAGTCAAACTGATAACCCCATTAAATACAGAGAGTTACTCACATAAGTTATGGAAAGAATCCTGCCCCTGCCAATGTTTATTTGTAAACACCTGTATTATACCTGATGATGACCAATTGCCAGACTTTTAGAGAGGAAATACATCAAGTGGTAACATATTCTTTGATGACCCGGAATCGGATCATAATCCGCTTCTAGTTTGTAATTCATAGTTTTAGCAGTTAATCAAGTGGATCAATAATTTTAAATCAAAGCACATGTCATTGTTGTTTTTTCCTCAATAAATAGAGAAAATAGCCATCAACACACTCCAATGCAAGAACACAGACTCTTATCCACTTTCTTAATAGTGCGCATGGGATCATAAAGCTACTACATACTCCAAATACTTCCTTCAGAAGTAACACCAAAAGTGGGCGACATTGGTGCAGTGGTAGAGCGTCGGGCTCTTGTACCGAGGGTCCCAGAATGAAGTCCCTGTTAGGCGAGGTGAAAATGTCCGGGACTTACCCACAAACCGGCGCGATTACTGGTTTAGTATCCAGGAAAGAGTCATCGAGAGTGGCTTTGAACAAGCTTTCAGCTTCCTTCACAATCGATGTAAAACAAAACAAATACGGTGAGTTATAACATTTCTTTATGTTTGTTAATATGGGGTTTAAAGGCTGCTTAACAATTTTTTTCAGTTATCAGTTATCAGCTTTCCTGGTTTCACCAGTATAGTTCTAGGCTCTGAAGAGTCTTCCTAAAGGACACTCCCACAAAACCAGAGGTATCAAAGGGCTTAGAACCGAGACCCTGGAGTACTCCATTTTTGTAAAGCACATACCGAGGGTTCAATGCAAGATCTCAATAAAGATGAAGCACTTACTATAGTATTGCATTGAACCATCGATACTGAAGCCTTGCATCGAAACGTCATCCTCTTAAAATGGTCATGTTGCAGTTCTTCATATGGGGTTTGGCCTACTCTAGGTTAATGGGTAAATCTTTGAACTTTTTGAACTTTTTATTCATACATTTAGGCCTCTGGTCATTAATATATATAATACATTTATCATACAATTGAAGTGTGTTTGCTCAACTGTAAATGTAGTAAGGTTAAATAAAATCATAGCCTAGTAAATCAGAAAACATTATCACATACTGGGAAAACATGCTTTAAACAAGCAATTTCAAATTTTTTTTAATCATATTTTCTTTTTTTGTTTAAATCAAGAGATAATTACAGTTTAATAACTTAATCATGCCAAAACATATAATGGCTAATATTAGGCTGATATTCTGAACTCAAAAGTTAAAAGTTAATGGACCAAGATCAACTTTCTAACAGCAGTAGCGTTACTTCTATTAGACACATACCCCTCTTGACATGGACCTGTTGCAATGGTCAACATGTGGTTTGGGCTGCTACAGGTTAATAGGTGGAACATGACTATGATTATAATGACTCTGACAGTGGGCGCTGATATGTCCTGATAATGCTATATACACATATATTTCTCATGAAGAATGCAGATCTTCCCCATGTACATGTCTTGAACATATCATTAGTCTTGGAAAGGGCTCAATGTTTAGCCAATTGCCAAGCAAATCCACAAGTTTTTGATGAATATGCAACTGATGATTTTTTGAAAATATTGTGGATAAAGGAGGCAATGAAGTAAGAGATTCAATTCCATTTATAGCACTATGTGGACATCATAGCTTATAAATTGCTCATTTATTGAATCATTTTAGCAGTTGTATATCCCAACCATCATTCTCCGGAAAGTATACCGGCACAGAATCGCCACCATGTTAGAGTGCAGCAAAGACATAGAAGATAGTTACATAACGTCTAGCAAGTATTTCTATGCCAATGTCTGCATACAGCAAAGACACAAAATCGTAACATTGCTTCTCCTTAGCATAGCAAGTATTCCTATGCAAATGTTGGAGTGCAGCAAGGACACAAGATAGTAACATTGCTTCTACCTGCCTTAGCAAGTACTTCTATGCCAATATCAGAGTTGGGCATATCAAAGAAACATCATAGTAGCATTGCTTCACCCTGCCAAAGGGTATCTGTATGCCAATGGTGGAGCACAGCAAAGACACACGATCGAAACATTACTTCTAGGTTTCTCCATACCATAGCAAGTATCTCAATGTCAACTAAAGCGATACCTACAGGAGCACAGCAAAGACAAATGATACATTTGGTAAAATTGCTTCTAGTTTTCTCCATACCTAAGCAAATATCTCAATGCCAACTAAAATGATACCTTCAGGAGCGCAGCAAAAACATATGATAAATATAGTATAATTGCAACTAGTTTTCTCCATACCTAAGCAAGTACCTCAATGCCATCTAAAACAATACCTACATTTCAGTAGATTGTTTATTCCGTGGCCCAGCCCAAGTGTTATGACAGAAGCGATAGCTTGGGAATGAAAGTATGTAGAAGTCATGCCTTATCATACTCTTATCTGTAGATTTATCTGCTTTACATTTCTCCAGGATAAGACGAAACCAAGCTTTGGAGTGAGTAAGCTTTATAAAGGTTTAATGGAATTTTTCTTAACCCTTTCCCATACAACAAATTTTCGACTGTCCCAAATTTAAAGAGTTTGCAGACGTCATTTCAAAATGTGATGAAATTGAACAATATTCTTCAGATAGAGCAGAAAACCTTGTGGGAAAAGGAGAAATTGCTCGTTACAAGCAATTTCTCCTTTTCCCACAATGTTTTCTAAAGTCATCTGCAACAAAGTGGTCAAATGTCGTTATTGTTCGGGAAAGGGTTAAATGGAATCTTTCTTAAACAACAGTGTAGAGAGTTAGAGAGAGAACGCAAGTACCTTGATGAACAATCAAAATTGCTCATTGCACTTAAATAATCATTGGCTACTGTTTCTTAATTATTCCATTTCCAAAGAAATCTTAGGTATTATTGGTCTTTTGCCTGCTGTAGATAGAAATATTCTGGTAAAACGGTGAATCATTCATATCAGCAATTACCCGTTTGTAAAATCCTTCTAAATCAAAGATTTGAAAACTATTTCTGATTAACAAAACATGGAAGACAAAATATTGTTTTATGCAATTTGTTACGAAAATTTACAACATAATTATGTCAAGAGTCCATCCTTTTAGATAAATAATACAGCATTATAAAGAACATTTAAAAAATCAAGCAAATTACAAACTGCACAATTCTTTTAAACAAAGTTCTATATGCCAAAGAATTTATAATTAATTAAGATAATGATTACTTATTTCTTACCTTACAAAACTCCTCCCTTTGGGACTAATATTAAAGATACCTTTCTGGTTCATTTCATTCTGTGAAACCCTTCCTGATGATTATCACAGACCATTTGGTAGAACAAGATCTTCCTATGTATCTAGTTTAATCACCTTGTTTTAGGAACATGTACTTGAATAAATAGCCATTTCCTGTTTGACCCTTTTACAGATCCAATAAGATTGTCTTTGTAGTCTGTAGCCAGAACACAGAGTTCCGAGAAAAAAGGAGGGGGGTAACACTCTACCAGAAAATAAAATTGTGATACTTAAAAAAGTCTTTATCAAATCCAACACTTTTGGCAATAATACGTACATGTATCATAAGAAAACGTGATTCTGTGCCTTGTGTTTTAACCAGAAAAATATGAACATACCCGTTGCCTACCTCATACTTTTAAAATTGGGATAAAGAAGTATCATTTCACATGGAGCAAATGCTTTGTCATATTCCAAGTTTCTTTTTTCAAAGTTTCATTTGAAACATTCTTGCCAACGGAGGATGTTGATAAACCACATCCAAACACAAACAATAAAAGCTTGTTAAACTCATAAAATTTCTCCTATCTAATCTTCTAAATTTTTAAACCATGTTTGTTTAAAAGAAATCTTCCATCGGTGCACATATTATCATTTATCCCTGCTTGCTTTCCAAAGGAAACTTGCCGTGGTCACCACTTTTCCACATGAGGTACATATACAGATTAAATATGGCCATTATATAGATACTAGCATTTGATAAAACATGGGCTTTATTGCTACTTATCCCGGGAATCATGGGGAGGAAGGTCATTCCGTTTAATCCTGCCATGTACCATGATATCCTTTCCTGCGGCCTTAAAGGTCAAGACCTGAGACTTCTTATTTACAACAATGTAGTGCATCTCTCCCCGTTGATATGATTCAAGGATTTACTTAGTTTCCAGCGGCCCGTTTTACTAAACAGTTTACGCTTAAGATTTGCGTAAGTCTAAAACAAAGAGTCCTTTTATTTCAATATTTGGCAAAGCAATATTGCAAAGTAACACATCATTGGAATCGTCTCTCCGAGACGCTTCCAATGACGTGTCACATTGCAATATTGTACTTTCATTGAAGATGTTATCCATGTTAATCAATTATGACTAACGCAAACATTTTCCGTAAGTTGTTTAGTAAAACGGGCCCCAGGGTACTGCTTTACAAAACATTTATGCTTAAAGTCTGCCTTAGTTCAAAACAACATTCCCTTTTATTTCAATAATAGACCAAGTTATATTACATGGTAAGACGTTAATGATATCCTTTCCTGCAGCCTCAAAGGTCAAGAGCTTAGCCTTCTCACTAACAATCATCTAGTACCTTTCTCACATCGATATGATTCAAGGCTTGAAGCAAAAACTAAACTAAGCAATATTGCATAATAACATTTCATTGGAATCGTCTCTACGCGCCACTTCCAATAACGTGTCACATGACAATATTGTGTTTTCATTTAAGATACTATACTATACCATGTAAATCAGTTTCTACATTTTTTTTTTAAATTGTTTTATTAAACGGTACCCAAGTTCCCTAGAGGCAAGTCTTCTAGCTGACTCATGAAAAGTTGGAGGTTTCATCAAAAGGTTTGTTTGACTCTGCTCTCACTGATAAAAAAGTTTCATTCACTTATTTACATACATTTTTATATAACGTCAATTCTATTTTGGTTATATGATGCCCAACTCATAGTGATGGAGGAAGAGTCCAAACATAACTGCTCATACAGACAGGTCAAGCCAGGAAGAACCTTTCGCATTCTGCACGTCAGTCAGGAGACTACTTCTCATGCCGTAATAAGTTTGACAATCATGTTCCTCATCACCAGGATATATGAATTTCTTAATACGGAGATAAAAGACTTGTTCAATTGGACAGCAAAAGAATCTGAATTTTATCTTTCTTATCATTTAGTAGAAAACATTGTCATATAAGAATAACCTTGCTTGTTAAAAACAGTGGGGTTCTTTTGTGTAAAAGTTGTTTTTTTAGTTGTCCACATAATCGAATAAGTACCTAGTAAGAGGACCAAAGAGAAAAACACTACCTTCACAAATGTAAATTAATTTTCTAAGTACAAACTGTTCGAAAAAAACTGCTAAACTGCAATTCAATGCATTCCTATGTTACAAAATTCATTTGATGCAAATTTTTTTCAAACATGGTATTCAAAGGCAAAGTATACACTTGCTACAAATTACATGAAGGACTTAATTACAATAGCCAAGACACAAGTTTTCCTTTATTCAAAAAGAATGGTAAACTGTGTCAGCTATCCAAGCCATTGAAGGGATGATTCAATCTCTGTCAAATACCATTAATATTTCATTTAGATTATCTTCCCATCAAGTCCATATACACTGTCCTAAATGGGGCCATTAACACAGCTATGATTTAATTAAAAACTCATTAACCTTTACCACCTGCAGACGACACTTTTGTACTGCAGCAGACATCTTAAAAAAGCATTGTGAACATGGGAAAAACTTTACAAATCTTCTGTTGTGATATGTGAATAGGTTAAAAAAGCAATGTGGCAAAAGGAGAAATTGCTTGTGTTAAGCAATTTCTCCTTTTGTCACAGTGCTTTCTGAAAGTCGTCTGTTGAAAGAGGCAAAAATGTGGCCTTAGGTGTTGAAGCATTAACCTTTTCCCTTCTCCCATTGGTTTGCTTTTTTCAAGAAAAACATATCCATAAACAGCTGCATAACTGTTTTATAATCATCAAAAACATTGTGAGAAAGAATAAGCTGAGTGACCCATAAGAAATACACATTGGAATACAGCAGAGAAGGACTGCAAGGTCACCATAGCATGGTCAGCGTAAAATTGGACTTGACCGATGGTCAATGAGTTTCTGGTTGGTGGAATCTGATCAATGAAAATAATCATAACATGGGCCAACCATTACTGCATACCAAAGAAAACCCAATAGAGGATGTTGAACGTGACCATTTCAGCATGGTTGTAAATTAAGAATTATATTAATTTTTTCCTTGAATTGTAAAGACTACATACAAATTACGGACACCTGTAAAGACTTTTGCCAGTTCATAGTAGTTTGGCACTTAACCTTCATAAGCGTAATGCTTTATATATAAAGAGTGTTCGGTGTAAAACTAGCACTTGAGTCTTGCACTGAAGCCATCGTATTCAGCTTAATTTTATCAAAGGAGTGAGGCAACAAATTTGACAACATTTGACACATTGGCTGCACGGCACACATAATGGCTGCTTCACTCATCTGCTGTAAGTGTATTACACATTTGCTGCATAGCACAATTATTGCTCGAATCATTTGCTTTAAGTGTTTTATATAGTGGACAGGAAACCCACTCAGCTACTGAAGTAATTTGCAGCCAATCCAATTTACATCGTGAAAAGCACATTCGCACAAAAGTGGATCAAAATAAGATAACCATTGCAGTGCAGCAATGTAACAAAAAGAGAAAATTTGCTGCCATGATCAACAAAACATTTTCCCTTCATCATACTGTTTTCAAGTTTTAGTCTGCTATAGTCTTCTGTATCCAGGATAGGGTTGATTTAATCATGGCCTATCCCCCCAAACTCAATTTGCCATCTATCTATCTGGGATACAATAATAGACTGTAGAGATGCTTTCCCCTTTCTTACTTGTATTTTTACATCTCAATTACGAGTACTCAAGGAGGGATGAATGCTATAGAAACCTCTTGCATTGGCCAATGATCGCATTTGGAATGGTGTGACTTGACCTAAATGAAAGCATCAGCAGAGAGAATCTTCTGAGACATATTCCAACACATAGCTTTTCTCCCATTGGGAACTGATAAAAATCCCTTGTCACAAGCGATGGTTTTATTACATTTAAATTGTATCTATTTGTGTGTATGTGTCAAAAAACGTAAACAGTGGCCAAAGAAGGGAGATAAGAGTAATTAGCAATAGTATGATTGTTCCAGGCACAGAGATGGGAAAGCCTGCTTTTGACCAAAACCTAATTCAAGTATGTCCTTTGCTATGAGACTATTCCTAAAACAAAAGATCCATGTACTGGTTGATCATACAAAAAGCATGAGTTTTGATACATTTTAGTCATAAAGCAATTTGATGGTCTAAATGCACTAGTACTACGATGGGGCTCTGAAGTACCTTGCCAAAGGGTCAAATGCAATGTCAACGGCTTTTCAGCAATAATTTGGCTCTCCTAATACTAGGATGGGGCACTGAGATGCTTTACCAAAGAACACTATCCATAAAACCAACGTTATTTTGGGGCCTCGAACTCAAGGACCCCTGAGTAACAATATCACCACTTAACCATTAAACCACACAGGACCCCTAGCTGGTGCCTTAAAAAGTGGAAGACTTATCATAGTCTTGTGATGAATCCTTATAGTGAAATGCCGTAGGAACTGAAAGCATTGAATTAATCAGCTAACTAAAATATCAAAATATTTGCCTTTTCTTTCACCTTTGCCCTGAGAAACTAGAGAATGAAACTAGAACCTATCCAGAACTTCTGTTTTACAAACAGCCAGGAGGTCTTATGGACAGATTTATTGTTTCGTTCAGTAGGAGAATCTCCTTGGCACTGTAAATAAAATAACAGTTTTAACCCTTTCTTACTCGTAGACAATTCATTCTTTTACTTAGGTACAAAAATAAATTTTGGAAAAACAAGACGGAACATTGTATTAATGACTGAATTTGTTCCACTTAAGAACGTTATCTGTTTGGTAAAGGGATTTGAATGTTTACTCATGAGTTGTGCATTTTTTTTAACCCTTTCCCAAACAACAAATTTTGGGTTGTCCCAAATTGAAAGAGTTTGCAGACGACATTTCAAAATGTGATGAAATTGGAAAATAATCTTCTGATAGGCCAGAAAACATTGTGGGAAAAGGAGAAATTGCTTGTCACAAGCAATTTCTCCTTTCCCTCATTGTTTTCCAAAGTAGTCTGCAACAAAGTGGTCAAATGTCGTTATTGTTTGGGAAAGGGTTAAAAGGAATGTTTAGATTTTGCTTCTGAGAATAACTTAAAACTGAGATGGCACCGACCAGTTTCCCTAAACATTTTCAGCACTTTGCTAGATGCCTAACAAAACCATTTAGATAAGAAAAAAAAAACTCGCAAATAAAAAGCAATTACTCTTTTGGTAATTGTTTCTATCAAATAAATTAAATGTAACATCCATGATATGTCGAGGTTTTAACCCTTATAATGCTGGATAATGCTGGATAATTTTCTAAAAACAGATTTTTGTGTCGTCTCCTTTCCGAAACCTTAAATTTCTGCTTAATTTTGATGAGGAAAGATACTTGGAGTGGCAAACAGGTTAGATCACAGGCCAGCTGCCAATATACTTGGCAGCTGGCCTTGATCTAAGCTGTTTGCATAAGCATAAGGTTGGTTCCAGCACTTTAAGAGTTAATTCCTTGAAAATGACTGGAGGATGGTATAAAATTATGGTGTATAAAGATCAAGTTGAATGGCCGTAAGAGCCGATACCGTTGTCCAAACACTCAATTTTATTCTGTTAGTGTGAAAATGGTGTTTTCAACAACTTAATAGTTAACAATCTGGAGCCTGTATTCATTGAATAACTATGTTATCAGATCCAAAAGCCTTCAAATTATTTTGAAATCCATCACATACCATCTGTACATACATAGATATATAAACACAATTCATCCTAAATCAAATTTGCTCAAATTAGCTATTATCATTTAGTATCACATGACAAAACATACAAAAACTGTATTGTTTCTATGACATTTAATTTTGACTTCCAAGGAAATTGTCTCATGTGCAAACAAACCCCTTTAAATCCTATTTTCTGGCCACTTTTTCGAATCATTATCAAAAGAAATTCTTTCCTTGACGTCTGTGCAAAGGTGTGAAATTGTTCAGCCAAACATTCCGGCTAAGTTGCTAATTGAGTTATATGATGATGCTCTGATAAGCCATTTAACTACAGAGGTGGTCTAAGACAGTTGGGTATATTTTGTGCCAAGTTTACACAGACCCCAGCCAATACAGTGACAGGTTCAAATAAATCAATTATTTCGGGTAAAATAACTCTTGAAATAATTCTCAGGGATAAAATAATACCTCTCTAGTTAGAAGTGGAACCCTGTGCAGTGGTCATGCCAGAGTCTCCAACTTGGGATTATCTGTATTTCAGCAAGTATTAAGCTATTGGTTTGTTTTTACGGGCTTTTACACTGTGTCAAAACATTTTTAGTTAAATCACTGTTTTCTTGATTTCATTAGTGCTAGGCTAGGTTCTGAAGAGTTATTTCCACAAAACCAGAGGTACTCAGATGGGGCTTTACTTGAGTTTTACAAATATTCCCCGTATTGAATGCCCATGTGCCTTGTTCAATTGACTCATAGACACTTGATTTGAAATTGCTACTTTCCTTGACAATATAGAAGATGCCTGAAGCAATTGGAGCTGGTGATGCTCCTTTTATACATAAAGCATTTCAAAAAACAAAAAATGCTTTTAATGATTGCATACAGAGGGGATTAGGTGTACCTTTTTGTAATTAACACCAATTTCATGCAATGTGTGGCATGGCCTGCAACATAAAGGAGCCAAGTGCAAAGCACATGAATAGATGAGATAGTTCCTAGATCAATGTTGTACTTATTAATCATCATCTGTGGTTTCCATTAGTAGTGTTTTATGCCAGTTTGCTCAAGTAAACAATGAGCAACTTCCCCTTTCTCCATTGGACAACATCGAGCGACTTTTTGCAATATATTTTAGAATATATTTGATCAGTTGAACAATTGGCTTTTATGTTGTTTGATAATTTATTTATCTATTTATATGGGTTTTACAGCGTGACAATATTATTTCATTTATGCACCTGCTCTTGATTATAGAGGAAAAGGAAGAGGTAAAGTCGTGAAGAACCAGCAGCATTCCGTAAGACAGTCAGGAGACTACCCATCATGAAAATTCAAAAGCCATCACCGGGATTTGAACCCATGCAAAGGCCATGTGATTTCAAGTTCTTTACTCTCACCACTGCGCCACAGAGGCTATTTTCTTTTACGATGTTTTGTAAAATAAACATATTTACTCCATAACAAACAAGCAAAGGGTTCATTTATTTCTACCCTGGAACACCAGAATTTGATTATTCCTTGATCAGAATATTGGGGAAGTGACTGCACCAAAGCATGAAACATCAATGATCATTGACTGCACTCTATGCCCCCTCTATGAGTTTACAGAGTAGAGGCAAGACGGAGATTTTTGTCAGAAATGATGTGTCTGTACTCAGTTGACGTCCCCCGAAGTCATAATAGTTCAATATCTTGAAGGGTAATATACAAGGTCTTGATAAAGAAGTCTCTCGGTGAAGTTTGCATGCATAATTCAAAAACTGATCATGAGTACACTATTTGGGAGGTACCAATAGTAAAGATTTTAGTGCATGAAGAAATAAAGAAGTTAGTTTAAACTTATTCATTTTACAATGATTGTGACGAAAGCTTGAAGCTTATTGAATTCACCCTTGACATCTGCTTCCTGAATACTAGTACTAGGTACTAAGACACCAGCACTTGGGCCAATGTATGGGTAAGGCCTGGCATTTTCACCTTGCTGCTACCAAGGATCAAACTCAGTACCCTTAGTACCAGAGGCTGAAGCACTGCCACTGCATGACCATCATCCACAGCAAAAATGAAGCTAAAGAAGTTGGGCAATAGAATATCTTATTACATTCATACTTATCTTGAGGAGACAGCAAGTTATAATGAGTACCCATACTAAAGCTTTAATTGACCAAATAAGTCAGAAAGAGGAAAACCCTATTTTGTTGGCGGAACTCAATATATTACAATTTGAATCAATTTTAATGAAAGCAGAAAACAATAGGTCTATCTCTATTTCAAAAGCTATTAAAAATTGTATTTGCTACTAATTTCAATTCAACATACATTCCTGCTCAAGCATCTATCCCCTCCATATTACATTAAACCCAACAGTTTTGCCATCACAAGCAAAAATAAAGTGTCCATGTCATCATTTCTCTCATTTGTCCGAATAAAAGCCCCAACAAGTAATTGTCCAATAATTTACTTAGCCTAAAGTACCTCTCGGCATAAAACGAGACAAGTTATCATCACGTTCGCACCACTGTTTACGGAGAAACATTTCCTTAGTATATTCCATTACCCCCATGGCCTTTCTACGAGGCAAATTGAAAATGAAGGCGAGCAATGGCTTTGGGTAATAATATTGACTTACTTGATGGATTTTCCTTACCAATTTTGGGGATGGACTGATGGCTCTCCAAAAATATGTCTGTTTTTTCTTTAACTATCGTAACACATGTATCGGTTGTTAATGAGATTCTGAGGATTATTGTGAGAGTGCAATCTAACAAGTATCTTATATTATTATCTTATGTTTCCAGTTTAATCAGAGTTCACTTGATTTCATGTCAAAAATTTAGAAACAACAACAACGTTTGGTTAGATTGAGATTTTAATGCCATTTTTAACAATAATGCAGTCAATTCCCAGCCAGCAGGGCATTTATATATGGTCCTGTTAATTCCTCACCAGTACTGCATAATATTTTTTCCAATCCACTGAGCAATTTCCCATAAGCACATAACCAATCAGTGCTGAGAGACAAATAAAGCATGTTGTTTTACCTTCATTTAAAGATTGGAAAGAGGGTTGGACGATGCAGGCCTTGACCGCAACTCATTCCTCCGAGCAATCATTACTATTTTTAGACATAACTCTGATGAAAAAAATGAAATAAAATTGTGTGGTACACAATTTGTCAAAACAGCCCATTGAAACATCTATAATAAATAATGCAGGCATTATAATGCCATAGTAATGTGTATTTTCGCTATGTTTTACCATGTTGTTTTGTGATTTATAACTCATTATGCCCAGTTTTGCAGATTTCTAAGCCCTAGTATGCTTTTAAGTTTTCATATCTTCTAACTGTCCTCTGCCATTGCTTTGAATTTTCGATCCCCCCCCCCACACACACACACCACACAAGTTGCCTAATGGGGTAAATGATTAAACGATATTGTTATATAACTTCCCTATGTTCCTCAGGAATAAGGGATTAAACACGATAAATATACAGGGGTGATAATCAATATCAACTAGGAGAGCAATTTCCCCAAAACGAGAACCAATTTTACAAGTACTTGCGAGGAGCGATGTTTTTTTCACCCAAACTTGACGGAAACGCCAACATATTACTTGTCTGTCATATACAATAATTTCAAACTTTTTCTCCTTTTTCTTAAACGAAAATCATTACACTGACTAGGAAATATGCGCATTTGGTTTCTCAGAACTTTCTTACTTCTGAAATATATCTTGACTACTTTTTCATCACCTTTCCTGTAAATATTCATATTTTCAAACACTTTCTACTTGTGAATCAAGAAGTAGTTAAGAGTCTAGAGAGGAAAATTCTTGTTATTAATGATACTCATTTTGACGATATTTTTTTTCAAATGTTGTCTGCCACAAAAGTGTTCAAAAGTGGATCAAAATCTTTACAGTTTAAAATGTTTCAATGTTTCAACTACTAAGGTTTTCAAAATCAATGTGTCAGCTACTAAAATGTTCAAGTGTTTTTAGCTAAAAAGATGTTAAATCTTCAAAGATGTCCAATTGCAGTCCAATACAATGTCATTCAATTCTCTTTTGAGCTACAAAGGTGTTAAAAGTGCTACATCACAGCAATTTTTAACCCATGAAGAGTCTGTATGCATGAAGCTATGCTTTATGATCAGCATTTTGTGGATACCTTATTTGGCATAGAAATATGCATACTATACTGGGAATTGGTAAATTGATTGATTGGCCATGTTAGGTAGCACTAAAGCTTGTCTTGGCCAATGGAAGAATCAGGGGACCCATTCTTACTGGAACTAGATATGTAAGGATTAGACAATTGGCATCTGACATGCATGTGTTTATCAAATCCCAGAGGTCCTCATATGAGGAGGGTATTTCCAATGCCAATTCCTTTTTTTATGGGTTTTACATCACATCAACATTATTTCAGTTATGTAGCGATGCCCGACTCTTAATGATGGAGGAAGACCCCATACTCAACTGCCCATACGGGCTGGTCAAGGCGGGTAGAACCATCGGCATTCCGTAAGTCAGTTGGGAGACTGCCTCCCATGCAAATCCATATCCCTCTCAGGATTTGAACCCACGCAGAGAGGGGCCATGTGATTTCAAGTTCTGTACTCTAACCACTTGGCCACGGAGGCCCGCCAATTCCTTTATCCATACCTTTAAAAGACTACTATTGGCATCTGACATGCATGTGCTTATCGAATCCCAGAGGACCTCTAATAAGGAGGGTATTTCTGATGCCAATTTCTTAATTCCTTACATTGAAAAGACTATCTTACAGTATTTCTAAAGTAAAACTATTATTTCTTACAAAAGTCTTGAGTTGAACCCTCCATAAGTTTTTTTTTTTTTCAAGATTTTTCTTTATTCCTTATTTTTAAAAGACTATCTGACAGTTACTTTCAAATGCAAATTTGTCATCACTCACTAACACTTGTGAAGAACCCTCTACAAGCTATTCTTTTTATGTTTTTTTATTTATTCCCTACCTTTAAAAGACTATCCTACAGTAATTCTAAAACAAATTTCTTTTTTCTTACTTATATCTCTTGTCTGCTTACTAAGTCTTGTGTAGAACCCTCCGATAAGCTATTCTATCTTAGACTTTAAGAAACAAATCCCTTAATATTTCTTTATAACCAGTGCACTCAAAGTCATTCCAGCTCCTTTTAAAATTGGAATGACCTTTCTTTATCCAGAAAAAAAAATGAGGACAAAGGGCAAAAGTCAAAGGTCAAGGGTACTCACTTCCGAAACTCGTCCTGAAGTGAGGCCAGCCTGGAGCGACAGTTGTCGCTCTCCTTGGTCATTTCCTGGAGCCGATGTTCCGCCTCCGCCCGGAGCATCTTCTCGTGCTCCAGCTCCTTGGAGAGCTGCTCCTTCTGGAAATAGACAAAAAGTAAATAAACATTAGATCAAGGTTTAACAATAGTTTAACATTTTTTAGTTATAATATGGCATTTCTCTTATCAAAAAAAGGACTCCTTTTATTCACGGAGAAAAGGTGTTTAACTTTCAAAATTCAATACAACATACAAAACTCATGAAAGCATTACAATGGCCTTGTTACTTTTGCTAAACATTAAAAAAAATGGAACAAAATACATCAGTATCATCATTTTCTCTCTTATTTTACATTTCTTTAAATAAAACATTCAATTCTGTTGTATGATGACATGATAAGGACATAAGGGTAACAAAGTCCTTTCTATGCAGTCCTTCAAAAATCTACTGGGTTTATCCTAATTTGTTCATGCTTATGTCATAGCAAGTTCTGTTCCGAAAAGGAAGAGTACAGTAATATCGCATTTATCCCTCAAGATTGGCCTCAGTAGCAAAATAGGCCATCAATATTTCTGGACAACTTCATTGATCTTCATAAACATATCAAGCTTCTAAGACGTTTTTCATCTCAAAGCGCAAAACTGTTTTCATTTTCATACCATAGAAAACAAGTCATATATCACTCAAGAAAAAAAGACATTTAATCGAGGCTTTAGTAAAACACCCCTTACAAGGCTCCATGAAATTTTCTTGGCTAGTCTGAATTGAAATTTATAGCTATTTTCAACAGTATTTCATTTTTATCACAGTAGTCAGAGCAGCTAGCCATGTTCCAGGTATTTTGTCACCAGTACTGCACAAATCTTTCCAACTTGCCAAAAACTTTCTCATTTGATCATGATTTGTAAATAGCAATAGAAGAATAAATATAAATGAATAGACTTCTTTAACTGTTGGAAAGAAAACTTTCCAAACTAAAAAAAAATCGCTTATCAGCAGTTTCTTTCCAGCCCTGAACACTTTTTAGACCCTTTTCCAAAGAACAACATAAGTAGAATAAGACGTTGTGCGTAGTGTTTCAAAGACCATAAGTTGAATCCTATTTGGTTGGCACTCATAAAAATTGTCTCAAAGAGGCTGTTGTAGCAAGTCCCCTCAATATAGGGTATACAAAAGGAATGACATAATTAGATAAGGAAATGGGAATCTTTATCAAAGGCCTTCAACAACATAGGGTTTACATAGGCAATTCAATTGAATTCCTACAAGTACGGGTTTTAGGGAAGACAAAAAAAGTTTTCAAGGGAAATTATTGCCTTGTCAGTCCTGCTTATGCCTTGTCAGTCCTGCTTATAAAGCACCACTTGAAGGTTCAGTGCAAGACTGTATATAAGTGCTTCATATTTATGAAGCAATTACTATAGTCTTGCAATGAACCCTTGCCCTGAGCTTTCTATGACATAATAGCTCAAATCTACAGGGAAATGGAAAATGAAATCTATTGATTTGATCAAAAAGTTTCCGAAAACCAGAGTTATATAATGACAAATGAGTTTTTGAGTCAAAATGATACGCTCAAATTGATTCGGAGCTTTTTTTTTTGTCCTTCCAGATTTTTCAATTTTCTGGGGCAAAACATGCTACATTGCCCTATCGCCACTATGATGTTTTTTTTATGTTTTGCTCCATTTTGTAAGCATCAGCATACAGATAAATTTAAATAAGCTTCCGTCACAATCAATGTAAAATAAATAAGTTTAAACTAAGTTTAAACTTAGTATAAATATATGAAAAGGTTAAACATTCTTTTGGGGGTGTATATTTATTGACAAATTTACTTAATTATTTCGTGGATGCAGTGGTAGTTTTGTCTCTGGTACCGAGGGACTTATGCTCAATCATAATTGCAAGGTGAAAATGCCCACCAGTCAGCCCACCTACTGGTTTAATATTCACAACTTTGTGTCATCTGCTTTCCAAAACCTAAAATATATGCTTAATTTTGATGAGGAAAGATACTCAGAGTAGCAAACAGGTTCGATCACAGGCCAGCCGCCAAATTACTTGGCAGCTGGCCTGGATCTAACCTGTTTGCATAAGCATGAAGTCAGTTCCAGCACTATAACCCAATGATACAAAGAAAACATTATTTTTAAATCTTGCAATTGTCGTCTGCTATTGCTTCCAATTTGGTACATTATCATTGGAGGGAAAAGGTTAAGTAGGTAGGGAACTTGAGTGAAGTCAGAAAATCTCGAAAAGACTCTGAAAGAAGCACTTGTTTGTCATCCAAAATTACCCAGAATCCATCCGTAAATTACCCATAATACCCTATAACTTCCTGTTTGAATTCTCCTTTGTCACAGTAACGTCAGCTTTGAGAGACTTATTTCTATCTTTGTGTCACCCTCTTGAGATGAGTAATGCCACACATTGACATATTTGTTGTACACGTCTTGCGAAACCACTGTGACAAAAGGTATCTGATGCAGACGTCTTTCGAAACCAAAATGACAAAAGGATAAATTGTTCATTACGAGCAATTTCATCATTTTTTCAAAATAATTTTTTTCCTTTAAATCTTTAGGAAAATGCTTTTTTTTATCACTTTTTCACGTCGCCTGCTGTTTCATTCAATTTTGGATCTGTAGGAATTTTCATATGGGGGAAATGGTAGCAGAAAATTCTGACAACTGCTACGGCAAAAGGAAAAACAGCTCACCAAAATCTAATACAGTCAAACTTGTGTTAAGAGGCCAGCCTATGGGACAGAGTAAATTGGTTGTTTAAGACAGGTTGGCTGCTTAACACAGGTTGGCTGCTTAACACAAGTTGATGTACACTATAAATCTAACAATGGGACTTTCTGAAGTGGTTGTTTTAAGGCAGGTTGGCTGCTTAAAAGGGTTGCTGCTCAACACAAGTTAGACTGTATTCAATTTCAAATGCTTTTTTCCCCCCAACTTCAAATTTATCCTTTACTGTTGGTTTCAATATGGATATAGTTTAACCAATAACCAAACAATTACGACACTTAACCAGTTTGTTGCAGATGACACTGGAAAACATTGCAGGAAAAGGAGAAATTGCTCTTAGCAAGCAATTTCTCCTTTTCCCACCATGATTTCTGCCCTATCAGAAGATTATTTTTCATTTTCATCACATACTGCAAACTATTTCATATCGGGAAAGTCGAAAATTTGGCATTTGGTAAAGGGTATAAGAATAATGATATAAGTAATGTTTCCCCCGAAGTAATTGTGAGTTTATCAAATGTAATTTGTCACAGAAAGATATTTTATCGGAATACTTATTTATAACAAATGGTAAATGCCAGTTTCCTTAAATTAAAACCTGATTTAAAGCACAAATAAACTACCAGAATGTATCATTAAATTTAGTGTTTGGCATACACTTTAGGACAGAGATAATCAATATTCAATTGGTGTTTGTTGTCCCTACAATACTAGTGCAGTCGACTAGTGCACATGTCCGAAACAGTCAGTCTTCGACTGCTATTTCTCTGCTGAGTGTTAGACATAACACTATTATATAGCATGGGTTTTCATATACCACCAGAACTGGAAAGTTGATGTTCAACTCATGCGGGGTACACATTATGGCAATCATTGGCAAAGGTAGGTGAAAAAAGCAAAAAGTCCTGGGAGCGCAGCCATCTTGTTATGACTATGCTATATGACTAAATTACTGTTGAAAATAGTATAAAACCATATCGAAAACCCCACAACATGGTGATGGGTTAAAACATATGTTTTTGATACAAATTACCCTGCCGCCTTACTCATCTCTAGGTTTGATTATTGACTCAATTTTCCACAATTTAAGCCCCCTAACGACTAATAGTCCCTGATCAGAAACATCTGCCGAAGCTAGAGAACCCTTACCTAAATGTACAAATGGTTTATCCACAATCAACATTATAAAAAGGTTGCATAAGATCATTTTAATACAATATTTGAAAAAGAAAATCGTAAATCCTACATTGTTGGTACTCAGTTTAACCGAGACAATTCAAATGAGTATCAACAATATAGGTTTTTGAGAAAGAAATGGAAAACAGGTTGCAAGGTGAATTGCCCCTTATCAGAAGTTTGGTATTGTGATCATAACATGGCAATGAAACTGGAACCAATAAGAATCAAAGTGAAGAAAGTTACACTTTACAGTAAGTTAGTGAAAACTGGTGTTAAGCTCATAAAGTCATTAAATATGTTGGAAAGCTTAATATGTTTCAGGTGTGCATGTACTGTTAAAGTAAAAAAAACGCATATGTTTATCAACATACTGTAGTGTATCAAAAAAAGTTGTTAGAAAAAGTTCTTGATTGCTTGATTGTTTCATTGGCTTTGATACACAAATAGAAATAGCTATTTTCAAATGAAATGAAGCATGTTATAAGTGCAGGTGTTATTCCTTGCAATTTTTACATGTCCTACTTTGCCGTCTAATGTCCCTTTCAAATTTTGATTAAGAGAAATGGATAAAATGGGGTAAAAAGGGAACAATTCTTACCATTCAACCCCCACCCCATAAAAAAGATTGATTAGATAGTTTCTGAATTACTACATGATTTTAGTATCTGAATTTACTACATATAATATCTGAAATTGAACATGACTTTAGCCTCTAAAATAATACATAATTTTAGTATCGATTCTAGTATCAGAAACACACCCTATCCAGAACTATGGCTTATGTTAAGAAATAGCATACACCACGGCTGTTATACGTCCCTAATGCAGCAGCATTTCAATCAAACTCCTGCAAAAACATGGTACATATGGAATTCATTTCAAGGCCATAGGTTCTGTACATTATGTTTATTGTTTGGGGAATGAAACAGCTCACAACATAAACATGGGTTAATGTTCTGGAGGGTAATGTTTTACTTCATAAAAAGTCTTTTATTTTGACCCGAGCTACGGAGAAAATATATACGCAAAAATGAAACAATGTAGAGATGCAGATGGTATCCAAAACTGGCATGAGAAAAGTGGCATCCAATTTTGATTCATTTCCAAATCTCCACCAAACTGTAAATTTACACAATTCCAGGGTTCAATGCAAGACTATAGTAAGTGCTTCACAAACGTGAAGCACTTACTATAGTATTGCATCGAACCCTTTGCATTAATACCCAACACCACATTTTTGCGTCTTGCAGAAGGTGATAATAAAGTACCTTTGGCTAAACAATTGTACAATTCAATGTCTATCAACCATTTTGGACCTGTAGCAAAATCCCTTGTGGAGGATACCAGATTCCAAAAGAATGCATCAAAATCTAAAAATAAATCGTCAATAAAACACATGGCAGCCGATTAGGGGCCATAAAACCCCTTGATATCTCCTTAATCACTAAAAATAACATTAGACATAATTCAAATTTCCAGAGCTACAGCCTTGAAACATTAGAACCTCAAGAACTTCAATTTGTTTCGGGTCGTTCCATATACTCATAAACAGCTGAGCGGTAAGAAAGTAACCATTGATTTTTATCAAAAGTAAACTTTGACAAAGATAATTGGTGTTAATTGCATTAATTGCAGACATTTATTTCATAGCTTATAGGTTGACTTTCAAATTAAATGTGAAATGAGAGTAAAATATTTCCCAATCATATTGGATCTTTTTTCCGCATATATATCAGGAAACGCAAAATCTGGTTTTGATCCAATTGTCTGTAAAAACCAAAACCTTTACTGCACTTGTCCGTATGATGGTTTTAAAGCAAATTTCGGTACAAATTCACTTGTCCATTAAGGCATTTGAGCAAACTGGGCAATACAGACAATTGATTTCACCACCTCTGTATACATTGGTGGTTGCTTGTCAAATGAAATGTGAAGTGAGAATAAAAAAATCCTGATCATGTTTGATTGTTTTTCCACAAATATGTAAAAGAATAGTCGGCTTTCCAACCCCCAGCACTGTACAGGAGGTTCCCCTTCTAGAAACATGAGCCCCATTCAGGGATCAGAGATAACTTAACCCTTTACCAAACGCCAAATTTTCGACTGTCCCAAATTGAAAGAGTTTGCAGACAACATTTCAAAGTGTGAAGAAATTGAAAAATAACCTTCTGATAGGGCAGAAAACATTGTGGGAAAAGGAATAATTGCTCATTAAGAGCAATTTCTTCTCTTTCGACAATGTTTTCAAGAGTCGTTTGCAACAAACTGGTCAAATGTTGTTATTGTTTGGTAATGTGTTAACAGAGAATGGTACCTATTAGAAACCCCGGGCTTCCCTTCCTAGCAAAACAGAACTTCAAAGGGGGAGGGTATAAGTGTGTTTGGGGTTAAAAAAGTTCACGAATATTAAACTACATCTTCCGAGTGTCATAAAATAATAATCTCAGACCTTGAGGCGTGGAAGGCATCAAATCATGTACATTGCCAATTATTTGATTCCCTTCACATCGTTAGTAACTTCCATCAATTTTCTCAGGCCTTGACCATACAAGAATTAGGTGAATTGATTGACAATTTGCTAAAACGACAATTACAAGAGCCTGTACTTAGCCCCTGCAACAGATTCAAAAACTTATTCATGAATGTTCATCTATGTTAAACGTCATTCAAGAACATAGAACTTTTTTCACAAATTTAACACCAGGTTCATGAAAATCGAGTACAGATTCATGTATTCATTCATAGACTTGTTCTTGGTGCACATGAACCTGTTCTAAAAATTCATGAACAAGTTAAAAACAGCTTTTGTATTCATGAATGGCCACTAATTTTCTGCTGCAACTATTCAACATACCAATGAAACAAATTATGATGTACATAAAAAACGCAACATAAAACATTGGCACTGTCAAAAAAAATGTTATGCAAATATGCAGCACCATTCATTCAAGACAAATCTTATTTACTCGCCTGTTGAACGCATTCCCACCTTTGCGAGAAAAAAGAAACAAGTATGCACTTGAGGGGAGCACTTGCTTGGCAGTTGTACAATTAAGAAGCACTAGAAAAGAATAAAGTTCCTAAAGTCGGAGATAAGAAGTGCTCGAGATGTCAAACAAGATGCATATCAACCTGGGAGGTGGGATAGAACCATCACCCAATACCTCTACAAAATCCCCGATAAGAGGCTTATCAAAGACTTTCATATTTTGTCAATCGAAAAAATTTGATGAATCCTTTTTTGTTGGAACTCGTTAGAATCGTCACAAGACGATTCTAATGAGTACCAACAATAAAGGATTTGAAGAAGGAATAATAAAGATAGATAAAAAAAACACGCTTCTAATCAGGACATCCTTCATTTACACTATGGATATATCTCACTGATCAGAACTATTAAGTGTCAGGATGCAGTGATTGATTGGTAATTTGATTGACAGAGGAAAGGTGGGTGGTTAATTGATTGAGGTCTGAACCCATCACATAAGAAACTGTTCTGCTGTGCTACAGTGCTTAAGGTCTTGTGCATGTAACATTGCAAATTTTGGGAATGGGCCCGGTACCAATTAAGAAGCACTAGAAAAGAATACATGTACTTTGAAAAAAGTGTCTTTTTTAACATTGTTTGAATTCAGTTACAGTATAACTTGTGTTAAGCAACCACTCTTTTAAGCAGCCAACCTGCCTTAAACAGCCACTACAGAAAGTCCCATTGTTAGATTTATAGTGTACATCAATTTGTGATAAGCAGCCAACCTGTCTTAAACAGCCAATTTACTCTGTCCCATAGGCTGGCCTCTTAACACAAGTTTGACTGTATTCCTAAGAATTCCCAGACTTTTTTCTCTTTATTTTACCAAATTAGTTACAAAGTCATTGTGTATAAGTCATAGTGAGGTATATCAGCAATATTCTCCTTTCTCCAAGAATCCAATCTTTAATTTTTTTCCTAATTTCAGTTGCCTTCTGCAAGCAATTTCAAATCGGAACAATTACAAAATGTTCCTTCGGTAGAGAGTTAAATAAATGAAGTTAAGAGTCTAACCCTTTACCAAACCCTAACAACATTTGACCAGTTTATTGCAGACAACTTTGGAAAACATTGAGGGAGTAGGAGAAATTGCTTTTAACAAGCAATTTCTCCTTTTCCAACAAGGTTTTCTGCCCTATCAGAAGATTACTTTTCAATTGCATCACTTTTTGAAATGTCGTCTGCAATCTCTTTCAATTTGGGAGTCGAACATTTGGCGTTTGGTAAAGGGTTAATGAAGTAAAGAGTCTTAACATACATAAATGTCTTCAAAGAGAGTGATACCAGTTATTTTATTCCTGTTTTTCTCCCAAAATAAAGTTTTTCTGACATCAATAGGTAAATAGTTCTGGGTCCTATCTTGATTGTAAATGTTCTCTTGAAACATTAGCAATTTACAGCTGGCACGGTTTCCAGAACTTTTGATAATTCTCGGAATTCTCTAAATCCCAATCATGACATTGAAGTTTGACTGGTATATATCTGTCAAGATTGACCGACTTACCAATTAAGAGTAGGAAATAATCAATACATTTTCATTTCATGTTTGATCAAAGGGGCTTATAATTAGTGCACTTACTTGAATAAAAAATGTTTTATAAAACCAAGCATTTTTATCCAAACACTCAGCAATTTCAGCAATAATTCCTCCAAATAACAAAACAAGGCCACCTCGCAATGTGAGGAAACAAGCCAAAGCTAGATTCAAAGGTACAAAATCACTAAATGATAAATACCCCTGTGAAGAAATTAAGAACTTATTCACGAATTTCATGAATGTTCATTTAAATTAAACGGCCATTAATGAACACAGAACTTTTTCATGAAATTCAAGAACAGGTATTCATGTATTCATGAACCCATTCTTGTTGTACATGAACACACTCTTGATATTCATGAATAAGTTCACAACAGCTTTCTGTTCATGGATGACCATTTAGTGTTCATGAATGTTCAAGATGTTCATGAATATGTTCTTGAATCTATCACAGGGGTAAGCATGCTTATCTTGTAAAACTGAAAATTATTCCAAATTCTTCCTCTATATGAGTTCAGGTGCCTCAAAGAGGCCAAACTCCTCACAGTGATCTCCCTGTATGGGGATGATCACTGCCATCACAAATGTCACGTGACCACCTACTTAGAAACGAAAATGGCATAACAAGATGGCGGCAAAACTAAAAAAAATTGTAATCCATATTAGTTCTTTATTTATAAACAAAACCATTTTTTTTTTTCAACTTAACTGGTCAGAAATCAATACAAACAGATATTGTTACTAAATTAACTAAGATATCCAGTAATCTCTTAACAAAACAGCATCATTTGAATTTCATCCAAATCTGGATGAAAAATCTTGTGGTGGCAGTGGTCAATGCAGCGTAGCAAGGGGAGATCACTGTGAGGAGTTCGCAAAGAGGCTAGTGTATAAATCATAATGGTTAAAAGTGCAAGACACACTCCATAAACGTCTTCAAGGGGTATGAGGGAAATTTCAAACTTTGAAACTAAACTTTACCTGCATGTACAACTCAATATCCATCAGTCTTGGTGGGGAACAAGTCGACCAGTTACTTAGTACAGTCCGCATTCATCCAGCAGCACAAATCACTCGTTAATCCATTAATCCAAGAGTGTATTGACAATAGCAAGTTTCCCACACACATCCCTCTCCATACTACCTAAGTCACTACAAACTCCAAGCATCATAATAGCTTTGTAATAACTTAGCACTGGTAGGAAAGTCATCTAGATTGTAAGATGGTTTATTTTTTAGTTCCCTAAGATCTTTAAATATTTATTTGTTAGTTGGTTTGTTTGAGGTATATTGCAGTTTTCAACATTTTCCTCACTTTAACTGCAGCAAAAGTTTCATTTAATATAAGGAATCACAAGTTTTCTGCAAAGTTGTGGTTTAGGAGTTTGTTGGTGAATTAATGCAGTTTTTAAAAAAAATTCACTTTAGTCACAGCAAGTTCCATTTCATCTAAGGAGTCACAAGCTTTCTGCAAAGTCTTGTAACATTACACTGACATAGATCATTAAAGAATGATAGATAAACAAAGTTTATTGCCAAGTTTGGTTTAGCTTGAATCACATGGCAAGCTAATAATCCACCAGTTAGACTTCCATAGCAAATGTTCACAACACACATGTCCTGCAGATTTAATTGTAACTATTCAGAGGTACAGACAATGATGCATTTTAAGTCGTATTTCAATGATAATTCAATAAATCCTTGTTTGTGGTTAAGCATATGAATCGTCTCAGCAAGATGTTTCAAACAAGAGCCCATAGATTCTTTTTCAGAATTTAAATGATCATTCCATAAATCCTTCATTGTGGGTAAGCATTAGAATTGTCTCAGCAAGACGTTTCTAATGAGAACCAATAGGTTTCTTTTCACAATTTCAATGATCATTCCACAAATCCTATATAGTGGCTAGTGGCAACTTATTAGAATCGTCTCAATGAAACGATTCTAATGAGTACCAACAATATAGGATTTAGAGAAAAAATAAAGAAGATAGCATGGAGAAATGCACTTTTAATTTGAAACTATAACTAGAATAATGTGGCGGTATTGAAGAGCCATGTAGTTGCCCACTGTGGCTTACTGTTAATATCTGATGATATCCGAAAACGAACCATCTCTATCAGGACCACTAGCATAACATCCGATAATATCCAATTTAGAACAACCCTCATGCTTACTGTTCCATGCTAGAAAAGTATGATAATATCCAATACAGAACAAACCACTACCATCAGGATCATAACATCACATCTATCAAATTTTCTGATCATCCTGCGCTTGCATTGATTCTTGGCAGATTCTATCTTGACTGCGAAATAGAATATTGTTTTCTTATTTATTTCATCTCCATCTTTCAATCATATTGCATGTAGCATGTGTCTTCTTTCACATTGGTCTATCTCCCTTTAGGTTTAATAAGAAAAGATTTACCATTTACAAAAAAATCAATAGAAACTTTAACAAAATATTCAAGAATATTAAAATAACAGCTTTTGCAGCATTATGAGTTGTCACTTTATATCCAATAAAAGAAATCCAGTCAGAATTCACAAACTTTACCAACAAACTAAAAGAACTTAAAGAGACCCTAATAAAACCATTATGGATTATTATTTACTTAAGTACCAATTCAGTTCTGCAACTCTTACCAATATTTTCTTTATGAAAGTCCCATCAAAGTAACACATGTACTGTATTTTTCCTGATGAAGAACTAATATCAACTTCTAAAACATAAGCAATACATTTCTTTATGAAAGTCCAATTGTATCTCTTCTGATGAATTCCTAATCACTTCTACAACTCTAACCAATATTTTCCTATCAAAGTAACACACATGTATCCTTCCTGATGAAGACCTAATATTAAAGTCAATTGCTAATTATACATTCTATTTTTCTACAACTTAAAATTCACATAAAGTATTGCGCCCACTGCTTAAAATTACATCAGGTTAACCAACTGTTACACTTTGACAACTGAATCAAACAAAGAAAGTCACCCTCTTCCAATGACAGAACTATCAAACACCTTTAAATCAAACCCTTTTCATATTTCTTTATTTGTTAACCCTTATAGTGCTGGAACTGACCTCATGCTTATGCAAACAGGTTCGATCCAGGCCAGCTGCCAAGTTAGTTGGCAGCTGGCCTGTGATCTAACCTGTTTGCTACTCGGAGTATCTTCCCTCACCAGAATTAAGCAGCTATTTAGGGTTAAGGAAAGCAACTGACACAAAAATCTATTTTTAAAAAATCATTCAGCATTCTAAGGGTTTACTTTAAAACAAATTATTGCATATCACATTATCACTTTGACAAAAGATATCAATGATAAAATAAATCATATAGTTGTAATAATTTATTGTTGAAAAAAAATGCTCTTGGTATTGCCAAAGATATAGCCGAAACCCTTTTTCAGACCAGATGGTTTTGAAAACGTCAGAGGACAAATCATGAACAACTTTTAACATTTCCCTCTATAAAACCTCACTTAGACATATCTAGTGTAAGGGTCGGCTGTGACAAAAGGATAAATTGCTTCTAATGTCGTCTGCTGAATTGGACTAATTAGAAATTCTTATAAGCGGTATACTTAGGTTTAAGTTTAAGCTTATTCATTTGAGAAACAAGTTCTTACAACTTAGATTAATCATAAGGTTAATAGAGAGCTTGAAAACATCTCCAAAAGCTTATAATGATGAACAAAATGTTCCTTTTTTCAAAATATAATTTCTTCAAAAGAAGAAAATCGTCTGCTGCAAACACGTCCAAAGGTAGTTGATGGTAGAGAGCACATGAATGAGACCCTCGATTACTGAAACCCGATCGCTATTAAATTAAATCAATATCATTATTTAAGCCATTTTAAAATGGCAATAAAGGAAATAGTAATTAACTTTTAACATTATTGCCGCATAAATACTCATGATAACATATCACAAGAAACACTGAGAACTTTAGTCCAGAGTACTGGAAATTGTTGTTTTCTGCATATTAAGGCAGAGAAAGTCTATCGAACAGTGTCGCAAAATGTTGAATAAAATTCTCCCGTTTCTTTCAACGAGTATGGGTACCTATCTTATCTAATCCTGCAGAAGTTAAAGTAATTCAGATTTGTTAAAAAAGATCATTTTTCAGTTAAAAGAACTAAACAGTCAAAGCTGTATATTTCAGCATATATCTGTTATATTTTGACAATTATAGCACCATAAAATACCATGACATTTTTTTTTTTTTCGAAACATTTCTACCAATGCTCATCATAGTACCCCATTTACCCCTCAGAGACTTCTTTCCCCTTTCCCACACCAAAATGAAATGACCAAATGTAAAAAGCCTGAATAAACAAGTCTGCCATAAGAAGCAATTCATACTTATTCAAAAGGCAAGGGGTTTTACGGTTCAAATATATATACATTCAACATTACCTAATATTAAGGATTATTATCAAATCTCATATTCAAATAATTATTGTAGGAATAACCATTCCTTTTAAAAGTTCACACTGTTACATACACATTGACCCTTTTCTAATCCTATCGAGGTTTCTTTTTCATAACCCTAGCGATATTCAAATGAGTAAGTTATGAAAAGAAATTTGAATAACTCTTCAACGGAAATGCATGCCATTTCCGGTGTGCCTTTTGTTTAATTGTGTTTCATTCTAATAACTGTCTTACATAATAAAAGGGAGTACTGTCCATTATACTGTTAAACAAATTGGAACAATCTACAATATTGTATCTGGATCATTTTTTATTAACTTATTTAAGAATATTTTTGAGAACAGACGATAGTTTTAAGCAAATGATATTGAAAACTTTGAAATCCAAACATATTAAAGCCATGTCTTGCCTGAGAAAGCGTCATGCTGAGAATGATAATTGGTATTTGACATTTTATCATTGATATCAGATGAAAATGCCAGGACTAACCCACAAACTATATATCCAGAAAGCTGTCATCGGGAGTGAGCTAAATAAGCTTCAAGCTTCCGTCCCAATTGAAATATGCATTATGCATCAATGTGAAATAAATAATTCTTAAACTTGTAGAAAAAATAAGGATCTTAAATGATAATTATTCACAACAATTATCCACATGCCGATTGAAAGAGTTGCAACTAGTGCTTGAAAGTTCTGATGGATTCTACTAATGTGCTTGCTTTTCAGTTCTGACAGATTCTAGAAAATGTGGTATGCAGAATTTTCAGAACAATAAGCAATACACTATCCATAACATCAACATTTGCATGTATTTACCCTTTCTGAACTCACTTATTGTGGGTTCAGCACAATACTATAGTAAGTGCTTCACGTTTGTGAAGCACTTGCTATAGTTTTGCATTGAACCCTTGATATTACAAATTAGTATTCAAGCCTTTTATCTCTAAATTGCAACATAAACAACTTTTTGTACAAACTAATCACTTCACAGTAAATGAAACCACACAACTTATACTCCTTGCACGGGATAATTATGCACCAGGCACGAGACATAACATAACAAATCCCCATATCAATAATCATATATTTCATTCACATGAATATAAATCATTTGTAATGAATATCAAATCCATTTGAATGTCAAAACACTTCTCAGTATATACATATATATCAAAATGAAACATAGGTTGAAAGATTATTTACACTGCCCAATTCACCAAAAAAATCAAATAAACCAAATATGAATCTATTCAACACATTACTATAGAAACCTCTTTATTCCTCCATTCAAATGTGAAAACACTTCAATATATACATACATAAATCCTAAAAAAATGCAAAAAAAAGAAAAAAAACTTCCACATGAATATTACAATATGAATGTACCCTGCCAAAGTCATCATATAAATCAAATAAACCAAATAATTATGAATCTATTCAACACATTACTATAGAAACCTCTTTATTCCTCACATGCCCAGTCCCACCCCCAGTACTACTACTCTATTCATGTATTTCACTAGACTAAACAGTAAAGGTGTTCCTTACAGTACCTCACCCATATGCTTCCTTCTGTCCACAGTATGGGGTGGAGAGGGCTAGACCAACCTATAGAGGCATCTATAAAGGTGAATCTTTGGTCAGGTACCTGAACAGGTAAATTCTTACTTCTAACAAAACTGATTATAGGAGTATTCCCAGCCAAAATTATTATTTTACATTTCGAAGCATCATTAAAGGCAAATCTTTGAGAAAGATATCTGAATGGGTAAATTACAGCTTCACAAAATACCAATTGGAGAAATATTCATTCAACATAAATTATCATTTTACCTTTTGAGGCATATATTAAGGTAGTTACCTGGTCATGTACCTTACCAGGTAAATTATGGCTTCAAATGATACCATTTGGAGGCTTTCTTTCCAGCTAAAACTATCATACCTTTCTGATCTAAAGTAATTCTTTGGCTAGATACCTAAACAGAAATGCACAATATTATTATTAATTTTCATAAATGCATTATTTGAGATGTCATTTAACTCAATTAACTTTGTCTTTTCTTACAAAGGATCAATGGGTACCTCAGAATGTCCATAAACCTCAATTGTCAGTCTCAAAACATAATGACAGATATAAGGTGTCTCCTAAATATGAAGGTCAATTTGTATTCTAGTCTATTTCCGAGTCTTTCCCTAGAATGATGAGCTTTCCTTGTAGAGATCCACATAAAAATCGTTCTTTTCCGGCTTTACTTATTCCTTCTCCCAAACCTATGTAGTGAATACCCATTAAAATTCTCTAAAGAGACATTTCAATCAGAATAAATGAAGAATCTACAAACTACATTAATGATTCTTTCAATAATGAAAGCCAATTTCTCCAAGGCGTTGCCCACCTTAACCTCAGTTCTGGAATTTTGTTACATCAAATCTGATGTATATTCTCAAATCTGAAAAGCCAGGCTAATTCCCAACGGTTAATCTCGCCATATCATTTGTTACAAATCCCAACAGGGAACGGCACTCTGGGAACTTGTTATTGTTTTCACATGATCACCTAGCCCTAGCTCCGAGTGAAACTTAGCAGATGTCATAAAAAGAATCTTAGATATGAAAGTGATAATAAATGTATTTGAAATAAAATCATTGTTGCAAAAAAAAGCAATAATTTATGTTGTTGGTGTCATTAAAAAGTGACCCCATATCAAAGTGCCAAAAACTCCACAATTGACTGTTTAATAGATTAGTTTAAATTGATTTTGTTCCAAACAGATATAATTTTGATAATGATCATTTAACCTTTCGTCCAATACTATGACAAACTCAATTTATTAATTCCTTTAAGTGAAACAGTAAGGTAGACCCAGCCCTACTCGGATATAAGCATACAAATATTTTAGCCTTATATTTTGTTTTCATTTGGGTTTAACTCAGTGTCCAATGCTTGTCTTGGATTAACCATTACTTAGAGGCAAGGGGCCCGTTTTACTAAACAACTTACGGAAAATGTTTGCGTAAGTCATAATTGATTAACATGGATAATATCTTCAATGAAAGTACAATGTTGCAATGTGACACGCCATTGGAAGCGTCTCGGAGAGACGATTCCAATGATGTGTCACTTTGCAATATTGCTTCGTCCAATATTGAAATAAAAGGACTTGTTGTTTTAGACTTGCGCAAATCTTAAGCGTAAACTGTTTAGTAAAAAGGGCCCCTTGGGCTCTAAAGTGTCTTGCCAAAGGACACTGAAGTAAATTAAAGCGCTGCTGCTGGGGATTGAACCAATCACACCAGGGTCACAAGTCCACAGCCTTAACCACTGGGGCATGCAGTTACATCATTATGAATATTTGTTAAACATTAGAGAAGACTTTGCTTACAGTTACCTTTTCAAAAAGCTTATAACACATCATACAGAGTTTGTCCGTTTTTCAATGCCACGGAAAATGTCTGAAAGGTGAAGGCAATCTTCAGCTAAATCCCCTAACTCTACATAATCTTTACAATTTTCTCCTTTCAAATCCCTTCCACCAAATTAACTATCAGTATCATACCTACAAAGGGAGGTGTTGCATCATTATAAGACTTTTCTCTCTACTGCAAAGCCTATCTCCTAGTTATTTTCTGTTCCCTCATCTTATTTTTTAATTGTGTTATACGCTGTGTCATCAATCTTTCAGTTATGTAATGGCTTTCATGGATACACCAGTTTTAGGCTAGAGCTCTGAAGTGACTTGCCAAAGGATGCTCCGACGAAATCAGAGGTGTAGGTGGGGCTCTTACCCGGGATCCCATGAGTTCTTAATCCGCCATCTTAAGCACTGGGTCACGCAGAACTCCCTATTTCATTGGCGTTAAACCCATTTTCTTATATCTAAGTAGGTGAACACACTTCATTCAATAGCAGGATAGTATCGTTTCCATAGAAAACATAATTATTCATTCTTTGAAATAGTAAATGCATATAAATGTCTTTTTTCAATATTTCTACTGTGTCTTTTTTAAGAATGGTTTGGGGGTTTACCCAAAATAACATACAATTAATACTCTAGATTCTAGGTGGCTCATATGTTACGTGGGAGTCCCAAGTTCGATCTCTGCCTATGCTATAGGTTATGCAAGCGTGTCCTAAAGCAAGACATTGCAAAGTCTAAGCCTAGTACTGGTGAATCCCAGGAAAGGCACAACATGACTGAAAAATTATTGGCATTGCTTTGAACCTATAACAGAAAAAAGAAAGAAAACAGAGTAAAAACAAAGACTAGTTTTTATGCAGGTGGGCTGTGAAGATTGGGTAATTGAGTATGTATGAAAAACCATTTTGATGCAATGAAAAAAGGGAGGGGGGCGTTAATTTGAATAAATTTTTAATGATTATTCAGTTAAATGGGGTCGAGCAGGTTCCTTGGCATGCAAGACAGAATAAATAAATCTTGGAAACCTGCTTCACCAGGTGTTCAACTTTCAAACCCTCATTGTTTTAGAATTCATTACTTCATAATTGGCTCACTCTGATGCACCAGCAGCAGATATCTTTAAACCATTGACCAAACACCAAATTTTTGACAGTCCCAAATTAAAAGTTTGCAGAAATGTTCTGGTAGGGCAGAAAACATTGTGGGAAAAGGAGAACTTGCTTTTCCCACAATATTTTCCAGAGTCTTCTGCAACAAAGTGGTCAAATGTGGTTATTGTTTGGGAAAGGGTTAAGCCAACACTGTTACAAAAGAATGAAATTGTTTGTACTAGCAATTTCCAGATTTTTGGTAATTATCATTTTTATGCAATTTAACGAAGTTGCAATATCAGAAATTTGTTTGTTATGAACAATTCTCCTTTTCGTCACAATGATTAGATTAAACTTTTTGTTCAAGGGAATGACCCATAAATATTTGAACTTAACAACAATCAATTCCTGCACAAAATCACAAAATCGCAATATCAGAAAAAAAATGCAATGAATATATTCAATTTTGTTCAAAATGATTTCTTTGCAACTTTACAAAGTAAACACCATTTCTACATTCTATAATTGATGACTGTTGTTGCTCGCAATTTGGCTTTTTGTATCAAAATTCTATATGCTGTGGACGCAACAGTGTCACAGTGTACCCATAGGATGTAAAGGGTTTGAATGTTTCATGGTGCAGTGAAATGGTCCGCTAAATCAAATCTTTATGAATCGTTAAAATTACCTGTCTCACTTTTATCAACTGCAAGTCAACAAACAATCAGTGAAAGTTGCTAAGTTGCTCCTAATCTTGTCTGTCAACAAACACCTCCTAAACCCATTCCTTCATGTAGTATTTTTGGGCAGTTTGAAATTGAAAGCAACGGCAGACTACAATTAAAAAGTATAAATTCTACCTTTGTCTTTGTAGTTTTGGAGAGAGACCATTGGGGCAAAAGCAATTTTCCCCTTTTGTCACTGGGGTATTTTTTTTTTAGATTTTTCTGCAGCAACTAGGTGTGTTAAAATGTGTTAAAGCAAAGAAATGGTTTGAACAGCCACTTCTGAAATGCTGCTCTCACAGCTTTAAACTCAACATAATAAATTCACGGGACATATGCAACATTTTAAGCTGCACAATTTCAAATGACGAATTTAAATAAGACGCAAAATAAACCTTTCTAAATGAATTCTGCATTAATGCAAAACTATAAAAGAGAAAAGAAACTTTTGTAATGACTTAATTCACCGTATTATTTGATGGATTACATAAAGCAAATATGCTCCCTATTTCCATTGGTTGTTAGGTTTTATTAAAGTCTTTCACACCTAAGCTCGAGTTAACAGTCTTCAAACATCTGTGCTGTGAACAAAACGTGTTACGCAACCTAAACCAATACTGCAGATATTGATACATTTCGTTTAGAAAATCCCCCTTACCTTCTTGGGCAAGTCTTGCATGTTTTTTATAACCCATTACCAAACAATATGTCATTTGACCACTTTGTTGCAGCCGACTCCAAAAAACATTGTGGGAAAAGAAGAAATTGCTTGTGACAAGCAATTTTACCTTTCCCCACAATGTTTTTTGCCCTTTTAGAAGATTTTCTTTCAATGTCTTCACATTTTAAAATGTCGTCTGCAATCCCTTTTACAAGGATACCATATGAGGGAAAATGTTGATACAAATTACTGCCTGTCAACAAGTACTAAATATCAGTAATGATGTAACTTATATTTGTTTCCCCAAGATAAAAATGGCTGCCCCCAGATAAAATGGCCGCCTCAGCAATCCCCAGTCACAATGAGCTATTGACTATTAATAATCCTGATTATGCAAGTTCCTGTTTGAAGTCCTTGAAAAGTATCAAAGTATCAACATATACTTCTTATCTTATTTGTTTTACATTGAGTGCAAAGGAAGCTTGAAGCTTGTTAAATTCACTCTCGTTGATTGCTTCCTGGAAACTATTAACCAGTATTCGCGCCGATTTTTGGAGAAGTCATGGAAATTTTCACTAGGCCTAACGGGGATCAAACTCGGGACCCTCGGTACGCTCTTCCTCTGCATCTAACCTAAATCTGACTTCTCTTTGAATCCCATACTTCTAAATGATTCAATTTGTCACACTAGGCATTATCATTAATACAATAATAAGCAATTTCTCATTATGAGAAAAGGAAAGTCTGTTTGTATACCGTTATTAGCAACTACACTACAATAATTTATGTCATGATGTCAAAAATACATTAACAGTACTGAGACATAATAATTATGCTTGTGACAAGCAACTTCTCTTGTCACCATGGTTTCTTTAAAAGTCTTCTATTACAGAAGCATCAAACAGAACATAAATGAAGGGAGTATCTTATTGGTGCGACAAAAATTTAAACATAATATCAAGGGTTCAGCGCAATACTATAGCAAGTGCTTCACGTTTTACGTTTGTGAAGCACTTGCTATAGTCTTGCGTGGAACCCTCAATATGGTGGAAAGTAATTGCCCCAAAATTGATTACTAGACAAAGTTAGAGATTAGTTAAATCTCTTTTGCTTGGCCATCTTTCACTTTACAGTCAAACTTGTGTTAAGATGCCAGCCTATCGGACAGAGTAAATTGGCTGTTTAGAGCAGGTTGGCTGCTTAACACAAATTGATGTACACTATAAATCTAACAATGGGACTTTCTTTAGTGGCTGCTTAAGGCAGGTTGGCTGCTTAAAAGGGTGGTTGCTTAACACAAGTAAGACTGTATCTCGTCATTTCCATTCATCATAATGTCATTGATACATCACAACCCTTTCCCAAAAACACCTTTTTTTTATAAATTTTCTCCCCTGTGAAAGATTCAAGAACTTATTCATGACATTCATCAATGTTTATGAACATCAAATCGAGGGTTCCACGCAAGACTATAGCAAGTGCTTCACAAACGTGGAGCACTTACTATAGTATTGCGCTGAACCCTTGAAATGAACATTCATAGACACATAACTTTTTCATGAAATTCAAGAACTGGTTCATGAAGACATTCATGTACCTGGTCTTGATGTTCCAAAACATATTCTTGAACTTCAAGAACAAGTTAAGAGCAGCTTTAAGTTCATGAATGGCCTTTTAATGATCATGTTGCTTTCATATTAGAGATGTCAAAAGATCTTGTAGAAATATAGAAATATTGATATATTGAACATGTCATCCTGAAGACATTTAAGTCATCTAAAGGTCATAATATTTTGAAAATGTGGCTACAACTTGTTTTTCTTCAGATATGCGCGGTGAAAGCCAGGTTAATTAGTACTGGAGGCAAATCAGAGTCAGAAACCTATAAAATAATGTTTGCTAAATGCTTTAGATAGGCTGACAGATAGACTGACGCTGGTCTATAAATGCTTCACTTTTTAAAGAAAGTTACTGATTGCCTTAATCAATCTAAAATGGGCTTAATTCCTTATTCCCTGAATCTGATATAGCTGCTACTGAACACTAAAGAAACCTAAACAATTAAGGTACTTGTTCACAAAAGAGAAAATTTGAAAGGCAAAATAAAATGATGTTCATCCAATATAGTTTTTGTATTGTTGCTTGATATACGATTGAAAGTTTGGTCATAGATGGAAGGCTCTGTCTAGAAATTTTCAGCACCCACTATTTTTGAAAATCATATTAGACAGGATAGCCACAATGATGTAATCCCTCTGGAGTGTTTGATATTCTCAAAGGAGATAATATTAATTAGTTAGGGGGGGGGGTTATACCCCTGCCAATGTTGAACACATTTCTTAATAGGAGATTTGTAATTGGTTTCGATTGAATGCAACAATAGCCAAAAAGGAAAAATATTGTTTCAATATCACGACAAAAAGAGAAACTGTTTATTATCATTTTGTCACAATGGTTTCCAAAGCTTTCATTAGGAGTTGCACCAAAATAAGGTATGATGAAGTAAGGGAACAAAACATAAAATCATGCAGGAAATACTTTGTTTTGATAATTACAATAAAAGGATATATTGTTCATTATCCTTTTGTCACAGTGTATTGTAAAGTAAGGGGTTAAAACATTTTGTCATGCAGGATTGTGATATCATTCCAGATTTAAAGTAGTAACATCAATCATAGCATGTCAAACTTTCAACTTTTTGTAATGACAATTTTTTATCGAGTTTAACTTGAGACAAATGTCAAACTGTCATCACAATTGTTTCTAACTCCCCTGCAAAAGATTCAATAACTTATTCACAAACTTCATAAGTGTTCATGAATGCTAAATGACAATCATGATATATGCTTGACAAAGAAGCTCACTTCAGTCAAACAATACACATTCCTCTCACAGATTGTAAAAATTTCTTGACCAATTATTTATGATAATTTACTGATGGTTCAGCAAAATAGCTATTGACCTCTGGTACTTTGATTATGTACATTGGTTTATTCTTGGACTGGTAGCCAATTCTGGAACATTATTGGGCTGGGATTACATTGTTTACACTGCACGGCTAATTACCAGTCTGTTAATTGATATTATCAGGGTGGTCAGTCCAACACTCTCAGGTAAACAGACCACTGGCTCTTCTTAATTGGCTTAATTAGCTTGACCCTTGGCCAAATGGAGAACAATTTCTGATGCAGCTCTCAGCATACGGTACTCTTTAGAAATAATGAAAGAAATGATTTTGTACTATGTCTTGATATGTAATATGTTGGCATTGTTATAGGATAACTCTTGGTTCATTTTGTTAAATTTGTTTCCTTTAACTTGATCATTTTATTCCATGATTTATCTTAACATTCCAGCCAGGTTATATGCAAATGAACAGAACTGGCAGTAGTTCAAATCAATCAAGTGGCTGAAGAACAAATTGTTTATATCAAGCGCTTTGGTCAAGCTGATGATACACATCCTTCATCTTTGTAGGGGGAGGGGGCCTCTTACAGATATAACCCTTTCCCAAATAACAAATTTTCGACTGTCCCAAATTTAAAGAGTTTGCAGACGACATTACAAAATGTGATAAGATTGAACAATATTCTTCAGAAAGAGCAGAAAACCTTGTGGGAAAAGGAGAAACTGCTCGTTATGAGCAATTTCTCCTTTTCCCACAAGGTTTTCTAAAGTCATCTGCAACAAAGTCGTCAAATGTCGTTATTGTTTGGGAAAGGGATAAAAAAGTCTTGAGGAAAAGAGGTAAGGAATTTCATAGCAGGTTGATACCTTTGTTGTTGGCCTCAATGGCTTATTAAGTCATAATTCTGACTTGAGCAATGTCTTCACCAGCATCAATATCTGCAGCCCGCCAGCATTAATATCTGCAGCCCGTTCAAAACAAAATGGCTGAAAACTCATGCCAAACAATTTGTTTATAAAGAAGTGGTTTAACACTGTGTCAACATTTTTTCGGTTATGTTATATGTTTTCCTACATTCACCAGTACTAGGCGAGAGCTTTGAACTATCTTGTCATAGAACACTCCTATGTAACCAGAGGTATAAACAGGCGTCAAACCCAGGACACCCAAGTTCAAAGTCCACTGCCTTGACCACTAGGCCAGGTAGGACCCCCTCAACCAAACAAATCAACCACACTTATCTACTATATTTATGTGGAAAAGCATTCAATGGCATGGAATTCAAAATTGTGCAGTACTGTTGAGGAAATACCAAGAGTGCTGACCACTGTGATATGTCTGAAATACTGTTGAAGTTGCTTAAAACCACAGTGCATCCTGCCAACCAATTTAGCGTCAATTATACAGCTATATCCAATGGATAAATAGTTGCTAAAACTCAAGATATTTCCATAACCATGTCTCAGAGGAAAAATATGTGAAAGAAAAATAGCATACATCAAACAATTAATACTCCCTAGAATTCCTAGGCATTCAAAAGCCAGCGGTAGGTATGGTTGGTAATTTAACCAAGTCCCTTCAGTTTTGCCATTTAGAAAACAGAAAAAAATAGAGCAACTCAGCTGACGACAATGAAAATGATTGAAAAAGTTATTGTCTCTGTGATTCTAATTTTGTGCATGTAGAAACTTATGTGATACAGAGAGAAATTTCTCATTTTGCTTAAGAGTAATTCTTCTTCTTTTTTGACTCAATAGCTCATTTTCTAGGTATTCTACCAACAGTCCACAAACAGACGAAATACATATGAAGCAAAGGGCTGAGCGGCCATTTTCATTTATACGAGAATCCAAAAAGGCATTACCCAGCATTCTCTGCACTTTCGACATAGGCAGGATACCAGAAGCCGATGGTGGGCCTGGCTGAACACTTTCCATTGATACAAAAGACAAAACTTAAACTCATAGGAAGCATTCATCTATGGAAACATTGCGTCAAAAGGATAATTTGCTCACCATGTGAGCAAATTATCCTTTTGTCACAATGTTTCCAATGTTTATTTCTATGATTATTCTTATATTCATGTTGTATTGGTGAAAGATTAATGCATTTCTGAGATAGGTTGCTTTCATTACAATACTAACAATTTGTAAAGGGTTGAGGCTAATTAGAGCTAATTGAAGACTATGACATATTGACCTCTGACCTACATGTAAGCCATTTTGTATTGGTGATGAGTATGGTACTTGTCGTGGTTATTCATTTACATGGGTTTTACAACGCATCGACATTATTTCAGTTATCGTGCATTGCCAAACTTTTTATGATGGAGGAACTGTCTCAGGGCTGATCAAGCCAGGTAGAACCATCGGCTTTCCTTAAGTCAGTCGGGAGACTACCCCTCATTAAAACTCATATCCCTTGCTCAGATTTGATGAATAATACAAAGACCTCCCATGACAAAAATATTCATAAACGACCCATGAATTCCTGCTTAAACTTTCTAACATTTTGCACATCTTTTTTCCAGAACTAATACAAAGAGGTGCCTGCAAGACTGGCTTTGACGGAAGCTTAATCGAAAAAGAGGGGGAAGACAAAAGACAGACTTAGCAGAAAGAAATAAAAACTTTACAGACTCGAATCTCTCCGTTCCCGGTCACTTGGTAAGGGAACAAGCCAGACAGGCTTATCAGCTGCTAAGAATTGAGGAGTAATCAATTAATATTGGTTGCACATTATGCAATCTGCATGTCAAAAGGCTGCTACTGGAAGTCAGGTATCTGCAATTATTCACGACATCCACCCTTTACCCTTCCAATGCCAATTATTTGAGAATGTGTTCATGAACATAGCACACAAGCATGAACAAAAAACTGTCTGTTCATAAACACAATGTTGTTCCTGGACATGTTTACAAATTTTGAGAGCATGTTCATGTAAGTATTCATGGACATGAACATGTTCATTTAAGTATTCATAGACACGAACATGTCCATAAAAATGTTCATGAACATTTTATTCATGTTCATTAACATGTTTGTGACTTTCCTGAACATGTTTAAGGACAACTTTTGTGAAAGACTACCCTAAGAGACTTTGGAAAGAGAATTTGATAGAGGATTTCAGTAAGTCCTTCACTTGTGTGATAGTCTTGCTATAGTCTAGCATTGAACCTTCAAACTCAAGTTATCAGAATGGCAGTACAAGACTATATTAAATGTTTCACTATTGTGATCAAGTAGCTATAGTCTAGCATTGATCCCTCAAACTTAGGAAAATATTGAAAGGAGATTCACTGCAAGACTATAGCAAGTGCTTCACTTAAGAGCTACGGGAAAACTCTCCTGGAAGATGTTAAGTGCACATAGTTAAAAGGAGACGGTAAATTCTTCTATCTTATCCTAAAGATAGATAGAAGTGGGAGGGGCATTTTCTACATGCGATTTCTAATCAAAACCCTACGGCTGATAAGCTTTCAATGGAAAAAACAGCATGTGTGAGTCTCTTACAGAATTTGTTGCAATTTTTCACCGGGTTTATTTTCCAACATATGTAACTGATAAGCCATTAGGCTTTCTTCCGGAGATGTAGTTCACAGATAGAAGTCAATCTAACACTCTTGGTTTTTTTTTTTATACCTTTCTTTAACCCTGTGCCAAACTGCAAGTTTCTTGTCATCTTCATTTGACTCGTTTATTTGTATGGTGTTTAACGTGTATCACAATTTTTCAGTCATGTAACGCCTTTCGAGGATTAACCAGTACAAGGCTAGGGCTCTGATGTAACTTGCCAACGGTCACTCCCACAAAACTTGAGTTGTCTGTGGGGCTTAAACATGGAACCCCAAAGTTTACCATTCCTCTCTTAACTCTTCACCAAACTACAGGTTTCGGGCGACAGTGGTGCAGAGGTAGAGCATCAGCCTTTTGTACCAAGGGTCCCATGTTCAATATGCATAAGGCAAAATTAAAATTGCCACGACTAGCCCTAAGATTGGCGGGATTACTAGTTTAGTATCCAGGAAGAAGTCACAGGGAGGGAATTCAATAAACTTCAAGCTTCGGTCACAATCAATGTAAAATAAAAAAAGTTCAACTCTTTTCTAAACGCCAAATACTCGACTGTCCCAAATTGAAAGAGTTTGCAGACGACATTTCAAAATGTGATAAAATTGGAAAGTAATCTTCTAATAAAGAAGAAAACATTGTGGGAAAAGGAGAAATTGCTCGCTATGAGCAATTTCTCCTTTTCCCACAGTGTTTTCCAGAGTCGCCTGCAACAAAGTGGTAAAAGTGGTTATTGTTTGGTAATGGGCTTAGCTAACCTCCAGCTTTCTTATCATCATCATTCAAAAGCATTGGAGGAAGTGAATGATTCCTTATCAGAATTGGATGATTTCCCCATTACAAGCAATATCCTTTTATATCGCAATTATTTGTTAAGTGTTATCCTGCTCACTCCATTACACAAGAGGTTAACGTCTCTAAAAAAAATTGTTTTGGTATTTACTGATGGGAAAATGATTCCACAGGTGAATTTTACGTTACATGTAAGTTTAAAGATATTTATTCCTCAAATATAGCATGGTATATTTATTATACATAAGAAGATTCTACTTGACATATTCAACTATTGTTGACTCATTTTTTTGGGGGGGGGGGGGGGGGGGGGGTTGAAAAAAAAATCATGTGTATGCATACTACTATAAAATAAAATTGCAGAAAAGTAGAAATTGCTTGTTTCAAACTATGATTTCTTTTTCCCTCACAAATATACATATATGTACCAAGACAAAACACTCTCTTTCAGATTGATCCCAATTTTACATTATCAGGTCTCATTCCCAATTTTTTTTTTATTTTGCGTAGGTCAAAACCTGTTTTTGCAAACCTTTCTAAAACAAATTGCTTTGATTTTGAAACAGTCCAAATTGAAAAAAAAATAGAGATGACTCATGTTGCATTCTAAAGCCTTTTTATGATACCCGGTACAAATCATTGTGACGAAATGAGTTTATATAAATTGTTCTTCTTTGCCAGGTGTAAATTAACCCAGTATGTATGAGGTAACAGGTTAAACTGTTTTTAATACCACTTTAGTTTTATGATATAGCAGGTACAGAACATGCATCAAGTTTGATTAAAAAAGTGGTGCATGTTTTATGGGCCAGATGTAGCAGGTCATATCTGCTGATAAGCCTACCAGGCTTTGGTGCCTCCCTGGGCTTTATGAATACCTTTGATGTTTGACATTCCTGCAGAGAATATTTCACCTTTATAATTCTCGAAGAAGCTTTTTTTTAAGTACCATCTTACAGGAACATAATTATTGAAGCAGCTTCTCTTTAAATCGAAAGTGTCTGTTTTGGCAAGCTTGACTTTCTCCAGAAAACTCAAGCATTAAGCTCATACCACCAGCGTTACAAGCCTTGTAGGTCTATTTCATAACAATGGTTCAGTGCAAGACTATAGTAACTCCTTCATGTAAGTTCTAAATGATGATAATCAAATAAGATGGCTCTAAATAAAAATACATTGAATGCAACCAGGGGTTCACAAGAGTTTGGGTCTACAGTCTCCAATCACAAACAGACTAAAAGACAAAACTAAGTCCCTGCTTTTATTACACATTATAGATAACTGTTCTGTCCTAATAAGAAACACTTATAAAAGTCTTTGGTGCCGCAAGAGTTTGCCATGATTATGTCTTTATATTAATCTTTCAAACATAGAAAGAAACATTCTACTTACATTTCTTGCCAAAGTTATCAAAGTCATTTTAATTGTTCAGACATCAACTATTTCCAGTATTCCTCAAATGTCTCAATTTAAAGATATATCTAGTACTATGGATTTCTTTCACAATTTGAAACTCGTTTTCAATTTTTTATTTTTTCAAGAGACATAAATGTCTCGGTTTCTTCCAATAACACTAACACAATGAATAACAAAATGGTATCACATCCTGTCTCAATCATTTGACATAAAAAGCAAACTTCACATAAAACTATTTGCAATATTCTACAAATCCATAAAATCAATGCCCACCAATAACTTATAATAATGCATTACTTAAAACATATTTATATATAGTAATGATACACATTAAGCCATTGCCAAATATGAAAAAGAAAGTGGCAACAGCTTTATAATCACCAATCAAATGTCCTTTCAGTCAGTATAATTATATAACAATGAACATATCTGAGAAACTAATATTTCCTGCTTTATCAGGATTTAGACTTTACCCAATGAGACACAAAAGTGGCAGTTTTTTAATCACCAATCAAATGTCCTTTCAGTCAGTAACAATATATAACAATGGACATATATATACAAGTAATTAATATTCCATGCTTTATCAAGATCAAGCTTGACAGGTAACTTAGATTTAAAAGGTTTATAATGTATTATCACACCTTTGATAAGTTTATTGATATAGGCTTGGACAGATGCATTGACATGTTAAGATCTTAATCTACACCTATTCAATAAACTTTTAAACAACAAATCAGTAGGACAAAAGGCAGAAATATTATATCTTTCAATAAGTAATTCGCAAAATTGAAAAATATACAGTTTAATTCATTCATTTTAGCCACATTTTTCTCTATATATTATGATTGATAAAAGTTAACAGCGTTTTAAATATGCAGGCATTTCAAATGCACACATGCACAAACATAGGCGTAGGAGCGTTTTCAACATTGGGGGGGCCAACTTCAGATGAGGACCGGTCTAAGAATAAATGTTCCTAAACTTTTTCATGACTATTCATGCATGTACAAATTCAATAACATTATAAGAATTAAAAGAAAGCGTATGAAAACACGTATCTTTAAAAAAAAAAAAAAAAAAAGGATATGCCAGGTCTCGATCTCACGCGGAAATCAATTGTGTTGAACTAAACAAAAAGTGGGAGCGACCAGACTGTCACAGCCACGGATCCAACTATTTGAAATCGTCAAACAATTATATTATTCTTTAAGCTTTAGCTAACAGTTGAAGACAATATAGAGTCTGACACCTTTTAAAGAACATGTTTTACACCACTGTTTCCGTCGATCAATACTTCCCGGCTGTTTTAGTGAGCTGAGTTTTCATTGGATAAACCCCATGTGTTCAGATTGCCATTTGTGATGATGACGTCAAAAAGATTTTGGTTATTGTTCGTAACAAAAGGCGAATTGGTATTACATAGAGCACAAAAATACACATTTATTTTTATTCTGCTGTTAAATTTCGTTTCTTTCATTTTTCTATACAAATATCTTCATTTGCCACTGTGAATATTGGGGGGGCCAAAGTATACTCTGGCCCCCCCAGTCTGGATATTGGGGGGGCCGGGCCCCCCCTGGCCCCCCCTGCTCCTACGCCTATGACAAATTAGGAGTATCTGACTTTTCAAGTTTGTACATTCTAAAGGGTGCTTTCGTATGACATACAAGAAACTGCTACAAACAGAAGAAGGATATGATACATCTGATCACAAAATCAAAAAAGGTATAGGAGAGGTAACAAAATCTACATTTTCTTTTCCGAAATGTTTAAACGTAAATATTATCATGCATTTCCATCACCCGGGTGGCAGAGGAATGATACCCAATGTAGCATCTTCATTTTATCAATTTATGACGAATCCCTGGGGGTTATGATGATTCCACGGGGTTTACCTCAAAGTTTGACAATTGGGCTTCAAAAACTGTCAGAATCCGTAGACACAAAGATAAGATAAAATAGCTAACTGTTTTATGCTTGTATACTTAAGAAGAGATTTTTACCTGAAATATTTATTTTCATCCCAAACTTTTTAGAGTACCTCTTTCTTAAAACACTAATAAATAAGCAACGACTTTTATGAATGTAAAGTTGGAATAGATTATCATCTTAATCATTAATTGATGTAAAATTTGCAATCGCAAAACCTTATTTCAGATATTTTTTGATACACATCAACCTCTCCAGATCATTCTCAAAATTAAACATTAAATTTTTCTTAAGATGCAAATACCATCCACTTCTAATATCATTTTAGAATGAACTAATTGCTGCAGCCAACTTCTCTATTCATTTATCTATTTTATTTCATATGGGTCTCACATTGCGTCAACATAAATTCAGTAATGTTGTGATGCCAGGCTCATAATGATGGAGTAAGATCTCCTAAGGGCCTGTCAAGCCTGGTAACAACATCAGCATTCCCCAAGTCAAAACTTCTCTCATTGAAGCAATTCGTTTTGCAGTTGTCTGCTATAATTATTGCACTGACCAAACAATATATTTCGGCCTTTGGTTTAAACACCTTTTAAACCCTTCAGATAAAATGAAAAATTGCCTTGTAAGAGCAACAACCCAAATTTTGTCCCAATGGTTCAAAGTAAACTTCAACATTGATATGTCACATCTTCATCATTTATCAGTGACAACTGTCATTGCTTTCAATCTGGACTAACGACAAAAATCTTGTATGGGGTAATAATGTTAGATATCTTAATATTGGCTATCAGCTAAAGTGACACACATATTAACCCATTCCCCCATTAGGGTAAAAAACAACCCATATGACATCCAACAGAAACCATTCGGCCGAAAAGAATTAACTGCTTGTGACAAGCAATTTATCCTTTTTGTCTCAGTGGTTTCATAAGCCATCTACAGCAAAGTCCCAAGCAAAAAACTCAATAACCTATTCATGCACTTCATGAATGTTCATGAATGTTAAATGAACATTTCATGAAATTCAAGAACAGGTTCATAAAATTGGTAAACATTTCTGAGCCTCCTGATCTTGATGTTCATGAACATGTTCTTGAAATTCATGAACAAGTTAAGAAAATATTTGTGATTATGAATGATCATTGAATCTTTATGAAGTTCATGAATGTTCATGAAGTTTATAGATAAGTTCTTGAATATTTCGCAAGGGGCTGCAATGTAAGCTATTATAGAGTAAGGGTTCAAACCGATATCTCCATAAATACTGGCTATCAGGTAAACTGACACCTGTAATAGTCCCCATTATATCCGACTGGCCGTCCATTATTACTTACTGGTAAGTATATATAGATCGAACTATGGGGGAAAAAAGAAATTGTATTGAAGATGGTTAGCTAGGTCGGCCACATTGTAAAAGATTGTTTTTCGTGATGAATATCAAAATATATGAACTAAATCTTGATGCTATAAATGAAATGGGTGCCCACAATCAAGAGGAGAAATATTGTTTGAACTCTTATAAGGCAGTTACCTACCATAAAGCATACTACTCTAAATTAAATTTATTTAGCCATAATCATCAGAGTAAAATAATGCAAAAGCTTTTCGGTAAATAAATGCATCTATTTTAACAACACAATAACTGAAATACAAAACACAGTCGAAAAGGCATGATACTGCAGTTAAAGTTTTCAACTTCTAAGTTTTAGAATGAAATAGCTCTTTTCCATCATTTGAAGTCGTACTTGGTTTATATGTGAAGTGTCATGAAAATATTATCTGGCAATTTTGTAGCTTAGCAACAAAACTATATGATAATAAAATGTGTTACAAAAACCGTATCAGTGTTACATCTCAACATTAACATCTAGTTTTCACCATTTAAGGTTCAGTGAACTATGGGCATTGATTACTCATAAATTCATTGCAAAACCATCAGTTAGATGATAACAAAAGTAGAAATATATGTAGACAAACATTTTAACCAGATAAATATCAGATAAAAGTGATCAGATAAGAAACTTTGTTTTTCTCTCCGCAAGCTCTCATATTCCCCTTTTTTCATTTTCTAAAAAAGTAGAACAAAAAAGCAATTAAATAAAAGGGAAAAAAAATGTGCACTTATTGTGATTTAGCTGATATCAGGTTTAGGACAGATATCATCAATTTCCTTGTCAATTTCTTGAAACTGGAAAAGCTTTCAAGCATTCATGAACCTGTGCAGAAATGGGTGAACTCTTGCCGAAATATCTGTCCTTGTGGGTTTCCTCTGCGAAATGTTCAAGAACTTATAAATGAACTTCATGAATGTTCATGGACGTTTAATTGCCATTCATGAACACAGAATTTCATCTTGGAATTGAAGAACACAATCATGCACCTGTTATTGATGTTCATAAACATATCCTTAAACTTCATGAACAAGTTAGGAACACTTTGTGTTCATGAATGACCATTAAACTTTCATGAATATTCATGAAGTTCATGAATAAGTTCTTGAATCTTTTGCAGGGGATGCCACCTTCTGTATAAGATGTTCTTTCAATTTGGACCATTCATAATTTGTTGAAAGTTCTGCCGAAATATATGTCCACGGGGGTTTGGTGTGGTTACTAGGCCTACAATATATTTTAGTTCCGTCCCAATGGGTTTTAATAGGTTATCTGACATGAGAAAGTCTTCCACCTTTTATCTATTACCATCCCATCAATGGTGAAAACAGATTTTTGTTTGGATAATGAAGAAATTATAGAAATCAAATCTACTCGCCACTTATGTTTTTACGTGTCAGTCTTCTACCCTTATACCATTCCTTCATATGTTAATTTGACTGTTCCTTATCAAATACAAATAGCAGTTGCCTATTACAGATTTGGAATAAAGCATTTATCTATTTGAAATTTGAAAGAATATTAGGAACTTAATCCTTTACCAAATGCCAAATTTTCGACTGTCCCGAATTGAAAGAGTTTGCAGACGACATTTCAAACTGTGATGAAATTGAAAAATAATTTTCTGAGAGGGCCGATAACATAATGGGAAAAGGAAAAATTGCTCTAAACAAGCAATTTCTCCTTTTCCCACAATGTTTTCCAGAGTCCTCTGCAACAAACTTGTAAAATGTCGGTATTATTTGGTAATGGGTTAAGGAAAAATTGCTGAGAATCACACAGGGGTTTCAGGTTAAATCCTCACCAATGGTACTTACACCCAAACCCTAACTTCCTAGTACTTAGAACAATACCTTAACCCTTTCCCAAACAATAACGACATTTGACCACTTTGTTGCAGACGACTTAAGAAAACATTGAGGGAAAAGGAGTAATTGCTTGTGATGAGCAATTTCTCCTTTTCCCTCAATGTTTTCTGGCCTATCAGAAGATTATTTTCCAATTTCATCACATTTTGAAATGTCGTCTGCAAACTCTTTTAATTTGGGACAGTTGCAAATTTGTTGTTTGGGAAAGGGTTAACCACTGTACCATGTATATATTATTTCTTACCCTTCGAATAGCATCCGTCTGAATCAGATGAATATTCATCCTTTGAATTGTGCTAATATTCCTCGACATCGTTGTGGAAGATCTTATGAATGTCGCCTTATATTCACTTCACATTTCAACTAAATAGTTAAATCACCACATGCCGATATTCCTCGACATTGTTGTGGAAGATCTTATAAATGTTGACTTATATTCACTTCACACGTCAACTAAATAGTTCAATCACCACATGCTGATATTTCTCGACATCATTTTGGAAGATCTTATGAATGTTGATTTAAATTCACTTCACATGTTATTTTATTCATTAATTACCACTTCTGTATGTCTTTTAATTCTGTTTTTGAATCTTTCACTTCACATGATAGTATCATAATTACCACTCCTATACATGGTCTTTTTTTTTAGTTCTTTTTATGTATCTTTAAAGTTTTAGTTGATTCATTCATCTATATAGATTGTTCATTAATACCTGTTTGATGTTATTTTGTCAACAATTATCGGGTCTTTTGAGTTAGAGCAGTTTATCGTTATCCTTATTCACTATACCAATTAAGAATAAAATGCACATCATTAGAACATACAATTAAACAACCATTACACAAAATCCATGTAGATCAAAGTAAGTCACACTAAGTAATTTCACACCTCAATGTTCAATATTAATAATCAATATTTTATCTACGTGTCAATATTAAAGGGCTTTTAAATAGTATTTCACTCTATCATTAACACTTATCTATCTACTGATTACCGGTAGTTTGTATGTGTGAAAATATATCATACACAATAATTTCACTGCACATTATTAGTATTTCACTCTATCATTAACACTTATCTATCTACTGATTACCGGTAGTTTGTATGTGTGAAAATATATCATACACAATAATTTCACTGCACATTATTAGTGTTTCACTCTATCATTAACACTTATCTATCTACTGATTACCAGTAGTTTGTATGTGTGAAAATATATCATACACAATAATTTCACTGCACATTATTAGTATTTCACTCTATCATTAACACTTATCTATCTACTGATTACCGGTAGTTTGTATGTGTGAAAATATATCAGACACAACAATTCCACTGCACATTATTAGTATTTCACTCTATCGTTAACACTTATCTATCTACTGATTACCGGTAGTTTGTATGTGTGAAAATATATCAGACACAACAATTCCACTGCACATTATTAGTATTTCACTCTATCGTTAACACTTATCTATCTACTGATTACCAGTAGTTTGTATGTGTGAAAATATATCATACACAATAATTTCACTGCACATTATTAGTATTTCACTCTATCATTAACACTTATCTATCTACTGATTACCGGTAGTTTGTATGTGTGAAAATATATCATACACAATAATTTCACTGCACATTATTAGTATTTCACTCTATCATTAACACTTATCTATCTACTGATTACCAGTAGTTTGTATGTGTGAAAATATATCATACACAATAATTTCACTGCACATTATTAGTATTTCACTCTATCATTAACACTTATCTATCTACTGATTAGTCTGTATATATATTTAATCAAATGATTTTACTGCCCATTATTAGAATTGATAATTCAACCTCACTATCACTATCATTATCATCATGTATCATCCTTTTTATTCACTTGTTTCACTATTGTATCTTCCATATCCATAGTGTCACTTATCAAAATTGTAGGTGTCGTTAGTGAGAAGATCATTATAACTGCTATTTCAGACAACATTGCATTTAGCTAAATCCTCATCAATTTGGAAAGTATTGTGTCAAGCAATTTTGTCCTGCATCAACAACCCATTTTCTCATATGGCATTTTGCGCCTGCTCCAAATTTAAAGAAACAGCAGACGATAATAACACAATAATTTGAAATATATAAATCGACAATTTTTTATCATATTTTGGTAAAAAGCAAAGAGACAAAAAAGGAGAAATTACTGGCTATGAGCAATTGTTCTTTTTATCAGAATGGTTTGGTTAATCAAAATGTATGTTAAAATGGATATACATTCATGAAAAAGTTAACTCCAAAAAATATTCCATAAAATTAAGTCCAACTGCACATTATTCCATATTATCCATAAGTTCAATCACTAACCAACCCATTACTAAGGTTGTCCACTTCATGCAATAATGTCCACTGTAATGTTTGAGCGACATCACTTTAAGGGGGGAATCAGGACAAATGTACATAATAACTGTGATTTTCTCCTTTTTTTTAATTTTTTTTTAGTTAATCAAAATGTACATAAAAATGCATATACAAGAGCATATAGGTTAACCAACATTTTTTCCATGAAACATTTTATTAATCCAAAGTCCAACTGCACAGAATTCCCATAATTTCAATCACTAACCAACCCATTACTTTGGTTGTCCAGTTCATGCAATAGCGTCCACTGTAATGTTTGACCCGTCATCGCATTATGGGGACTCTGGACAAATGTACATTATAATCACTGACCCCCTCACGCTTGACCATTGTACTGGTGTCACCAGGCCACCAAATGCCTGTAATCAACCTTTGGGATCTCAAATCTGTCGCTGAATAAATCATTATGGCTGGCTGTCTCAGACCCATTCCCCTCATCTGAAGTTTTGCGAGTGGTCCAAATTGACTAGTTGGCAAATCCTTGTCTCTTTCACCGGCGAAAGATTCAGAAACTTATTCATGAACATTCATGAACAATCATGAACATTCATGAACAATCATGAAAGTTGAATGGCCATTTTTAAAATGAAGCTGTTCATGACTTGTGCAACATTAAAGCAACTCCTTCATCAAAGAGAAAGTCTTATATTGGTGCATCTTTTACAGGCCATCTTAGAAAATCATCGTGACAAGAGGATGAATTGCTCGTAATGAAAGATAAATCTTTTTTTGTCACAATGGTTTGTACCAAAACAATGAAATAAATGTGATTAATTGCATGTTATTCTTTCGATGTCTGCAGATGCTTTCAAAATTGAAGCAGGTAAAAACAATTTCCCATTAAAGAGAATTATTTGATGGTTCTTGCAATAGTGGGGTGCCAAAATCTGATATTAGTTTACTTTGGGAAAAGCTGCAATACGGCAATTGATTTTGCCACCACTAATAATCCTAAAGTAAGTTCTTTACAAAAGTGAAGCACTTGCGACATTATTGCACTGAACCCTCATTAGGCTGACCCATTACCAAACAATAACTACATTTAACCACTTTGTTTAAGACTACTAACAACTTTGTAGAAGACGACTGGAAATGTCGTCTGCAAACTCTTTCAATTTGTAATGGACGAAAATTTGGCATTTGGTAAAAGGGTTAAAGACCTTTGTGATATGGGGAAAGGGTCAAGCCAAAACGAGTAAGACAAGAGTAGACAATGCTAGTCTAGGAGGAATGTCTCCAATGCAGTAATCATTGGGTCAATATGAGTAATACCCCGATGTCACATGACCTTTCACATTAAGGTCAAAGGCTAGACCTGACCCCCCCTGTCAACCCTTACCTATATGTGGGTGATGTCTTGCCCCAATTTCAAACATCCCTGGGATGTAAATAGCTTGTTGCATTGTTGCAGAAGGCAATTGTTTTACTTATTGTTTGAAAAGATGTCCCTTTTAAGATTTTGACTCCCTCCTCCCACCAACCCTTACCTTCATACCCACATGAAGATGATGACTTGCCCCAATTTCAAACATCCCTACGTTAAAACTTGCTTGTTGCAGTATGGATTTTTTAAAAATATCATTTGAAAAGAAGAATTTGCTCATGTACTAGTCTTCTCCCCTCCACATGCAGAAGTCCTTTTAGGAATTATTTCTAAAGGGGAGGGGGGCAGTTATGAGAAAAAAATCTCCATTTTTAAAAATCTTTAAACTACAACGAAATGCCGCCTTCCTTTTTTTTAAGCACTACAATTAGAATTTGCATAACTTGTTCATTTGAACGTACCTTTGGCTAACTACTGGGTACACCAGCTTCAGACAGTGAAAAATCTTAAAAAGGAATTTTGCATTTTCCAAGGAAAATTTCCCGCCTACAAGTCAAAGATCTAGATTTTCTTTTTTTGTTGCTTTTTTGTCCATTTTCACTATAATTTCAATATAACCGAATTGTTGACATTATAAAATCTTTTTAAACAAAACAATGATATCACTTCCAACTGTGAGAACAGCAATAGAATCGCCCTAAATCATCACGAATAGAAACTTCCTTCCAAAACATCTATGGAAGGACTATAAAATCTCATAGGAACAAAGACTACAGAGCTGTTCTGATCACAAACATATTTGACAAGCATATATCCCCACATGCCAGGTTTAGTTAGTAGACAACGAGAGAACTTCATTGCATATTCCGTACAGTTTTATTGTATTTTGTAGTGACGCCCATCATTGTTGATTACGATGTTCTAATAAACCAGTCCATGAATGGCATCTCTTGCCCCACATTAACCAATTTTCCCTCCTATGTGGTATTTGAAATTTGTCGATATCAAGGGTTCAATGCAAGACTACAGTAAGTGCTTCATAAACATGAAGCACTTACTATATTCTTGCACTGAACCCTCAATATTGAAAGGAACAGCAGACGACATGTATAGAATTTTTATTTATTATATATATATGGGGTTTCACATTGCCTCAACATTATTGCAGTTATGCTGTGATGTGCAATTCTAAATGATGGAGAAAGACTCCATACACAACTGCCACTATGGGCTGGTCAAGTCCTGTACAGTAGTAGAACCATTGGCATTCCGTAAGTCAGTCAGGAGACTGCCTCTCATGAAAATCCAAATGTCGTCAACTGGATTTGGACCCACATGGAGAGGGCGCAATTTTAAGTTCTGTACTATAACCACTAGGCCACGGAGGCCCCCTTTAATAAAAAGTTCTTAGAACTCCTACTCTTCTATGTGATGTTGATTAGAAACCAATATATAAGCAATTTCTCCCTTTTGTCACTATCACTTCTTAAGTCTTTTGATACATGTGTAATGAAAGTATGTCAATTTAGTAGCTCCTAGTATATTTTGGAAGACTCCATTAAGACCAATAATTGAAATCTTTAAATGAATCCAATGATCTCATAGCGATAAAAGGAGCAAGGACAAAAGTAAAATCATACTAAAACAAAGCCGAACTCTATTATTTAAAATCCTATCAATGTAAGAGCGACATCAACCTTAACTCAACATTATATAAAATACATTCTTACATGCATTCCTACAGCTATCATAACTGTAAAATACTCCCTGTGAGAAAGAATGCTGTTCCCATTACTCTCCCCACTTTGATGTTGCTCTGTAGGTATTTGACAGGTAAGAGTGTGATTGTTTGTCTCTGGTAACTAGGGTTACACAAGAAGTACAAAACAGTCTGCCCATGGTAAAGAAGGTAGCATATCAATGAACAAAACAGTATTTGTCCATGTTAAAATGGGTCACATATATTTTGTTCAAACTTGTTTATTTTACATTGATTATATCAGAAGCATGAAGCTTATTGAAATCACTCTCAATGACTGCTTTCTGAGTACTGAACAAATACTTGAGCTAATTTGAGTGCTAGTTTCAACAATGTTCACCTTACCAAACAGGTATCGAACCCATGAGCCTTGGTACAAGAGGTTGCAACATATTTGCAGCAGCATCAATGCACAAGACAGTCATTCTTAAACAGGTTCAAAAGGGTAACATGTCCACTAATGGAAACTATGGTCACTGGTTTGAACACTGTAAGGTTAAGGAATTATCATTACTTTTTGTCATTCCACATACAGCAGGTTGAGGGTTCAAAGCACTATTACTTCTGTGAAAGACTTATGATAGTCTTGCATTAAACTGTCAATGTGTACTGGTTATGGATCAAGAAAGCAGAATCATGAGGGATTAATCTTACAAGTGAGAACTTGTTTCACGATGTAGAACCGTTAACATAACTAAACCATCTGATGAATATTGACAAAATAGAGAAGTGAATCTCTCATGGCAAACCAATTCAATTCAGCATCCTTTAAGCTATACGACTTGAGACCTTATTCATACAGTGCAGATTGGCATAAAACTTCTAAGTATAACTCCACAAGTCATGTAACCCCCCAAGCATCCTCTAAGCTTTTCAACTGGAGACCCTATTCAAACAGCGGAGGTTACCATATCATTCTCAACTTTCTTGGCAAAGATCATAATCTCTCTTGACAAAGGGACTTTTTCAGATGATCTCCGCAAGTCATTACCTAATTATAGCATGGGAAAACAACAGGTCTTGATAATCAATCACAATCGGGGTGGTGGTGGGCATTCCAGGAATAGCTAGCAATGATGCTTTCCCTTTGTCTTCTACTGGTTCTGATTGGGGGTAGGGGGTGCTCTTTTCCTAATTGATCAGCAGATCTAGATGCTTGATTCAGATCGATTGGATTGAACAATGTGAGAGTATCTTCCTCTATGAGTAACAAAATATAAGGACATCAATAAATACTTGGAGATCTTTCACTGATTTTGATTTCGGTGTGGGGAGCTCTTTTACTGATTGATCTGCAAATTTGCATGTTTGATTCAGATTTTTTAGATTAAACAATGTAAGCTCTTTTCCTGATTGACCTGAAAATTGGGATACTTAATTCAGATTTTTTGGATTAAACAATTTGAATATTTTCTTCTATGGTTAACTAAATATAAGGGCATCAATTTATAACTGAAGAGCTTTCACTGAAAATTGTGCTAATTATTGGTTGGCAAGAGTGCTTTGAAACATTCTCCTATGCAAACAACATTTAAAGTTGTCTGCATCTAATGTCTTACTTCAGACTAACTATTTCTGAAGCATCTGCTGCAGAAGACATAAGAAGAAACCAATGATTCTATCAATCATCATAGAAAAATGATTTCCTTTCTTGGAATATTTTTGTCGTCTTCTGTTGTCCTCCATTTGGACTGGTCAGAAATTCAAATATGAAAGAACAAGATAAATGAGAACAGAAGAATGTATAGAAGACTGCTAATCAATCCTCTGTACTGAGTGGCTCTTCGAGACTTGTTGTCTTGACTTGTTTGCACTTAGCAACACTTGTACTATGGGTGGCCCATTATTGATATACCATAACCTTCATACCAAGGCAACAAACACATTGGACTCCGAAGATTCAAAGCCTGAAGCATTGTGAATTAGGAGAAAAGAATCTAATGATCAGTTTCAGAAACTTTTACTGATGGTGTGTTAAAGTGACTCAATATTGAAAAAGAAGTTTACACAGAAGACATTCGTAAACCATACAGAGAGTTCAATGCAGGAGAAAAGTAAGTCATTCAAAAACATGAAGCACTTACGATAGCTTTGCATTGAACTCTCAATACCAACAAAACGAGGGTTCAATGCAAGACTATCTTGCCTCGAACCCTCGAAACACTGTTTCAATAAACATTAATTTCATATCAGGACAACATTACACAATGAAAGAGTTGTCTTTTTGCAACAAAAGTTCAATGAACTTCTTCCCTCCAGTGTCCATTCACATTGAAATACTTTAAAGCTGCTGGTTCACAGATGTGAGGAAAGTTGGACGTCGAAAATGTATCTTTTCAATATTTATAGTAGTTATCCTTTTGTAAGAGAAGTACTTGGGATAGCCATTTGCGGTGAAATTCATATTTAAGTATTTATAGCCAGTATACTAAGAATAATCATGTATTCAGACCGAAAGCATTACAACAATTTTGAAATGCATTATATACCTTCTGTACATGCTTATATATATTAACAGATTCTGAATCAATTTTCCTTTCAATAGATATTTTTCATCAAATATTGTACTGTGCTACAAACACTGTATTGTAGCTATTTCTCAGGAAATAATTTACACTACAAAAAAGTATCGTTTCAACGACATGTTCTATTTGTTGCAAATTGCCTCTTATGTGAACAAGCACCTTTAAAATGGCATGAAAAGTTCACTGTATATGGGCTCAATGGATAGATAGCAATCTGCCCTACCTTTCCCTTTGTAGCGATGGTGCTAATATGGGTTATGTATGGTTGTTACCAGTAAGCCCACCGAGTGATAATGTACCTCCATTAAAATGTAACACAATATAGGGGACCTGTCATCACTCCTGTGTTAACAGTTTTCATTGCGCTAATTTTTCAGACCTCCCTCTGGGTGCTCGAAAACAAAATGGCCTTGTAGGTGCTATTATTTCTCAATAATATTGTTGCTCTTTGATACTTCTCCTTGTTTTAAGTATGGTGTATAACGCTGTATCAGCAAATTTCCGTTATGTAACAGCTTTGTTTGGATCCACCAGTACAAGGCTAGGGGTCTGAAGTGACTTGTCTAAGATCACTCTCACAAAATCAGAGGTGTCATTGGGGCTCGAACCAGGGACTGATATATCTGCTACAGATGACTTCAGAAAACCAGTGACAAAATGATCAATTACTCATCATGAGCAAGTTTCCTATTCACATTGATTTCTACCCAATTTCTCAAAGAAAATATATTCTTTGGCTATTCCTTTTCTTGTGGTGTTGTTTTTCAATTTGGTCAATTTGCAAGTTCTCAAAGGGGGGAAAGGTTAAACATTTACACCAAATGCCCTAAGATGCACTTCTTTCAGCAGGAACTTCAAGACATCAATGTCATAAAACAAACTATTGCTCATCTGGAGCAAATTTGAATTCTTGTCATGCTATGTGGTCTTGACATAATTCACCGTTTGGAATACATCTTTTTGCGTTCTGCAAAATTCATAAAACAGAGCTATCATCACGACTTTAACTCATACCTCAATGAGGGAATTTCAATTGCTCTTATTTGAAAAAAAAACATTAGACAAGATTTAACCATTTTCATAATAGTGGAAAGAAATCAAATGGAGCAATTTATTCTTTTGTCACAGCAGTTTCTGAAAACCTCTGCAACAAATGCGATTGCAGGGAGTTTTATAGGAGAAATAGTTAAAGCCATGAGTGAATGAGAAAATTACTTTTCTATCCCTGTAATTGGCAGACTGGCAACTGTCAAATGACTGTCCAATTTGCATCAATTAACGCTTCAGTTCGACAACTTTGTCTTTTTGATTGCTCTATCCATGACATAACAATCAAAATTACTGTGAAAGGCCTGCTGGAGATGAACAACCTTTTTGAATGCACCTTTAGCTACCATCACGTTTCTGATTTGATCTTTTTCATTATATATCACTAAACGCCTTAGCAGAAAGATAACAATCAATTTTGTGAACGTAGATGTAAGGTTACAAATCTTTGTGAAAACCTTGCACCAGTGCATTACTTGTTTCTTGAATTCAACTCTGAATAAATAATGTTGCAATGACTTTCTAGAACTTAGGATACAATATTGTTGGTATAGGCAGGGTCCGAGATTAAGGTAAAATACCAATAATCAGCCATTTTGAAAACTCATTCTTTCATCTAATCACTTTGGTCCTTTTCGGTATATATCAGTCTGGCACAGCACTATTTGCATTTGACCCGGAGTTCCGGCCCCGACAGGTATATACCTAAAACGACCAAAGTAATCAGACAAAAGAAAGAGTTTCGAAATGTTGGATTATGGGTATTCTACCTAAACAACTGCTGGTGCCTGGTTCAAACAGATGATTAACAACAGTTCATAGGCAAGGCTACGATATGACTACATATGCATTTTAATTGAATGCAAGGGAACTGCCATACTGTTAAGGCAGGCAATATCAAGGGTTCATTGCAAGACTATAGTAAGTTCTTCATGTTTATGAAGCACTTACTATACTCTTGAATTGAACCCTCAATATTTTGGGGGAAAAGGGATGAAATTAAAGTTGTAAATAGGTTTTATAATGGGGAGAAATAAATTTGCTCCAGATTAATTCTGTAATTCAGCCATTTATTTATTTATGGTTGAAACGATTATAGGACCATAAAAACTGCTCTCGAACTAATTATTTGATAATTACATAAGCAGAAAAATCATGAGTCTGGGTCAGATGAACATTAAATACCCCATTTAAAATTGGCTTTCATTCAAAATATTCGTCATTAAGCACATTTCTGAACTCTTTGCTAAAGAGCCAAGTTTTATAAAGGATAATGGATGGTATACCACCAAGAAATTGTTTTTCTATAAACTTTACTAATTTGGTTAGGCTGCTGTTTTATTCTCTTGAAATTATTAAATCTAAGAAAGAGTAGTATTTTTGATAAAAGCATTTCGAGGGTTCAGTGCAATACTAAGTGCTTCATGTTCGTAAAGCACTTACTTTAGTATTGCATTGAGCCATTGATTTGTGTTTAATCAGTTATTATCATCAAACAAACAATATCTGCTCACAGAACACCAAAGTGGCAAATGAAAAACTACCAACAAGCTCAGTTTTAAAAATCAAAAGAGTTGACAAATTGTCAAAAAACTCACCTTTCTTTTGAACATCTTTATTTCGCCAAGTGACAAATTCCTAATTGTAATCCACTGTTTTCACAAGCCTTAATAATCCGTCATTAAATATTTAACTTCCAGCACTTTTCCACGCAAACCATCTCAAACAAAATAAATATTGGAGGATAGGCAGGTCGTCAAAGTCCTCTTCCCTTCAACAGAATATGATATATATATATATGATATATATACAAAATCCCATATATTTAAGATCTTGCTCGCTCCATTAACGCTTTTTGTCGAGAGTGTATACAAAAACTTGGGAGACCATGAAAGTTAATCACCATATCTCTCTTTCTCGGTGTATCGTCCACCTTCTTCTTTAATACCTGACTTTGCCACATCTGCTACAGAAGACTTCAGAAAACACTGTGACAAAAGGATAAATTGCTTTTTAAGAGTAATCGATTGTTTAATCCCTTACTCCACCTGACTTACACATCGGCTGAACAAGACTTACAAAACCACTGTGACAAAAGGAGGAATAGCTTTCTCTGTGAAAGATGCAAGAATTTATTCATGGACATCATGATAATATTTTAGAGTTAAACAGCAATTTATGAACAAAAAGCTGTTCTTAAACTAGTCTAAATTTCAAGAGCATAATCATGAACATCAAGAACAGGTTCATGATTGTACATATGAAGCTGTACTTGATGTATATGAACCTGTTCTTGAATTTCATGAAAAAAACTCTGTGTTCATGAATGGCCATTTAACCTTCATGAATGTTGAATGTTCATAAATGAGTAATTTAATCTTTCACAAGGGTTCTTAAGAAAAATCCATACTTTAAATTAAAATGTTTTATATCTAAAAGTCATAAAAAGATGATATCATTTTCATGCCATTTCTATTCGTCTGCTGTCGCTTTCAGTTTGGCCCAGTCTCAAACGCTCATAAATTGAATTAAAACAAGAGTCCCAAATTTTAAACTGTTAGAGATGGCAATATGAATTATTAATGTGGGAAAAGAAGAAATTGGTTGTAGATAATGTCAAAGCAATAGGCACTACTGAAAATTTTGCTAGAAGAGGAGAAATTACATTAGAGCATTTCTTCTTTGCAAACAACGTGATATATCCTTCCAATAAGATATGTTACAAAATGTATTACAATGTCATTATAAATCTTACTTTCATATAGCATCTTTGAACTTTCAATTTATAAAAAAAATAATCCCATTGATCATTGGTTATTAGCAGAAAAACAATCACAGATGTTGCGAAAAACTCAAATATAAAACTCCCTTCAATGAAGAAAACGGTTAACCCAAATTTAAGCAGTCCTATTTCAAACACACACAAAAAATCCTTTTTACAAATTCAACTCTGTTCTTATCTCCATGCTAACAAAGTTTACCTGACAAAAACATCAGCCTTTTTTATCTTTTCCTCTCATAATACAAGATAATCATATTTCAAGCTACCGGTTTGGGTTTAGTAAAAGAATCCTTTGTGCTACAAAATCGTGAGCACTGAAGATAAAGGCAGAATCTAGACTGTGCAACTTGTTTAGTCCTCGTTTTTTTTTTTTATAAAAACCCTATGCTGTCTGCAAGCATTATATAGAATATTATGAAAGATACTTATCTAAAAATAAGGAATAAGAGAAAAATGTTTTGTGCCTTATTCATGGAGGGTTAACAGCTCTTTAAACAATTTTTCTATAATTGTAGTACAACTTTTCTGGGTTTAACCCTTTACCCAATGCCTCATTTTTGTCTGTCCCAAATTCAAAGATTTTGCAGACAACATTTCCAAATGTGATTAAATTGACAAATAATCTTCTGATAGGGCAGAAAACATTGTGGGAAAAGGAGAAATTGCTAATTAAAAGCAGTTTCTCCTTTTCCCACAACCTTTTCCAGAGTCCTCTACAACACTGTTCAAATGTTGTTATTAATTGGTAATGGGTTAACCAGAAGAAGGCTATAGGGCTCTGATTAGTGTCTCTCTTAAGAACTCTCACATGAAGCCGGCGGTGCTGGCGGGCTTTCATAAGAGACCCCTGAGTTTCATGTCCACCACTAGTGGTTTAGCTGGTCCAGGTGAACTTGTCACTTCCTGGTCCCTGGTTCGAGTTCCAACAGTAACACTGATCTCACAGGAGCAAATTATCTTTAGTTTACAACGGTTTCTACAAAATATCCCACGGAAAATTTAAGTTTTCATACTATTTGTTGAAAGTCTTCATTAAAATTTCAATTTTGGACCGTCACAAATTATTGTATGGGGAAACATTTTTAAATGTGTATGAATAAGGGAATGGTCTCGCATTATTTGTGACGTGCAATCACTATAGCCCTCTTTGCGTGGGTTCAACTCCCTGCCTTTTCTGCTATGGTTCGACCCGGACATATGAATCAGCCCCTGCCCACCATATAAAAGCTTTGTAATTCAAATATCGCACCATGTAAGCCAAATTGTTGTAATAGTCTTAAAATATTGTCAATCTAAATAAACTGCAGGCAATCAAAAAAAACTTTTACTTTTATAAGTAAGAGGTAATCAAAATCTTAAAAAGGATGAAACGAAAAGTGTGATATATGCTTTTTAATACTGCTTTATCATCGAAAAACCACATTAAGACTGCACCTCTTCATAAAATTGTGTGAAGATAACATATACACCCACAAAACAAATAATTATGTTGAGTAGTTCATCTGACCACTTACAAAAGTCCAGAAAATTACCATTTTGTATAAGCATCTTTGCAAACATTAAACTCATATAGAAATTGAGTCTGATATCAATTAAATGGAACAGCAGACTGCAAAATATTGCAAGAGAAAAATGCAATTTTTATGATATTTGATGGAAACCACGGTGAGAAGAGGGTAATTCGGTCATAAGAGCATTTTATCCTTTAGTCACAGTTGTTTCTACTAAAGTCTTCTGCAGCAGATGTCGAGGGTTCCACGCAAGACTATAGCAAGTGCTTCACAAACGTGAAGCACTTGCTTTAGTATTGCGCTGAACCCTTGATGAGTTACATGAGTTATCATGAAATGAAGTAAGGGATGTCATATCATTCCAAACTGTTTGTTGGTTTGTTGGTTCATATGTTGGTTTGGCATTTTACGTCACATCAACACTTGTTTCAGTTATATTGCAATGCCTAGTCCATCATAAAGAAAGGAATAACCCTTGTTTGTCTACCCATAAGGTCTTCTTTAGACCGGTAGAACCACACATTCCATTGTTCAGCCAAAAGGAATAATCCTTGTTTGTCTACCCATAAGGTCTTCTTTAGACCAGTAGAACCATATACATTCCATTGTTCAGCCAAAAGGAATAATCCTTGTTTGTCTACCCATAAGGTCTTCTTTAGACTGGTAGAACCATATACATTCCATTGTTCAGCCTAAAGGAATAATCCTTGTTTGTCTACCCATAAGGTCTTCTTTAGACCGGTAGAACCATATACATTCCATTGTTCAGCCAAAAGAAATAATCCTTGTTTGTCTACCCATAAGGTCTTCTTTAGACCGGTAGAACCATATACATTCCATTGTTCAGCCAAAAGGAATAATCCTTGTTTGTCTACCCATAAGGTCTTCTTTAGACCAGTAGAACCATACACATTCCATTGTTCAGCCAAAAGGAATAATCCTTGTTTGTCTACCCATAAGGTCTTCTTTAAACAGGTAGAACCATATACATTCCATTGTTCAGCCAAAAGAAATGATCCTTAATTGTCTACCCATAAGGTCTTCTTTAGACCGGTAGAACCATATTCATTCCATTGTTCAGCCAAAAGGAATAATCCTTAATTGTCTACCCATAAGGTCTTCTTTAGACCGGTAGAACCATATACATTCCATTGTTCAGCCAAAAGAAATAATCCTTAATTGTCTACCCATAAGGTCTTCTTTAGACCAGTAGAACCATACACATTCCATTGTTCAGCCAAAAGGAATAATCCTTGTTTGTCTACCCATAAGGTCTTCATGTAGAACCATATACATTCCATTGTTCAGCCAAAAGAAATAATCCTTAATTGTCTACCCATAAGGTCTTCTTTAGACCGGTAGAACCATATTCATTCCATTGTTCAGCCAAAAGAAATAATCCTTGTTTGTCTACCCATAAGGTCTTCTTTAGACCGGTAGAACCATATACATTCCATTGTTCAGCCAAAAGGAATAATCCTTGTTTGTCTACCGATAAGGTCTTCTTTAGACTGGTAGAACCATATACATTCCATTGTTCAGCCAAAAGGAATAATCCTTGTTTGTCTACCCATAAGGTCTTCTTTAGACCGGTAGAACCATATACATTCCATTGTTCAGCCAAAAGGAATAATCCTTGTTTGTCTACCAATAAGGTCTTCTTTAGACCGGTAGAACCATATATTCCATTGTTCAGCCAAAAGGAATAATCCTTGTTTGTCTACCCATAAGGTCTTCTTTAGACCGGTAGAACCATACACATTCCATTGTTCAGCCAAAAGGAATAATCCTTGTTTGTCTACCCATAAGGTCTTCTTTAGACCGGTAGAACCATATACATTCCATTGTTCAGCCAACAGACTTCCTTTCATGAAAATCTAAATCTAGCTTAATCATAATATGAACCAACATGTGATTTAAAGTTCAGTACCCTAACCACTTGGCCACTGGCACCCCCTTTTTCAAAACGATACAAAATGGTAACCTGCATGTTTTGAATCTATGCACTATTGCAAGCTCTAATGTTCAACCTCATAGACAAACCCATTTTGTACCTATACTCGACAGCCCATTAAATTATATCATATTTCTTTTTTATTGACAGCAATAGGTTTCATGGTCCACTTACTTCTCCGAGATAGACCAGATATTGCATTTGCATAAACATAAACACGAGAAAGTTTCCCCTTTTTTTCTCTCGCCAATATTAATTTGAACAAGAGCATGTTCATTGATACTTTTATTTCTTTACCTTTATTTAGGTGTCAACAATACTTTTCCTGTTTTCATCGGTGAGACTTATATAATAATTTTATTCAGTTTTTCAGGGTAATCAACTGAGTACTTGGATCTCTCAGATCAGATGCCTGAACATACCGTTGTATCATGATCATGGTATTTTAAAACTATCTTAGGACGACCTTGTGAAGCAAGACAGAGCACTCTTCGAACTGAATGGAATCAAACCACAGGATTGCCAGACCTAAAGAGGAAGGTTGCACATTCGACAACCAACAGGTTTGCCCTTGCCAAAGGCTTAATGAATGACCAACCTGGCAAAATAAACCTGGATGATGATCATGATGTTGATGGTGGTTGTGGTGATGATGATCCTTTGGCAAGACACATAATAGTACCAGCATAGTACCTGTGAAACCCAGGAAAGCTGTGGTATTACTGAAAAATTGTTGACACAGCATTAATCAATATACAAAAAAATTCAAAATGAGAATTATTGTGGACAAGGATTGAATCCAGGACAGACCTATCCCAAGATACCATTGCTAACCACTGCACAGTTGGCGAACCTTTCCACACCTCTTTTTATTGAATAAATCTTGAATAAATTGGAAAGCAGATAGGAAGAAAAGTATGATGTTTAACATGTTTATATAGGTTTTAACATGGCATAAACATTATTTCACTTATGTCGCGACGCCAACTTTTCATGATGGAGGAAGACCCCTTTTACTCAACAACTTATATTGACTCCTCAAGCTAGGTAGATTAATCGGCTGTCCATAAGTCAGTCTGGAGATTACCTCTCATGAAAATCCAAAGGATTTGAACCAAAACTGAATGGGGCCATGTGATTTCAAGTTCTCTACTCCAACCACAAGGCCATGAAAGCCCCCTTTTCATTGGGTAAATCTACATATATGGAAAGAAAATAAGAGGAAAATGATGAGCAAGCTATCTATTTATCGCAATATCTTCTGCCTCAATTATGCTTTAACATTCCTTTCCCAAAAAGAAAAGGACTATAAAAGAAACACTAAACAAAATTGAAGGAAACCACTTTGTCCGAACATTTTCAAAGAACAAACAAGTCAAATATCACACATATCAGAGACCAGATTATGTGGGAATCCGCTAAACTACAAAGGGAAAACAGAGTTGTTTATAGGTAAAGATGAACACAAAATAGGCATTTAAAACACCTCAAATTTTCCCACACATCAATAAAACGAAACAAATTGACTGAGCGTAACTTTTTTATTACCAACACTTATTTAATAAACTGTCTTCTCCAGCTAGACCTAATTGATTGTTTTGTGGCGTTAAACATCATATCTGATTTGCAAAAGATTGAGGATTTGTTTTGTTTGAGATTCGAGATTACTGCAACAATAACTGATAAGTTGGTGAAACTAAGGCTCTTGAATGCATGGTTTAAAAAGCTATATTGTTAATATTGTGTCAAACGGACAAAAACTTCCAAATAGATGAAAATTGTGTTCATTCTACTTTCATCATTTTTCTTGCCATTCTGCAAAACAACAACACTTTAATTTTTTTTTTTTTTTTTTTTTATGGGTTTTACATCACATCAACATTATTTCAGTTATGTAGCGATGCCCGACTATTAATGATGGAGGAAGACCCAACACTCAACTGCCCATAGTGGCTGGTCAAGGTGGGTAGAACCATCGGCATTCCGTAAGTCAGTCGGGAGACTGCCTCTCATGAAAATCCATATCCCTCTCAGGATTTGAACCCACGCGGAGAGGGGCCTTGTGATTTCAAGTTCTGGGTACCGTTTTACTAAACAGTTTACGCTTAAGATTTGCGTAAGTCTAAAACAACAATTCCTCTTATTTCAATATTGGACGAAGCAATATTGCAAAGTGACACATCATTGGAATCGTCTCTCCGAGACGCTTCCAATGAAGTGCCACATTGCAACATTGTACTTTCATTGAAGATACTATCCATGTTTATCAATTATGACTTACGCAAACATTTTCCGTAAGTTGTTTAGTAAAACGGGCCCCTGTACTCTAACCACTAGGCCACGGAGGCCCCTAACAACACTTTAAACAATGAAATGAATACAATACCTCCTTGATTTTAGTTACAAACATTGTGATCAGAGAAAATTTTGCTCATTATATTTTGGCTTGAAATGGGGTCCTGCGTGGCCCAGTGGTTAAGATGTAGCACTTGTATCCCTGGTCTAAGGTTCAACCCTCACCAGTGGCCCAACAATTTCTTGCTGGAGTGCCCTTTGACAATACACAGCCTATGGAAGGAAAGCTGCAATATAACTACAAAATCGTTGATGAAGCATAAAACCCTGTACAAACAGTCAAATTGGCTCAAAAGCATTTGATTGTATCACCAAGAGAAAAAGGGTTGAGAGATAGGGAAATAAAAAATTGCCTAGTTTGCATGTATGACAGAGATACTCTAAAATGAAGCCTATCAAATTGCAGCAACTATCACTTAAAATGCAACCCAAAATCTTTACACTGTCCCATTAATCCATCACATCTGCTGCATGACACTCAAGAAACATTTGTGACAATAGGATGAATTGCTCAAGATGAGCAATTTATCCTTTAGTCACAATGGTTTCTAACCACAAACAACAAGGATATTTTATTAAACACTTCATAATTATCGTCTGCTATTACTTTGAGTTTCCACAAGTTACAATTTTCCATATTGGGGATTGTATTTTAATGTAAGGACATAATCTGTAAAGCTGATCATTTTGCCACAATATTTTCTAACTAAAAATAACAAGGACTTCTTTTTTTTAACGCTTCATAAGTATCGTCTGCTGTTGCTTTGAATTACAACAAGTCTATAACTTGTCTGCTATGCAGTGAAGTATCCTGTCACAAATTCCCATATAGGGGAATGTATTCAAATGTAACCAAGGAAGCCGTAAAGCGTCCGTTTGAATTACTGAAACAGTTTTCACTTCTGTCAAACAGCATGCGTTATGAACCAGATTTAAGACTTTTTTTCTTCCAAAAGTGGTAAAAATAATTTCCATGGTGATACTTCATTGAGTTTAACGCCATACACACTTAGATAAATTGACGCTTCCAGAATTAAATGTGTTTTCAATAGCTAGTTTTAACTGCATATATAACAACAATACAAAAACTGTATAATTCCAACTACATTTTGTTTGGACTTTGAAATCAATTGAGTTTTCAATGAATTTTTTTAATTGCATATAAAACAACAATACGTAAACTGTAAAGTTTCAACAACATTTTTTTACTTTCAAATTTTCTTATCTGTAAACAGGCATAGTTTCAACAACATTTTGTTTCGACTTCTGAATTAATTGTGTTTTCAATAGCTACTTTTAATTGCATATGAAACTACAATACAAAAGTTGTATAGTTTCAACAAAATATTTTTTTTACTTTCAAATTTTCTCATCTATAAACAAGCACCTTTAACGTATGAGATTATAAGGTATGTCAAAGCTACTCCTATAAGGTTGTAAGATATGTCAAAGCTACTCCTATAAGGTTGTAAGATATGTCAAAGCTACTCCTATAAGGTTGTAAGATATGTCAAAGCTACTCCTATAAGGTTGTAAGATATGTCAAAGCTACTCCTATAAGGTTGTAGGATATGTCAAAGCTACTCCTATAAGGTTGTAGGATATGTCAAAGCTACTCCTTTATGGTTGTAAGGTATGTCAAAGCTACTCCTATAAGGTTGTAAGATATGTCAAAGCTACTCCTATAAGGTTGTAAGATATGTCAAAGCTACTCCTATAAGGTTGTAAGATATGTCAAAGCTACTCCTATAAGTTTGTAAGATATGTCAAAGCTACTCCTATAAGGTTGTAAGGTATGTCAAAGCTACTCCTATAAGGTTGTAAGATATGTCAAAGCTACTCCTATAAGGTTGTAAGATATGTCAAAGCTACTCCTATAAGGTTGTAAGATATGTCAAAGCTACTCCTATAAGGTTGTAAGATATGTCAAAGCTACTCCTATAAGGTTGTAAGATATGTCAAAGCTACTCCTATAAGGTTGTAAGATATGTCAAAGCTACTCCTATAAGGTTGTAGGATATGTCAAAGCTACTCCTATAAGGTTGTAGGATATGTCAAAGCTACTCCTTTATGGTTGTAAGGTATGTCAAAGCTACTCCTATAAGGTTGTAAGATATGTCAAAGCTACTCCTATAAGGTTGTAAGATATGTCAAAGCTACTCCTATAAGGTTGTAAGATATGTCAAAGCTACTCCTATAAGTTTGTAAGATATGTCAAAGCTACTCCTATAAGGTTGTAAGGTATGTCAAAGCTACTCCTATAAGGTTGTAAGATATGTCAAAGCTACTCCTATAAGGTTGTAAGGTATGTCAAAGCTACTCCCACAATTGCTAATACCGTTGGCAATAACCGTTCACCTGCAGAATTCAGATCAACTTTCAGTCTAAAAGGTGTTTTTTCCACTTCCATCAATGTAAGGTTAAACAATATTTTGTTTTGACTTTCAAATTTTCTCATCTCTGAACAAGCACTTTTAACATATAAGGTTGTAAGATATGTCAAAGCAACTCCTACAATTCGAGGGTTCAGCGCAATACTATAGCAAGTGCTTCATGTTTGTGAAGCACTTGCTATAGTCTTGAGTTCAACCCTCGAATTGCTAATACCGTTGTCAATAACCGTTCAACCGCAGAATTAAGATCAACTTTCAGTATTGAATGTGTTTTTTCCACTTCCTTCGATGTAAGGTGGGACTCCCGGGTCAGAATAGGGGGTAAATCAAGTTTATTTGATAGGCTGCACAACAAAAAGTAGCATTCATTCAAACAATCCCTCTGTAATAAGAGAACCCTATGAATGAATGCAATATTTATATTTGATATATTATAATTAGGTTTCATATTTCAACCCTTCACAAATACAAGCGCCAGGGTTTTTTCTTTCCAGATGTTTGAATGCTTTTTGTCAGGAGCTGTGTTGTAGTCAGGGCTGGGTTTTAAGGATGGTATGTTTCTGGTTTGACTCCTTCCTGAGTATGCCCAACTTAGAGGTGTGTCCTTGGACAAGTCACCTCCCCTACGAAAGATTCTGAAACATACTCATGGACTTCATGATCATTCGTGAACATTAAATGGGCTTTCATAAACACGAACCTGTTCTTAAATTGTTCATGAATTTCAAGAACATGTTCATGAAAACCAATAACATGTTCATGAATGTATTAATGAACCTGTACTTGATGTTCATGAACCTGTGCTTCGATTCCATGAAAAAGTTCTGTATTCATGAACATCAATTTATTGTTCATGAACAATCATGAAGTTCATGAGTAAGTTCTTGAATCTTTCGCAATGTTTTTCTCTCGCTATAGTTTTGTGACATTTCCAGAATGCCTTTATTAACAAATCCCCTCCTTATAGATTATGACACAGGATCACGACACAGGATCACGACACAGGATCACGACACAGGATTGAAAAAAAAGAAAATAACGGAACAGGTGTTGAAATAGAATATGACAGATAAAAGTTTCTTTGAGCTGGTGAAGAGACACCATTGTGATAAAACGAGAAACTGCTTATGAAGAGCGATTCCACAATTTGGTAACAATGATATCTCAAATCTTCTTTGGTAGATCTGTAATCAAGTATAGGCCATAATACAGTTGATAAGGTTACATATAAAGTGGGTTTTATTTTGAAACATTTTTTATAAGCTTTGGGGAAGTTTGCTTTTCTTTCTCACCCTATGTTACTGGTATCAAATTATACATCAAACATCCAACAAACCTGTATGCCTTTTTTTTAGAGAAAATTTTAGCAAATGGTGCATAATCGTTTTTGCATGCATATTTATTTTTGTACATTTTGCGATATAGCGAACATAAAGTCAATTTTTGAGGATAATTTTCAATCCATGCTTGAATGACTTTTGTGCATTACTAATCATGCTTTATGTTCAACGACATGTACAGATTGGGAAATTACTTTTCAAAAGATAAAAATCTTTGGAGGATCATTGTGCAATTTATGATGTCTCTTACATCATGCATGCATCAAACAAGCAACAGAAAGATCAAGAAAACATTGTGACAAATAGAGAGCTTGCTCTTAATTAGTATCATTTCCTTTTAAGAATTTCTATGGTTTTTAACACTGTATCAACAAATTTCAGTTTTGTAACAGCTTTCCTGGCTCCATCATTTCTAGACTTGGGCTCTGAAGTGAGTGCTTATGGTCACTCCGAAACCAGAGGTATCAGTGGAGCTTGAACCCGGGACCCATGAGTTCTAAGTCTGCCACCTTAACTACAGTATTGAAGTAAGTCATCTACTGTCCATGACGGCTATAATGTCATGCAAACATAAACACACCAGAATGGTTTGGTCTTAAGATAGGTGCCTATTTTATTACCCTAACCCTTTCCCAAACACCAAATTTTCGATTGTTCAAAATTAAAAGTTTGCAGATGACATTCCAAAATGTGATGAAATTGGAAAAAAATCTTCTGATAGGCCAGAAAACATTGTGGCAAAAGGAAAAATTGCTCGTCACACGCAATTTCTCCTTTTCTGACAATGTTTTCTAAAGTCGTCTGCAACAAAGTTGTCAAATGTTGTTATTGTTTGGGAAAGGGTTAAACTTACCTACCTTGTTATCACATAAAACACTACCTATCCCTGCATTCTTCCACTAAATAATTGACTCGCCCATTTACCATAGATAGGTAATGTGCAGTAATTCATACTTTCTCAGGCAACATCTTGTCCCTAATGAATGATATAATAGATCTTAATGTATGTTTAAGTGATTTGTTATCATACTTTGCACAGATTGTGGATTTAATGGCAAAGCGATGCAATTAGCAAATCATCATAGGCTTTGGCGATGAACATATTAGTCATTTATATACAGTGCTAAAGATTCAAGACCTTCATAAACATTTGTGAATGCTAAATGACAACTCATGAACACAAACCTATTCTTAACTTGTTTATGAAGATCAAGAACAGGTTCATAAATGTATTTATGAACTGGTAATTGATGTTTGATGAACTTGTTCTTGAATTTCCCAAAAAAATTCTTTGTTCAGGAACAAGACCATGACGTGAATTGACACTTTTAATAAATGAAGCCAAGTTTTTTAATCAAAGTACTGAAAAGAGCAAATGCTTGTTTCACAATTATTTCATGAAAAAAACCCACAGGTATTAAGCATTTTCAAAATAATGAAATAGAATAAGGTCATTTGTTAGATGTTGAGGGTTGATCAACCCTTTACCAAACAATAACGACATTTGACCAGATTAATGCAGAAGACTGTGGAAAACATTGTCGGAAAAGGAGGAATTGCTCTTTACGAGTGATTTCTCCTTTCCCACAATGTTTTCTGCCCTATTAGAAGATTATTTTTCAATTTCATCACGTCTTGAAATGTCGACTGCAAAACTCTTTCAATTGGGGACCGTCGAAAATTTAACATTTGGTATAGGGCTAAGTAACATTTTCATTTTTTGTTTCCTACAAAATACAATCTATAAAATAGTCCTATCAAAGTAGCCCAAAGAATTTCCAGTCGCAGTAATGGGTTAATTGATAAAGAGTGGTTGAAAGAATACGCCCTTTGTCAGAGTGCCAAACGTTAAAGACAATGGGACTGATTTGATATCAATAAAATATTTCAAATTGAATCCAATTAAAAATCCAAGTCTTGCTAGATAATTACCTTTGACCTAATATTCCCCCATACTGTGTCTGATCTATGAACTTCAGACAATAGTTATTGCATGAAAAAAGAGCATCTTTAACCCATTACCAAACAATAAGAACATTTAACCAGTCTGATGCAGAAGACTCTGGATAGCAATGTGGGAAAAGAAGGAATTGCTCTTAAAGAGCATTTTCTCCTTTTGCCACAATGTTTTCTGCCCTAACAGAAGATTATTTTTCAATTTCATCACATTTTGAAATGTCGTCTGCAAACTCTTTCAATTTGGGACAGTCGAAAATTCAATGTTTGGTTAAGGGTTCACAGTTGCTGTCAATTTATACCTCGCCTTCTTAAAATCCAACATCTTGTCAAAATGGTTTCTATTCAATATCATTCAAAAGCATTATTTTGCTTTTTCTTGTTCCTTCTTGTCGTCTGCTGCTGCTTTCAATTTGGACCAGTCACAGTTTCCCACATGGGGGATGGGGTTAAATCACTTACTTAAAGTGTTTTCAAGTAATTCAGTATGGTGTAATTGGTTATATCTTTGTAATTGATAATCAATTAAGACATGGAATACCAAGATAAACGTCATGAATTGGCAGCTGAAAGATTTCATTTAATCACCTCATACACAAATTTTTAATGCTTCTTTAAAGATTGGAAATCATCAAAGAGGAAAAATCTTCAACAACAATATTCCAGCTCCATAACAGAGGTTTATTCATTTGTTCTCTAATTAGCTTTAATTACCCAACTGAATTCCATGTGAAGGCATTTCTAAAGAATAATAACAAAATGTTTTTTTAAGAATTGTTACAAAACCGCATGCTGATTTTCTGATACACCTACTAATCAAAAAAACATTGTGAATAAAAAGAGTTTCTAGAATAACTTTCCATCTAATGGCCACAACAGTTTAGTTAGTCCATTCATTATGGGCTTATCATAACAGGTTTTACAGAGAAATATGCTAAGATATCTAACATTATATTTTCTAACCACCATAACTTCAAAGACTTAATTGTATCCATTATAAATGGCATATATCTGTTAGGAGTAATAAGTTAAGATATCTAACATTACATTTTCATGTTTCACACTAAACATTTTGTCCCCATTACAAAGGCTATGTTGTATACATTAAATGGACATTATCTGTTGGACGAATTAATGAGTTTGAACTGATTTGACCAATCATGACAACGGTTGTCAAGGCTATAATATAACTCTTAACCCTTTACTTCATATTGAGTCACTATAACCATAAACCATGAGGAAGCTTGTTATGACAGGGCTTTTTAGCGTTATATTGAAGGGGCCCATAAAAGGCACATCCCCAATTATTGAAAATTTCTTTGAAATCATGCAGTTTTCCCCAAAATACAAGCTAAAACCAGCTTTTGGGTTTCCATATTCAACAATTTCAGCCATAAATCTTCCAAAAATGAACTGGCCAAGGCCTTTCTGCCCAATTGTAAAAAAAGGCCAGTATGAAAAGATTCTCAGTTTTTATCATAATGGTTTCAAATAAAGATCACAAAGAAAATGATGTATTCCAAAAACCTTATCGACGTCATCAGTCTGCTTCTCTTTTTCTCAACTTGGATCAGTTGTAAAAACCCCTATAAGGGAAATGGTCAATAAAACATACATGCAATAAAAAGTCCACACCCTAACGGCAACATCGCCCAAACCATGTCTTACATGGTCTTTCTATGTCTAACAAAAAGGGGGCACTTGTAGCAATATTTTAACAACCTTATTGGGCTTTACATCACATGGATTGAGGTTTTCAGTTGTTTTAAGAATAGGGCTCTGAAGTGTCTTGCCAAAGGACATTCCAACGAAACCAGGGGTGCTAGTAGGGCTCGAACCAAGACCACCATCTTAACCACTGGGCTACATAGGACCATAATTTTGAGGGTTCAATGCAATACTATAGTAAGTGCTTCATGTTTATGAAGCACTTACTATAGTCTTGCATTGAACCCTGGATTTTGTCCTTTAGTAAAAGGTCAAGTCAAATGTGGGCTTATGATAACACCCATAGATCAAAGCTAAACAGTAGCTCTGATTTAATCAACCCTTTGTGCGAGAACCAACTAAATGCTATGCAAATAGGTTAGATCCAGGCCATCCGCCAAGAAATTGGCGGCTTGCCTGTGATCTAACCTGTTTGCTACTCTGAGTACCTTTCCTCATCAATATTAAGCAGAAAGTTAAGGTTCAGGAAAGCAGACGTCACAATTTTTTTTTTAGAAGAGTATACCCAGCATTCTAAGGGTGAAGTACCCTTGTTATAACAGATAAGGCTGATCTTATAGAGTTAGATAGTTTGTATTGTTAAGCCTGATCTGACTCCATTTGTGTCAATAGAGATAATACATCAAAGCATTACCAATGGTCTTGATAAGAGATGCTTATTTAGGTTTTAAACACAGTATTTGATTTGGTCATAATAAATCACTTTTGCACTGTTTGAAATTACTCAAAAGGATATTACAGAACTGTACCTATTTAAATCTCACATCTTTCTATGACTTAAAAAGGTTCACAGGAACAGCCATTTAACATTCATGGACATTCATAAAGTTCATTAAAAAGTTGTTGAATCTTTCGCAGGGCAAGGGTATCAGGGTCATTGACAATCTGAACACATCGGGTTTATCCAATGAAAACACCTCTGAAATAATAGGGATGACGCCATATTGTTTCCAGCGAGAATGACGTCACTTTACTTTTGTTTTTAAAAATAGATCTTAAATGTGAAATCTTAAAAGTCGTTTAAGTTGATTGAGGAAATAACTATACATGTCACAACAACAGTTTCGCAATTTGGTATGAGTTACTGATAAAAAATGATTTAACAGGATCTCCAACACTTTCATACACATTGAACTACTTAACGTGCATGCTTAGAAAATGTGTTAATTGGCGGATGCCGATTTACCCGAAAAATTGTAACCCTACACTTATATCCGAGGTGTATTTCACAGCTCACGGAAATACCCGAGTAGTTCCGATTGGGTCATTGATAGAAAACGTCCTCAATAGAGACATTATATACCGTTTTATAGTTGCATGATAAGGCACTATATAGTATGTGACAACAGGGAACTCAAGATCATTTCATTTGTCACGCTTCCTCTGATCCTTATTTACTCCATATAGATTTTCATAAGCATCTCGCCTTTGATTGTGTGGTCTTTGTAATGTGTCCAAAATGATAGCAATTGTGGAAGACGATTATAAAAAGAAAACATATAATTGTATGCTTTGAGATGATGGGTAGAAACAAAATTGATGTGACAAAAAGAAGAAATGGATCTTCTTGAGCAATTTCTTCCTTTGTCGCAATTGTTTCTGAAATGTCCTCCTACAGACATGTTGAAATGGGTAAACACAAACATGAGGGAAAATGGGTTAACCCATTACCAAACAATAATGACATTTGACCAGTTTGTTGCAGACAACTCTGGAAAACAGTGTGGGAAAGGAGAAATTGTTCTTATTGAGCAATTTCTTCTTTTCCCACAATGCTTTCTGCCCTCTCAGAAGATAATTTCATCACATTTTGAAATGTCATCTGCAAACTCTTTCAATTTGGGACAGTCATAAATTTGGTATTGGTAGAGGGTTAAGAAAGTCATCATGAACTGACAGGTTAAGCATTAATTAGTATGCCATACTCTTTATGGCAGAATAAATCATTCCCCTTTCACAAGGATAATCATTAAAGTCATGAAGACGTCACATCATATTCTAATTATAAAATTCTTCTTTTTCAACAACAATTTCTAAAGGTTATTTTCAGTAAATGCATAAGTTTTCAGGATTGTTTGTTGCTCCAAGTTCATCAAACACAAAATTCAGTTGACAAGTGCCATCCTGAATAAGTATGCAGAACTTAGTAAGGACATCTCTATTAACCCATTACCAATCAATAAAGACATTTGACCAGTTTGTTGCAGAGGACTCTGGAGAACATTGTACAAAAAGGGGAAATTGCTTATAACGAGCAATTTTTCCTTTTTCCCACAATTTTTTTTGCCCTATCAGAGGATTATTTCCCAATTTCATCACATTTTGAAATGTCGTCTGCAAACTCTTTCAATTTGGGACAGTCAAAAATTTGCCGTTTGGTAAAGGGTAAAGATGGAATTAATAAGAACCCCTGTCACACAGACTAATCATTAAAGTCATAGAGACGATGTCACACCACATTTTGTATTTCATACATTCTTATTTTGGGACAGCAATTTCTAAGTCAGGTTTTCACAAATGCATTAGCTTTCTAGATAGTTTAGAGCACAAAGTTGATAAAACATAGTGTCTAATTGACGAGTTACAGCATGAATTAGTATGCCAAACTTAGTAAGGACCTTTTCATTTTGCGGGAATAGATAAGACTTCATGTCACACTGTCTAAGCATTAAAGACATAAAGACATCACATTTTATTGCCACCTTTATTCAAAATTGCTGATGTTTAAGATATAGCTTTGAGAGAAACCGTTTTTTCCAAAGTGATTAGCTCATCAGAGACAAATCACATTTCCTTTGTAATCTTTCCATCAATTGTTTGGGAGGAAACCTTTTAAAATCGAATCAAATTCTTAAATCATTCAAACAGTTTATGGTTTATTTGAATAATTTATTGCATCCCATTTGATGTACCCAATGCATTAAAACGCCCCTTTAGCAAACATCAATGCAAATTATGTAAATATTTATCCTCTTTCCAATTGACCCCGTTTGCGTTATGTCATTTTTTCGTGGTCTAATTGAATTAAAAGAAAAATGCTTCTCTCACTTTTTTTTCATTTTGTACCATGAAATTAGTTAAGAGTTACAAAAGGAATGCTCATTACAATTTGACTTGTCAATAAATCTTAAATCAAGAAATGAATCAAACGGTTTTAATAGTTCAAATCTCTTACCTTGTTAGACCTAAACATTGTGGCTGTCGAAGAGATGTCAGGGATGAATTATATCGTCCATTAATGTGACAATTCTAGAGTTACAACACACCAGACGCATCACTCCCAGTAATAAATACTTCCAATTATTTTGATCTGGATAGAGTTATCTTGTGTGATGGATGATCTCCAACTTTTGATGAAAAAATTTAAATGTCTCTGAATATTGCTTCAGCAACATATTCCAACTTAAGGTAGATTACAATCGCTGTTTTCTACTCCATGTTAGTTTTACTCCACCAAGACAATGTCACATCGCTGTGTTCCAGATTTATTTAGTTATATTCCATCTGAAGACAAAAGTCAAATTATCTTTTTTCCCACACTGTTCAAGTTAATCAAGTTCCATTTTGGACACAAAAAAAATCACACTAATGTTATTCCACAGCAAAGCATTTTGACATTCAATACTTCATTTAAAGGGATAAAGAAGAACATGCATATGCAACTGGTCCCATTATGAAATGATCACGGGGTACCACAACAAAAAAAGAATCGCCAAACTTAATATCCATAAGAATCATGCGGTGTTATTCCCCTGGCAGATTGCCGATGAATTTGCGAACTATCTCCAATTAATCAAGCACGCCACAAAAAATCATACTTGTACATACACTCCATACGCGACCTTTAACCCCGTCTTTATTACATTTTAATAATATAATTTACATACAGTTCACAAAGAAAGAAAAGAGCCTGCCATGCCGTATACAACACTGTACAACACAACACGGTGATGTAAACACATGGTTTTTTGTAGCTTCTCGGATACTCTCTAGTATCGTGGGAGTTTTACATTAAAGAATACTGTCAACCTTAGCCTTCCACTCTGATAGCGTACTGCGGTTCCCCGCTCTCTTTCTCTCCCCAGACAACCCTCCAATACTACTTCTACCTGTGACAACTCTTTATTTGCTTTAACTTGATTTAACTCCTATTTCTGTATAATACCTCATAATGAAGCATTTATGCTGGAGAGGAGTTAAGAAAACTGTTGTGACAGAAGCATGAATTGCTCAAAATGAGCAACTTATTATCCTTTTTTCAAAATACTTTCTATTTTATTTCCTGCATCTGATTCAGAAGATTAAAGGAAACCACTGTGAAAGAAGAACAACTGCTCATAATAAGCAATATATCCTTTTATCAAAATCGTTTCTACCCAACCTCATCAAGAAAAACATAGAAATGTTGTCTGCAGATTTTTCGTCTGTTGCTGCTTTCAACTTCGCCTAGTGACACATTTCAATATGAGGGAATTTGTTTAGGAAATTTCTGTCAGACCTCTCTGTATGATTAAGCCTCTACTATCAGTTTCAAAGTCATCCTGAAGGCCATATTTAATTCATTCAGACAGTTTCGCAGGATAGAAGGAAATACCTATAATCTTTGATTGCCTCTCTGATCTTGAAACATTTGATTTCTTACTCCTTCCCAACTGTTCGGGAGTCTCTGACTGTATTCATACAAGCATGTCGGTATATCACAGTTATATCATAGCATTTAATTCCATCTATACACCCTCCTATTATTCTTATCACCTAAGCTGCAAAATTTTCTTTCCAAGAAAGTCTATTCTTGAAAGTCTGTTAAATCATCCTTTTGTTAAAATGCAAAAAACCTTTTAACCCTTCACCAAACGCCAAATTTTCGACTGACCCAAATTGAAAGAGTTTGCAGACGATATTTCAAAATGTGATGAAATTGTAAAATTATCTTGATATGGTAGAAAACATTGTGGGAAAAGGAGAAATTGCTCGTTTAGAGCAATTTCTTCCTTTCCCACAATGTTTTCCAAGGTCTTTTGAACAAAGTGGTCAAATGTCGTTATTGTTTGGTAATGGGTTAATAGCATTAGTAGCATTTTTATACTAAAATGAAGGTAAGGGAATAAGTGATTCTAAACTATAACTTATCAACTGCTATATCACCATGACCTTGTATTGTCAGAGATAGGCTGGGGTTTTGCAAAACAAATAAAGATATTAACATTCTGTTTAAGGAACTGATACTCAAGACTTCAAGTAGGCTTTTATGCCGTCACATGTATGATACAAACTAAAGGTGTAGATAAGGTGCTCGCTAAAATCCTTGCCATACTTCAAGGTTTCAATTCAATACTATAGTAAGTGCTTCATGTTTATGAAGCACTTACTATAGAATTGCATTGAACACTCAACTGAGGCTCTGGGTACCGTTTTACTAAACATTTTACGCTTAAGATTTGTGTAAGTCTAAAACAACAATTCCTCTTATCTAGATATTGGGCGAAGCAATATTGCAGAGTAACGCATCATTGGAATCGCCTCTCCGAGACGCTTCCAATGATGTGTCACATTGCAATATTGTACTTTCATAGAAGATATTATCCATGTGTATCAGTTATGACTTACGCAAATATTTTCCTTAAGTTGTTTAGTAAAACGGTACCCTGGTACTTTAGTAAAGGTCTTCCTATAGTTTTGCATTGAACCTTCCTATCATATACTTCTGGGAACCTTTTATTGAGAAATTGTATGAGCAAAGCTATTTCATTATGTAAAGTTAAGAAAAGTAAAAGCCAAATCATTTAAAGGCCTGTAAATTACTTTTAATGCTTTTATTGTTTCTCTTATGTACAAGAACAGTTCGAATAATAAATTCTCAATGATTCCTCACTTGGATTTTTAAAACAGAAGTCCTGGGTTCAATCTTCCCCGATCGCACAGGGATTTCTTGTTTGAGTGTCCTTGGCAACACAATGCAGAACCCTACCTAGTACTGGTGCAATCCAGGAAAGCTGTAAAATAACTGAAATGCTGTTGACACAAAACTAAAGTCCCTTTTAAGACACCATAGAAAAATTACAGGTGGTCGTTAAGGAATCATGGGCAAGGCGGGATTAATCATTAGAAAGGGAATGGTTGACCACCGAACCAACCTATGACTTCATCGCCTTGACCACAATTTATAATTGTCAACGATCTAACATAAATATGGTGTCAGCGTCAGTCATTTCTCGTAACATTGTTTGTGTAAACCCTTTTTCTAATGCTAGATACACCTTCAACACCTGTTCTTTATTTCAAAACATTTAGACAAAAATTAGTTTTATTTCATCATTGTCAACAAATTGATATAAATAATTGTTTTAATTGGCAGCTTATATGCAGCACCCTCGATCATTGCAAGGTCCAATAACCCTTTTCCTCAAGCAAAATGACTTTCAATACATTTGCAGGAAAAGACGTCTGAAAATATTGATACAAAAGAGGAGTAGTCTCATTGTATCCTAGAACTGTTAAATACCAGGAAAGCCGTGAAATAGTTGGGCTTTAAACATCATTCAGCAACAACAAAAATTGTGAGCAAACTCTTTTTTGTTTATGGCCCAATCATACAAAGTCTTTTAATCAACTATGCATTGTTTTATGATATCTACTTTGATTATTCGGTAATGTCGGTTTTTTAAAGGGTCCTGCATGGCTAAGCAGTTTAGATGGGGTCACAGAATCAAGCCCAACCAACACCACGTCAGAGTGCTAGCTTAGCGCTGGTGAATCCCAGGAAGGCCATAAAAAAACTGAAAAATTGTTAACATAGCTTTTTTACTTGTTGCAAAAGAGATGTGTATATGTATATGGGTTTTGCATTTCATCAACATTATTTCAGTTATGTTGCGATGCTGACACTTTATAATTGAGTAAAAACCCAAGACTCAACTGCTCATAAGTGCTGGTCAAGCTGGGTACAAAAATTGGCATTTCTGTAAGTCAGTCGGGAGACTGCCTCTCATGAAAATCAAAATGCCGTCACCGGGATTTGAATCCACACAGAGAGGGGCCACGTGAATTCAAGTTCTGTACACTAACTGCTAGGCCACAGAGGTCCCAGTACGAAATAGAGCAAATCTTTTTTTGACATAGAAAGGGTCAAGTGACCACATTAAATGACAGATGACAGAATGAAAGGGAGTTACATTACACACTTGATATCAAATTAATGCCAGTCGAAATTCTTCTATGTTTTGTCATTGTCAACATTACTGTTACATTCAGGTAATTATCTTTCCTTTCTTTGTGATTATCTATCAAAAGAGGTTTTAACCCTTACAGCGCTGGAACCAACTTCATTCTTATGCAAACAGGTTAGATCAAGGCCAGCTGCCGAGTAAATTGGGGGCTGGCATGTGATCTAATCTGTTTGCTATTCTGAGTATCTTTTCTCATTAATATTAAGCAGATATTTAAGGTTTTGGAAAGCAGACGACACATAAATATATTTTCACAAAATTATCCAGCATTCTAAGGATTAACAGATTATTATTGAAAGAGGTTGAAAATATCAATCAATCAAATTGTAGTCGAACACAAAGAGAAAGTATAGATGGACAGCCATTTTTCCAACAGACAAGTACCAAAATGATTTCACCATAGAAGTCAACCTGTCAAGGTTGCTCAACTGTACAATCTATTTCCTGATTACTATTTTGATTGAAAACAGCTTGTTACAAGATTCAAGAGTGCATTATATAACACCTGGCTTGATGACTTCCCGCTTTTTTTTATAATGAGTTGTAAAAGTTATTTGGGCCCTTGAAAAAGGTTGGTCTTATGGTAGAAAAAACTCATGTGAACCTTTAGTCCATAATTCCAAACTAAACTGCATCTGTGGCAGAAGACTTTGGTGATGTCTGTGTTGAATGGGAAATTCGCTCCTATTGATCAATTTGTCCTTTTATTTATTAAATGTGGGTTTCACATTGCGTAAACAATATTTAAATTATGTTGCGATGCTCAACTCTTAATGAAGGTGATTGAGGAAGACTCAACTTTCCATAAGGGCTAGTCAAGCCAGGTAGAACCCTGAACATTCTGTAAGTCACTCAGGAAACTAACTCTCATGAAAATCCAAATGCAGTCAATAGGATTTGAACCCACATGGAGAGGGGCCATGTGATTTCAAGTTCTGTACTCTAACCACTTCTTTGCTTTCTTTTGTCGTCTATTGTTGCTTTCAATTGGGTTCGGGCACAAATTCTTAAATTTGGGAATTGATTAAAAAGCAACATCAGGTGATATTTGTACTTTAAACAGGTATCAATGTATTGCATGAGAGATACAGAAGCATCACCGTTTTTTTTAAAAAATGTTTTCATGCCAAGTCAAATGCAATATTGCATTAACAATAAGACTATTCCCTCACAACATATATTTTATAGAAATACAGGAGTCCCGTTTTGGAGACAAGACTTGGCCATTGTTCAATGAAGCCAATGTCACATGGCTTATTCACCTCCCCTCCCACTGGTTAATTATGTTCCAGGGGAATAGTCGGCAGCTTAGAAAGAAAAAGATGCTAACCAAAAATGCTTTCATTGTGTGCAGTGTTAGCAAAAAAATACACAGTTCCATGTAGCAATATTTAATTTCTAGAAGAGACATGGTGTCGAGAAAATGTTGTTTCCCCATAGCTCTTTCCTGAAAGCACAGAATTCCGTAAACAACCCCAACCCAGATTCCACAACGACCGACCCATTTACGGAAATGAATCGGACCATTTAATCAATCAAAAACTTGATGCTATAAATTACACAGGAACACAAGATTGAAATGGACCTGACACACTTTCCATCACACTGCATCCTGGTTAGTCACTACCCTAAAGGAAAAGTGGATAAAGTGGTTGACTTGTAATTCCAGGGGTCCCTGGTTTGAACCCCATTGGCACCTCTGGTTATGATGGAGTGTCCATTGGCAAATCACATCAGCACCTTGTACTCATGAATTCCAGGAAAGTTACTTAATATACAGTCTATCTTGTGATAAGCAGCCACCCTTTTAAGCAGCCAACCTGCCTTAAACAACTACTACAGAAAGTCCCATTGTTAGATTTATAGTGTACATCAATTTGTGTTAAGCAGCCAACCTGTCTTAAACAGCCAATGTACTCTGTCCCATAGGCTGGCCCCCTAACACAAGTTTGACTGTATATTGAAAAATTGTTGACTTTTAGATTAACTCCATACAATAATGTGTAATATACCTGACAAATTGTTGACATTTGGGTAAACTCTATACGACATAACTGGAAATCTTTTAAAAAAAAAAAGGTGTTCATACAAAAATGTGTAATAAAACTAAAAAAATTGTTGACATGGTGTTTATCTCCAGACAATAATGTAGAACATAACCTAAAAAATATGACATTGCTTTTAACCCAAAACACAAATTGTACAACAAAACTGAAAAATTAAACTACATACGAAAAGTATGTAGCTTCACACTCTTGTCTTTCACCTAAACGAAATCTTCATGAAGTGATGGGCTAAAGAGCTTAATGAAGTATTATGAAGTCTTGTGAATCTGCGAGGATCTATTCATGGGCACAGCGGTATATCTCGTATTGTGAATCTGCGAGGATCTATTCATGGGCACAGCGGTATATCTAGTATTGTGAATCTGCGAGGATCTATTCATGGGCACAGCGGTATATCTCGTATTGCATGTGAAAGACCACAGAATGCACTCGGAAACTTGTGTCCTTAAATGGATTAAATAGATTCACAGCATTTTGCCCGAGTCAACATTATTTTTTTCTCATTAACCAATTACTCTAATACTGTACCAATGATGTTGAATGCCTTTTTCAGCGGGAGAAAACATTTAAAATCATGTGACAATTTCATGTCACCTTTATCTTATTTCAAACTCATCCCTGCAAAATTGTTATCCAAATAGATTTAGGGTTGTTGTTTTTTCAGTAACTAAATACAGTAAGGGTCTATGATTGTTTCCCAAAGATTCAGTCTAACTTATCATTTCAAAATAAAGAGCAAAATGTTCAAATTCAAAATAATTGCCTATACAAAAAGAAAAAAAGAAATGCATGATCGAAAAGATGGCAAATAGATGATGATTGTCTGGCATTGCAACCCCAAAAAATGCCTTGAAATTTGAAATGTGAAATAATTATCTGAACAAAAAAACTAAAAACCATTCATGCCAATATGAGTCTCTCAAGCACTGCGACCTAAACTGACCTGCCTGTTGGACGCCATTCATCATTGTAATCACTGATTAATTCTAATCGGTGTAAAAATGATTTACATGAAATACAAATTACCTATGGTGGACTAATGAGGGTTTGAGATCCAGAAGTTGATACCATCAGGCATGCGATCTGGTGATTTTCTCCCCGTCTGATGGCCAGACACACTAAGAAAAGGCTAGTGTGTGTTTTGAACAATCAATCTGTTTTCCCCATACAGGAAACATAAGTTTCTAAAATTGTACCTACTTCAAGGTAAAAGCAACAATAGATTAACAAAAATAAAGAAACAGGCATTCCACCCCTGATGGATAACTAACTTGTATTTGCTTTGGTAAATCCATTACCAAACAATAATTAAATTTGACCAGTTTGTTGCAGACAACTTTGAAAAACATTTTGGGAAAAGGAGAAATTACTTGTTAATAAGCAATTTTTCCTTTTCCCACAATGCTTTCTGCCTTATCAAAAGATTGTTTTTCAATTTCATAACATGTCATATGCAAACTCTTTCAATTTTGGACAGGCTAAAATGTTGTGTTTGGTAAAGGGTTAAAGAATGAATTGAAAAGTGAATCATGAAAGCGTTTGAGCATTTGGATATGTTTACACTTTCTCTATCATATTGAGTCAAGCCTTTGACATCATCCAGTAAACACATGATTCTCTTGTAATGATCAACTTAATCTTAAATCTTTACTAAAGACAAGTATTTGACTTTTGTAATGTAGCACATACAAAATCATAATCATAACGTTAAGTGTGACCTAAAGCTTAACCATTCTTTAATAAGACATTGCGTAGCTGTTCCGCTGCCTTAATTATAAATCACAATATTGTTGGCAGCAAACTACCTAAAAACAAGGAAAATGTTAATCAGCTTTTGACCTTGCACCAACAGGTACAATTGTTTGTTAATTGAAGTAATTAGTTTTTGTTTTTCAGCCTGTACTTGAAATGACTAAGCCTACAACACCTCACATTTGAAACACATAAAGTGTCTCCATTTCACGTTAAAAGAGTATGCCAAGTAGAGACAGGAGAAGTTCAACCACAAGGCAAAAAGGGACAACCCATTCTGTTTTTGCAGGAAATTTTGCAATCAGAACTACTCGGGTATTTCCGTGAGCTGTGAAATACACCTCGGATATACGTGTAGGGTTACAATATTTCGGGTAAATCGGCATCCGGCAATTAACACATTTTCTAAGCGTGCACGTTAAGAAGTTCAATGTGTATGGAAATGTTTGACATCGTTTTATATCTTTTCTTATCAGTAACTCATACCAAATGGCGAAATTGTTGTTGTAACATGTATAGTTGTTTCCTCAATCAAATTTAACGACTTTTAAGATTTTACATTTTAGATCTATTTTTAAAAACGAAAGTAAAGTGACGTCATTCTCGCGGGAAACAATATGGCGTCATCCCTATTATTTCAGAGGTGTTTTCATTGGATAAACCCGATGTGTTAAGATTGGAAATTTTGTTCACCATAGCTTATGGCACATTATATCGTACTAAATTTAACAGGCTATCAGTTTTGGAATTCAGACATTTGCCCACTTGGATAGTTGCTTCTGGAAAATTTGCCCCCTTTAGGGTATAGGGCGGACCGTTGCCCCCAAACCTTGTCGTAAAGTAGAGATTGGACATCTGCCTCCCCCAAAAATATTCATAATTTGTATTTGAGCTTCGGAGTCATGGAGTAACTATTTGCTAGATTTCAGATTATTTTAATAGAACCAATTTATTTACACCTTACTCCATTATACCACACATTAAAGCATTCACTATGAGGTGTCCTTTAATAAGAGAATGTTTTCTAGCCTATAAGGGGTTCATCATCTCTGAAGCATAGATAAGTGAACCGTACGCCATTATAATTGAAAAAATTGTTGAAAATATATTAAAATCATCTGAAAAACTTGGCTGATCTCCCTCGTTACCAAAGTGTCCACTGAATGTTTGGTAATCAAAAACTCTGCCAATAAACTACAAGATATTCCAAAAGAATGAGATACAGGGCATCAAATTTTCCCCCCAATTCAGAGAGCCCCAGGTAACATTCTAATTGCACGAGAAATGCACGGTACATTAAACCTTGGTGGGGACATGAGCGATATCCATATAAGTAGTGTATTCTTCTCACTATCATCTTTAATGCTTCTCTAAACAGTACATTGTGGGAACTCATAATTGATTTGTTAATAATGTATCAAAGAGAGGGATAATGGAGAAATGGGTTGAAAAGACAAATAGGGTGATAAGAAAAAAAATTGCAAAAATCCATCCCTATCTTGCTTTTCTCTAAAAGCCCTAAACCAAATAAGCTATAATCGTAACTCTTCTCCTTATTGAGAAGATGATGATGTGTGCTCTTAAGACAGAACAAATTCAAAAACATTATGGCAAAATGAGAAAATGCTTACAATGATCTATTTTTTGATAATATGTTATATGTATTTTGTTTAAGGAATATTCTTATTCCGCTCTTTAATTTTGTTTTTGCTCTTTAAGTTTGTTTTTAATCCTGTCCGCTCAAAATTAGCTTAGAACAAGAGGGAAAAAAGGACTAACAAAATGATCAGGGGAATGAATCTATTTTTGCTTTTAAATTCTTTTGTTATCTCACAATCCCTTAATAAGTTCCATCAAGCAGAAAGTAATGTGTTTTATGTCTATTTTCCAGGAATTAGATCTCTACCAGATGAAAGATGACCTCGCTGAAATACTCGATTCGAACATTGGGGAACAAATTACGACATCGCAGGAAGCCCTGTAAATAAGAAACGAATCCACCCAGGGGACATGTCTGTTGATCATAGGATGAAAGCGGATTATGAAATGGTTCCCCTCTTGGCTTGAAACTGGTTTCAAATGAAGGAGAAACGTCTGCTTCAGCAATTTTTATGGACCCAGTTAAACCTATATATGGCTTCATGTTGGTTTGGGTGTGTGTGTTTAACCCTTAGAATGCTGGGTAATTCTCTAAAAAGAGATTTTTGTATCATCTGCTTTCCAAAACCCTAAATATTTGCTGAATTCTGTTGAGGAAAGATACTTAGAGTAGCAAACAGGTTAGATCACAGGCCAGCCACCGATTTACTTGGCAGCTGGCATTGATCTTACCTGTTTGCATAAGCATAAAGTTGGTTCCAGCGCTGTAAGGGTTAAGGAATTTGAGTTTTTTTCCAGTAATGTTCTGTACTCGGGAGAATTGAAAGAAAAATATGCCAAAAAGAAATACACTGAAGATGCCTGTTATGGGAATTTATTGTTTGTTGCATAATATGTGGAATCTATATTTGTCCAATGTCAAGAGAAATTGCTATAACATTACTTTTGAAATTTTGTTTCATCCCTAGGACAACACAATTTAGTGATTTAGATACGATGGCACATCTTTCTCTTTAAACAAAAATTGAGTTAATAATATCCCAAAACTGAAAAAACAAAACCAATTATCACCGATACAATTTTTATAAATACCAACGTACGCCTATATTGTTGAGAAGCAAATCAAGGAATTATCCAGAAGAATATGCGGCATGTCTGAAGATTCCAATTACTACTGCAGATGAACTTTTGGGCATACGTATCATGATACCATAAATAATAATGAGGAATGTTATTTATTGATCATCAATTTACATCAGTCAATCTAATGTTTTTGACACAATTTCCCGATATAGAAGTTTGTGATTGGGTAACAGTGAAAGGTTCTACCTTTCACAAACAAGTCCAGGGAAATTCAATCACTGGTTCAGTTGCAATTTGTCTTGATTATACCTTGCATAGGTATATAAACATTCATAACTGAAGAAAGTAATTAGCTTAACACAAACTGCTGCTGAAGACTTTAGAAATCACTGTGACAAAAGGAAAAATTGCATCTAATAAGAAATTACTCCTTTGGTCACAGTAGTTTTTACAAAATAACACTTTATAAAAATGCTATTTTCATAATTCACAATCAACTACTGATGCTTTGAATTTGGACCACTCACAAACACCCATATGGGGAGAATGGGTAAATATAGAGATGCAATTTCAAAATCATTAGCATTAGGAAAAAAATGATGCATTGTCAGGTCCCACAGTCACAATCATTATCCGTCAAACGAACAGACGAGAAAAAGGAAATCACTTCATGCCTATAGTCTTTTAAAAATAGAAAACAATTCTTTCGTGCACATCAATCTTATCAAAAGTCACACCTATATACAGTATACATAACATGGGCTCATAAGCCTTAAGCTTTTTGTAAGTGTGAGGTAGTGAAGTGAAGTGAGTGAAGTGAAGTAAGGTCATTTTCCAAATATGAAAATTTGAGACTGGTCAAATTTGTAGGCGACAGCTGATGGCAACAAATCAAAGTAACAGATAGATTTGATTTTTTTTCATCATTTTTTCTAGAAAACAATGTCACTAAATGATAAAATCCCTTATAGGTGCAATTTAAACATGGCAACAAGTCTTGGACCAATTTTTCCCGAAAACAGGATGCTGGCCGAAGAATGGGGAACACCCGCAGCAAACTTGGCTGCAACAAAATCAAAACATAGTGCCAAGTGGTGTGTATGGCTTTGAGTCTTAGTACATTATTGCTTCAACTATAGAAATATGGTTATGACTAAAGGCTCTTCGTGCATGAGCAAAGATCCTAACAAAACCATGGCAACAACTCTTAGACCCATTTTTACCCAAGGACAGCTAGGAAACGGGACAAGGAACACCCGCTCAAAACTATCTGTTCAGAATAACCTTGCAAGATCTTTCTGTCCCACTGAGTGATCGCACACTTATGCTGATGAGTCTGTAATCCAATTTGAGCCCAGCAAACAAATGAAAAATGTTAGCACTGCACCCATTATCGCTCTCTAAAGTAGTCCTGGATCCTGTACATTGGTACCCGTTCCTAATCATATTTGACAGTGTATGGTTCCCCCTTATTGTTTTACAAACGTTCACAGTCCCCAGCTCATATATTTCAGCTCACATATTGATAACCCTTTTTGGTGGTTGAATTGACTTTGAAAAGATGGCAGCAGACGGAAATCGGAAATAGAATGCATTTTTGACAGAAGAGGGGAAATTTGCTTCTCCTGAGGAGCAAATTTTGTCCTTTTTTGTCATAATGATTTCAATGTATGTGATTTTTTTTACTTTGTGATATATTTTTTTTTATGATTGTTTTGTCATGATTTAAATTAGTTCATTGTATTCTGCTGTAAGTTATTAAGGACAGGAAAAGGGATAGAGCACCACCATCGTGTTGACTCACAGTAATATTGCACCTACAGCAGAAGACTTCAGAAATCAATGTGATAAATGGAGAAAATATCCTGACAAGTAGTTGATTATCTGTTGGTCACAATGGTTCAAACCCAAACCTATCCAGTTGTTTGTGTGTGATACTTCATCATTGTCGTCTGCTGCTACTTTGAATTTGGGCAGGTCCCAAATCTCATATAGAGGGTGCAGGATTAATCATTCATCATCTCATAGCATCATCTGTCATTTGCAATTCCCTATAAAAAGATACCAGTCCAGTCTTGGTTGTTTGACTCACAATCCCAAAGACTCTCTCTGTCCATAGAAGACCATTCCTGTGCTTGTGCAAGTGCCGGACCTTTACTTTGCAACAGACCTATGGGTTAAGAAATTAAGCTCTTCTTTAATATCTAACTTGCTTAAGTTTTGCATAGAAGAATGGCTTTAACAGAATTGATAAGATACATAAGACAAAAAGATGCATCAAACAATCAATCAATCAATCAACCAATCAATCAATCAATTAATCAATCAATCAATCACAATAAACTAATTTCGATCTTTCAATCAATTTCATAAATAAATCGATCAATCAACCATGCACTTTCGTAATAAGTTCATTTTAGGAAGGATGATCATTTAGGCAAAAACGTAAGCTCTAACTCCTCTATATCAGTCAGAAGCTTTACCAAATTCCCTGCATTCAATGGTGTCGTAAAGTTTGCTGGTATTTATTAGTGTTTAGTATCAAAATTAGCAAACCATGGCAGATGGTACCGAAGTTTGGTGCCTGGTTCATTCCCCCGACAACATAAAAATTCCAGGAAATTCCCCACATCCAACAAACATTAACAAATAGTTCTATCCATTTGCCTTATTTTGCTATCTATTTGCCTCACTCTTCTATTTTTTATTATTTTGCTGGATTTTAGGCTGGTCCCATTTTAATATGCATCAGCTGACAATAAATAAAATTTAATGGTCTTAAAGAAATTTGATGTCTTGCTCATTCTGAAAACATAAAAAGTTCTATCAATTTCCAATGCATGCATAGACTTTAGATGTTTCAAAATTAAAAAAGAAAATAGCGAAATTGGAAAGGTCTGAAAGAACTTTTGAGCCTTGATCATTTCGGTAAAAAAAAGTCTGAATGCTCATGGAAAGCTCTGTTTTATTTCCCTCATGTTTAAAAACTAGACGGATCACAACCTTTAACTCATTACCAAACAATAACGACATTTGACCACTTTGTTGTAGATGACTCTGGAAAACATTGTGAGAAAAAGAGAAATTGCTCTTAATGAGCAATTTCTCCTTTTCCAACAATGTTTTCTGCCCTATCAGAAGATTATTTTTCAAATACACCACATTTCGAAATGTCATCTGCAAACTCTTTCAATTCTGGACAGTCTAAAGTTTGGTTAAGGGTTAAGCCATCCAGATTTGATATGCTTTGTTACAATTATCATTCATTAAGACTTGATGCTATAGGGCCATTCCATTATTCAATAAAAGAAATGTGTAATTGATACCCCCCAAAAGTCTGACCAGTCTTTAATATTTACTAAAGGCTTTCTCCATTTTGCATTTACTTTATTTCAATTCAAAGAAATCCTTTCATTGCGACAGCTTCTTTAATATTTTTTATCAATACATTTGTTTCTTTTTTTTGAAAAGGTCTATAGTGAATATAACAAGAGTTAAGTACAAGACTAAAGTAAGTGCTTCACAAATGTAAAGCACTTACTATAGTATTGCACCGAACCCTCAACACATGCAACATGTCATTAATATTCATAAGGGACTGTTGCTTGAGGCTCAAGACTCTAGAATAGAATAGAATCAACTCTTCGCCACACAACAAATCTTATTTCATACTCTACTGATGCTTTTTGCAGATGGCAACGTGAAATAATTTTAGATTAAAACATTTTCCTTTAGAGAGATGAAAACAAAAATGATATATTCATGAGATAGAGGAAGTGTTGCTCAATTGAGCAATGTTGTCTTTTCCATATTTACAACTATTTACAACTTTAACATCGTTCTGCAGCAGACACAGTTATGAAAACCCAGGAATGTGATTGGTTAAGGGTAGAAGGGGCCAATTAAGGGCCCACTCAAGGGACCAGTCCTTAATCAAATCTGATAATCATGTGGCCACTAACGTCATTAGGAAAAATTCATTAATCACCAATGAGCAATGTCAGTCATATCCATTTTGCATAAAAAAATGATAATCATATTGTAATGTTCGTTGAACGTTTATGCAAATTAGGAACCTAATGCATTGTTTGAGAGAATATGCAGGTACAGTCTAACTTGTGTTAAGCAGCCACCCTTTTAAGCAGCCAACCTGCCTTAAACAGCCACCACAGAAGTCCCATTGTTAGATTTATAGTTTACATCAATTTGTGTTAAGCAGCCAACCTGTCTTAAACAGCCAATTTACTCTGTCCCAAAGGCTGGCCTCTTAACACAAGTTTGACTGTATATATTGACAACACAAACGCTCAGTGTACGACAGTGTTTTTCACTGATCGGATGTGTTTGTCTCTTTGAGAGGTTCATTTGCTCGGTTCGTTACAATATTTATTTGATACAATATAAAAGATGCCAATACCTTTTGAAGAGGAAATTTGTAACTTTATATAAAGATACCAAAGAACAACAATTGGAATCACGTTTTCCTAAAAATATATGGATAGCTCTAAAGGTCACAAGCAAAAACATATTATTCTTTGTTATAACCTTGCCCCAAAATTAGGCAAGTTTCATTTAAACTGGGAACAATAAGGGGAAATACAAAGTACCCCAAACATCCGACAGAAGCTTGAACGGGGATCCAACATAGGACCCTTGGTACAACAGGCCGACGCTCTACCACTGCACCAATGTCACCGTTTAAATCCTATTTTTGACTGCAGGTGCATTAAATTGAAAAAATATAAAAATGAGATTTAAAAAAGTTCTATCATCCATATAATCAGCATTAAGCTTCCACCAAACACAGCAGCTTACGGGTTTACAAATAACATTTTGAAAAGTATTACAAATTATATCTTCCAATTAACTCATTAGTGTCTATCTACTCTTCTTAATTGGACCCTTCACTGCTGTGGAATTCCCTGATGTACTGGGTAATCCTTTTCATCATGAGCTTAATAAAACCCATAACTTTATAACAACACCCCTGTAAAGATTCAAGAACTTATTCATGAATTTCATGAACACAGAACTTTTTCATGAAATTCAAGAACATGTTCATGAACATCACATACATGTTCATGAATGTATTCATGAACCTGTTCTGAATGGTCATCAACATGTTCTTGAACTTCAACATAAGAACAGCTTTGTGTTCATGAATGGTCATTCAATGTTCATGAATGTTAATGAATTTCACAAATAAGTCATTGTATCAATCACAGGGGCTATGCTGCCTTATTTAATTAAACTTTCAGTAGAAGCATTTAGAAACCGCAATGACAAAAAGAATTACTCATCAAGAGTATTTCAGTCATCACAGCTTTCCTTGATTGTACCAATTTTCAACAGTGTCTTTCATTACATATTTTCAAATTTAGGCAAATTCAAAGGTGCATTGACTGTCTCAATATAAATAAAACTCGGTTGAAAGCAGTAGTAAAATCAAACCGAACTGAAACTTAGAATCTGAACATTGAGGTAAACATACAATCACATTTCCCTAATATTTCAGCTTTCCTTCATTGCTCCAGAGTTCAACAATGCCTTGCATACATTGAATTTAAATACATATCAAATTCAAAGGTGCAAAGACTGCCACAAATATGGCAGTAGTAAAATCAAACCAAACTTAAGCTCAGCATCTGAATATTGAGGGAAACATATAATCACATTTCCCTTATATTACAGCTTTCCTTGATTGTACCAGTGTTCAAAAGAGCCTTGCATAACATAGATCCATAATACAAAGCAAATTCAGGCGCAAAGACTGCCACAACATCAATAAAACAGTTGAAAGCAGCATCTGAGGTAAACATACGATCACAGAGGAAGCCAAAAACAAAACATAAATTCACATACAATGAAAGGTGGGTGAGTCATGGGTGCTCAACATTTTCATTTTCATTACTCTCAGATTATTTCGACATAAAGAAGATAGTTTTTCGAGAAATTCCCACACTTACCTGAACGAGTGCACAACAATACAGTGACTCATGGCTTTCCTCGCACAAACTCTAAGACTTAGTGCATAACTATGGTAAAGTCCTTCACAAAACGTGAAGGACTTACCATAGTCTTACACTTTGTCTGCGTGATATAATTTCAGCTTTTTTCCTACACATGATTGGGTGCCAATTGGGAATTGCATCATTGAGCTGTTTGATGCACTGGTATGGTATATCGGGAGTAAATTACCAATGTGCATGCTACATGCAACACAGTGTCGATGAAAGGGGGAATATTAATCAATGTTATCAGAGGCGGTAATGCCAGATAAAGCATGGCATTACTGTAGGCTTCTCTTTATGCATGCTATCAATTTTTCGTTATTTTTACTTAATTTGTCGAAAATCTTCAGTTTAAACAGATATTAAATTGGGATTGATTAATATTTTGGAGTTTTTCCCCAGGAGTTAGTGCCCTTGTCAATATAGTATCATCATTCATCTATACATGTATATCAGGTTGGTACCAAAAAGGGAAGAGGTACCTGAATCCATGGAATACCACAACATTATAACTGAATTTTGTTCAAAATGGTGTTGAACAACCATCAAACCCTCTCCATTTCTTTGCTTCATATGGTGTTTAATGCCATGCCAACAATTTCTAAGTTATGTAACGGCTTTCCTGTATCCACCATTACTAGGCTAGGGCTCTGAAGTGACTTCCCAAAGGACACTCCTACGAAACCAGATGTATCCATGGGGCTCAAACTCGGGATCTCCTGAGTTCTAAATCGGCCACCTTAACCACTGGACCAAGCAGGACTCCCTCTCCATTTCTGAACCTTGTCAGTATTACCATCATTAAATGAATGAGGGATTAGTGTTTTAAGGTTTTCCATCATTTGAGTGTCATGTTACCAAAGGGTTGTAGGAACAGAGTGCACGAGTTACGTGTTAATTGATGGAACTTAACAGCATTAATCAGGGCTAACGGGCAGTCTACATGCAACCAACGGGCTGCAACACTTTCCCTAAAGCAATACATTTCATCCTATAGATATTGGACAACAGTTTTAAATCACTGTGACAAAAGGAGAATTTGCTCATCCTGAGCAAATTCTCCTTTTGTCACAATGATTTCAAGGTTTGTTTCGTTAATTATGCACTTTTTCCAAAGATCTCTACATTTATCGTTTGTTCTAATGATGATGCTAGTGCCATTTTACCATAAAATACTTGGAACACTGGAAAAAGGTTGAAAAAAGCAATAAAAACGCATATCTGAGCTGGAGGTAATCTGAAACCAGCACCAAATGTAGTCAACTGTTTGGAAATCATAAGTTACAAAAGATAAAAAAAAAAAGACATTTGCAAACCATTACTTTGTTTGTCATCTTGTTTTACATTTCATTACATATTACGATAGTTGCGCTTCCTGTTTTTGTACAGTATTTAATAGCTATTTGCCACGAAAAACAATGTCCTTGGTCTACAGAAATAGCATTTGTACTGCAATATCATTTCAAGGTCATAAATGTTGGTACTATTGTAAGGACATAGATTTTAGTATTTTAGTATTATTGTTGGGACATTTAGTAGCAATTTCTTTCCTTGCCATCCATTAAGTAGCAATTTCTTTCCTTGCCATCCATTAAGTAGCAATTTCTTTCCTTGCCATCCATTTAGTAGCAATTTCTTTCCTTGCCATCCATTAAGTAGCAATTTCTTTCCTTGCCATCCATTAAGTAGCAATTTCTTTCCTTGCCATCTATTTCTTAGCAATTTCTTTCCTTGCCATCCTGCTTTTCATGCCATTAATAGAGAAATAATTTGTGGGGTCCCTTGGCATTTATTCCCTAAGTATTGCAATGACATTTGCTGCAAATCATAACTCATGGTTATAGGGGTAACAGAGAAGCATTCTCACTGGAAAAACAGTTCAAGGTCAAATAAGGGTACAACTGCGTGGAATCCTGGAAACTTGAATAAGATGATTGTTTCCCCAAAATAACTGAAAAATTGTTAAACCCTAACCCAACCAATAAACAAACAAACAAACAAACATGCAAAATCATATTTACAATCACTGATGCTTGGCTCACATGTGAGCGAGTCTACGGGCTTACATTTCAGTGCCAAGTGATTGCATGAAAGTGGCTGTGAATACTCGGTTTCCTGTAAAAGGTTACCGGTGTATCTGATTTCGCTTAAAGATCAATTATTGATTAATGAGCAGCGATTGTTTCATTTGATACTTTAGAAGCTGGCAGTAAAACCAACCCTTGTTAACATTTGACCAAACGATCTCGGAATTGAAGTATAAATGAATAGACACTATACTGGTAGATAAGGAGAAACTTGATTAATCAAACTTTTTTCTAACACTAATTTACACTTGGCAATCGTTATTGTCAGGTTGTTTTTTTATGGCAAAGAGTTTTTAGTTAAGGGATTTTTACTCTGATGAGCATGTTTTTGAATTATTAGAAATGATGCATACTGTTTGTGTAGGACATACTATAACCCTGCACAGAACCCTCTATATGCAACAAACTTTAAAACATTTCTGACCAAAAAATATTTTGCTAAAAATAAATGAATTTTTCTTTTATCATGACAATTTGATTGTCTGCAAATCAATCACGCTATTTTCTATTCATATCATTTTTTTTGTCTTTGAACATTTATACATTGGCGTCCCCTCTAAATTACTAAGAATGAAGAAAGGGGTTAAAAGAGAATATTTGAGGGCAAGTAAGGTCAATTCAACTATCAAATCGGAGTACAAATCAATCAGACCCTCATTTGGATCTGGAAAACTCTATTTTGATCATTTTACATTTTTGTGTTATCCCGTTTCCTCATATAGAGGGTTCAGTGCAATACTATAGTAAGTGCTGCACATATGTGAAGCACTTAATAATAATTACTATAGTATTGCACTAAATCCTTGATATAGGAGGATACTTCTGACTCTTGAAATCACATAGCCCCTCTTAGCATTCGGAACACCTCGGCCATTTCTTAAAATAACCTCGGAGGTAATGGGGAGCCATTTTTGAAAGTAGGTCAGCAACGAAGGGCATGTCCATTTGCAATTGTATCTACTCGGAAATCCCCTGGAACATGCCGGGGATTGCCGAAAACAGCGATTGACAAAATATGAAACAAAGATGTGTTGATATGATCATCTTTAATGAAAAGGGTAAAAAAAACATTCAATTGTGATATATAACCAATTTGTGTGTATTTAAATACATATTTAGTGTTTATGGACATTTTGCGTTATCCACCGGAAATAAGGCGAATTACCCCAGGATTTCTGGTGTATTCATGTACTGCCTACGAGGTATATCTACCGACTTGCTACGGGGATTGCCGAGTAGATACGATAGCCCCTCTTAGGTGACAGCATTTGGATTTTCTTGAGAAGGAGTCTCCCAACTGACTTAAAGAATAATGATGGTTCTACCTGGCTTGACCAGCCCTTATGGGAAGTTGAGTTTAGAGTCTTCAACCATCATTAGGAGTCGGGATAGCTGACATACTGTTGACGCAATGGCTTGAAATCATTGTGACCATAAGAGAACATTACTGTTCTTCGTGAGTAATTTCCTTCTAATACCATAAGTCCATAACATTCATGAAGCATGTACTATAGTCTTACATTGAACCTCTCAATAGTACATATGCACAACAGCAAAGAGTTGTCAAAAACTAAAAACAATATTCTTCCCAAGCACCAAGATTAGTTGTCGTCCAAGCGCACAGCCGCTTGACCGGTGGTCAGGCAAAAGAAACGGGGAGCACTCATGTGAAGTGGACAGAAATTTATTTATGGCCATTTTATCTGTATCAGATTTCTCAGCAGTCTGTAACATCCATTAGCACTTAAAGGCCCAGAGACTAATATAAACCTTGAATGTTGATGGTCATCCCATGTAGAATAATGTGACTGCTCCAAATTCAAAGCCTCAGTGGGCGACAGTGGTGCAGTGGTTGAGGGCCGGCCTCTTGTACCGAGGGTCCCGGGTTCAAATCCTCTTTAAGCGAGATGAAAATTGCCGGGACTAGCCCACGAATTGGCACAAGTACTGGTATAGTATCCAGGAAGCAGTGATCGAGAGTGAATTGAATAAGCTTAAAGCTTCCGTCACAATCAATGTAAAATAAATAAGTTTGAACAAAAGCCTCAGCAGATGACAATTTCATATGTGTAGAATAAACTTGTATGTTTGTTTATATGGTGATTAATGCCATATCAACAATTTCTCAGTTAAGTAACGGCTTTACTGGATCAACTTGTACTCGGCTAGGCCTCTGAAGTAACTTGCCAAAGGTCACTCCCACGAGACCAGAGGTGTTGGAGGGGCTGGAACCCAGGGTACCGATTTACTAAACAGTTGACGCTTAAGATTTGCGTAAGTCTAAAACAACAGTTCCTCTTTTATCAATATTGGACGAAGCAATATTGCAAAGTGACACATCATTGGAATCGTCTCTCCGAGACGCTTCCAATGATGTGTCACATTGCAATATTGTGCTTTCATTGAAGATACTATCCATGTTTATCAATTATGACTTACGCAAACATTTTCCGTAAGTTGTTTAGTAAAACGGGCCCTAGGACCCCGAGTTATAAGCCCACCCCCTTGAAACCACTGTGCCACGAAGGACCCGTGTAGTATAAATGATATCTATTGATTATAAATGGTAAAATCTTCAGAGCAATTTCTTGAAAGAAACAACTGTGACAAAAGAAGAAATTGCTTTATACAAGTATTTCTCCTTTTGTCTCAATTGTTTCTGAAGATATTTGCAGTCTTTTCCTCAAATACAATTCATAAACGCAAATTATATTTTTCTGATGCCATCGAATTAAATGGATCCCATTTTTTTATTTATTCCTCTTTTTTTTGTCAAAATCTCTGGGGACCTTTTGCAAAAGAGCCCTGTTGGGTGTCAACCTTTCCCCATGAAGACTTCTGCAAAGTGTCCCAAGAGATTGGGGGGAAAAAAAGAGGATTAAAATTATTGAATAAGTAAATTATAATGACATTTTCACTCAACATATTTTCTCATATTATGGAAAACAGGTCTATTGGAGAATTTTTTTTTTTTTTTTTATATGGGTTTTACATCACATCAACATTATTTCAGTTATGTAGCGATGCCCGACTCTTAATGATGGAGGAAGACCCCATACTCAACTGCCCATAGGGGCTGGTTAAGGTGGGTAGAACCATCGGCATTCCGTAAGTCAGTCGGGAGACTGCCTCTCATGAAAATCCCTATTGGAGAATAGAATGATGTGAGATTTAAAGGGGGGCATATCATTTTTACATTTTATTTCAATCAAAAATTAAAATAATCCTATTTTGTGGATATGCATTGGAATCATCTTGTCTACATGATTTCAACAAGTACCAACAATAAAGGCTTTGGAAAGGAGAAAAAGGTCCCAAATGTGAGAGCTCTGAAGTGTAGGGAATAGGATGTCTGTCTAATCTCATGAGTACCCCCAATAAAAGCTTGAGAGACAAAACCAAGAAGTTAGAAAGGAAAATTGGCTCTAATGTGAAAGCTGTTGGATGTTCCAAACTTTGGGGAATAGCATGTCTACCTATTCTAAAGAGTACCAACAATAAAGGCTTTGGAAAAGAGATAAAGGAGTAAGAAAAAGAAAAACATCTTTGAGATCTCTGAGATATTTCATAATTTTGGGGAAAAGCGGGCCTATTGAAGTGTGCGGCCTTAAGGGTGAAAAGCGTCCTCTATTGGCTCATTGTCACAAATTACAATGATTTATTGTGGGAATCACAACAATTACAGTATTGCCTGGTGTAAGATCTGCACTTCCTGTAAAGAACACAACTGTTGAAGGATTGCTTGTCAAATTGAATTATGTCACAGGAAAAATGTGTCTTCCAGGACTGCTAGTGAGTCAGAGAGCCGAATCTAAAACCAGCCTGCAGTCTGTTTGGTATATTTGTTTTTAAAGGGTTTTAACATCATATCTACAGTATTTTAGTGTTATGGCAATGCTAGGTAGAGGATTAGCTGCTCAAAATGGCTGGTTAAAGCTGGGTAGAATCATTGGTATTCCTGCTTTTAGCCAGGAGACAGCCTTTATTTGACATGAAACAATGTAGAATACCATTTTTGTCACAGAAGTTTATAAAGGCTATCACACCAGAAGTGTTAAAGTGATGTATTACCAAGTTAATCCTATATCCACCACATAGAAGAAAAAAGGACTTCTGTAATATGCTTTTAAAAATATAATATTCATTAGCATTCAATGGAACAATAAGAATAAACTGTTCAGGATAAAAAAACTTTTTCATCAAGGTATTAAATTTTGTCGTGCTGTTTTCAAGTCGTGTTCACTGCAGAAAGTTATCCGTATTGCGACCATCTAAATAGAAAAGCGCTGTTTATCAATACAATCTATTAAAACCCATTTGATTCTTGATGAATGATCTCTCATAACAAAATTATTCCTTTATATTGAATATAGTCCTTGTGGGCCATCCTGTCCTTTATTCTAGAAAAACGTCCTTGCGGACAATTAACGGATCATTTGTCAAGAACTGGTAGCATTCAAGGTTATACATTAACACTTTGGTTTAGTGTTGATAGGTCCCATAGTGTTTTTGTCCAGAGTGTTAACCGTTATTCAATAAGCAATCAACAAAGTTCAATATCAGCAAGCCACCATACAAAACAAGGCAATGAGGGCAAAAATTGCTCAGTTTTGCTATTGAAAAGGTAATATTCATTTGGTGCTTTTAAATTCAAACCATTGTGATATATGAACAAATTGCATTTCCCAGAATGAAAAAGTATAACTCATTGGTGCTATTGGATTCAAACTATTATGACAAAAGATAAAACTACTAAACAAGTAACAGAGCAACAGTTTTACTGTCAAGGATCTCATGAGCTTGCAGGTTATATTTTGTCATGAAGAAATAGATATTGGTTGTCTATGTCTCCCCTTGATAGATAAGCTTATTTTCTTCCCTTTATATGAATTTTCTACTCAGGAAATCAAAATCACTGATGCAAAAGCAACCACAAATAAACCCAAATATTTTCCTGACACATACACATATTTGATAACCTAAAGACCTGTTAAAAGGCTTGTTATTATTCCTCATATTATGTAACAATATCTTGCAATCAAATATGTCTTTGGGTTATTGCATTGTGTGAAAAATCATAATTGCTTGTCTAATTCAACAGAGTTAACAATTTTTCATAATAAAGATATAGAAATTTCTCCTATATCGCAGATGATTTTTTTCTCCATTTTTCCAGTGGCAAATGCCTATCACATTCTTCAATAATACGCTCTGGCTTTAGAGCCCTTATAGTGCTGGAATTGACTTCATGCTAATGCAAACAGGTTAGATCCAGGCCAGCTGCCAAGAAAAATGGCAGCTGGCCTGTGACCTAACCTTTTTGCTACTTTGAGTATCTTTCCTCACCAGAATTTTGCAGATATTTAACCCTTTTGGTGCCGAAGTTGCATTTATGCGACTGCCAGCAAGAGCGTGGAAGTCACATTTTTGCGAGATTTAGTGGTTTTATGTTGCATTTTTTCCATATTTGGTCACAACTGGTTGTTTAAGACAACATTATATAAACAAATTTGTTTTAAAAATGATAGTTCCTTAAAAAGGAAAATTTATAACCAATTTACTGAGAAAATTCGAAGTATTATCTTTTATAATGAGTAAACTATGATATTTTGAAACTGGTCACAGTTCATTTACTGAAAATGCCATAATTTATTTGGCACTGAGAATCACTTTCTACTATCTATTTGGCGCCGAAAGGGTTAAGGTTTTGGAAAGCAAACAACACAAAAATCTATTTTTTAGAAAATTACCCAGCATTCTAAGGGTTAAAGCCAAGATACCATCAACCAGGAGCTTGTAAGGTCTTTGTCTCTACAATTTAACTATGATCAGCCGTGGGTTACCATCGTTTGTCACTATGATACCGATATACTCTGGGGAATAGTTAAAAAGAACCCCCATTCAAATATCTTTGAAAGGACCATTTTTCATTAATGCTCATTCAATTGGGACTCGATATTTCATTCCACAACTGTTTTGATGGGAGATACTTGGAACATTTTTTTTAGGAAAGTTAATTAATTCAATATCATTCATGCAATTGGACTTTTGGACTTGATACAAGTTCTATAAGTATTCAAATGAGCAGCATTTCAAGTTTGAAACATTTTATTGTAGGAAATGCTTATAATTTTAATTATAAGTGTAAAACATACTCTCAACCTCATTTTTCTCATTTTGTTATAACAATGTGATTCCTGGAATCATTCAAAGTAACCTGATAACTATCAATAATGCAAGAGAGATACCATTATTGAAAAGTAACAGTTAACATGTGTAAGCTTATGTTGGTAAACATCCATTGGTACAATTTTCTTTAGATAACTTCAAATCTATCATTTTCGTAGTGCATTTATCTTCTACACAGATCAAGGGTTCAGCGCAATGCTATAGTAAGTGCTTCACATTTGTGAAGCCCTTGCTATAATCTTGCGTTGAACCCTTGAGATTTATAGTAGATGACATACTAAAACATTGGAACAATATGATAGTTTGCCGTTTGCTCAGCATTGACAAACTTCTCAATTTGCCACTATGATTCTAATGCTTCAATAGACATTTTTCCCATTTATTTTTCCTAAGGGACTTTTTTTCCCATATTTTGATAATTTGCACAAAGTTATCTGTTGCAAATCAGTTAAGAAACCCAAGATATCACATCAACCCAATATCTGTCAGATGATTGAATGATGTGGGACTATCTCCAACAAAGTTAGCTCTAATTTCCAGCTCAATTGCTCCATATTTCATGTCGGAATTCCATTATGTAAGACATACGTAGGCTGACTCACTGAGTCACTACGTCTCTGATTTCTGAGAATTGCCCTCCACAGCAATTATATCTGAACGCCTTACTGGGCAAGTGAGGCAAGTAAACTTCTTGCAGCAATGAAAGGAATAGTTCAACTTTGAGATGCTCAAATAAGATGTTTGTCTATAAAAATTAATGAAAAAATGAAAGTACTGGATCGCAGAAATCTTTATGATTTAAGAAGATAGCAGTGTTATGTTGTCTAACACTATCCTACTACAATATTGATCCTTGTGCCAATTCTGCAGCCAACATTTTTTCCTTGCATTTTATTAAATATGAAAGTTTCTTTTTAGTGCTTCAGCAAGTAATACAGAGGTATTGGGGAACAATGTAAATCATTATAAAACTGCAGCCAGGAAGATAAATGAAAAGTTTTGGAAATCACTCTTTTCAAAAGAATTGTGAATTGCCTTTTTAAAGAAACTCTTCTCTTCATGAAATTATGAATGGCTTTAGATAAGTCTTTTTTTTTACAAGTGTCTGTGTTGGTTTTTCGCAAAATCGTGATAAAATCTCAATCCTTGGAATAGACAGCTTCTATGGGTTAGCTAATCATTGCATGGGCTGATTGCTTGAATAATTGCAAGACAATATCACCTTTGCATCTGATTATACCGTCCTTCAAAAAAAAAATCTCAAAATCAAATCTAAGGGAAGGAATTGAAACACTTTCTTGTTAACAGGCCAATTGGGTGTGCTAGCGATAATCATCGTAACCACTAGCAACAAGAAAAAAGCGTAACCAACGACAACCTTGGGAGACTATTTTACTGGCTTTTCGTTAATTTGTCTGCTAGAAGGACACATTCAGATTGAATGAGGTGCAGTTAATTATGCAAATTCACACAGACAAGAGGGGAGGATGTTGTTTTTTGCCATACTAATACCATTAAAGAGCCGTCGAAGATTGTCGTCTTTTTTGGCAAATCGTGGGAACCTCAGAACTAACAAAGTTCGGCGGCATGATTTTTGACCATTGCATTATGGTACCAAACTCTCTCCAATCAATCCATGATACCCTTTACTTCATAATGTTTGTATTTTAATATTTAAGTCAAGGTTTAAGTGCAATACTTAAGGTATTTGCTTAAATATTCATTAAGACTTATTATATTGTATTTCATTCAACCTCCCAAATACACTTGTAGAACTAGATTGATGAAAACTTAAGTTTTATTACAGATCATTTCAAAAGTAACACCTCAATAAAAAGTAACACCACAATTACAAACTATTAGGGTATTTGGGAAAGGCACCAAAAGAATAGTATTGTGCTGTATGCAAAATAGATAAGTAAGCCTTGTGTTTGTACATAATGGGTTTTTCATAGCGTCAATAATATTTCACTTATTTTGTAATGCTGTGCCCACAATCAAATGGAGGAACAACCAAAGATGAAATGCACATAAGGTCTAGTCAATATTCTTATGAGCAATGTATCCTTTTGTAACAATGGTTTCTACTCAATACCATAAAGAAAATATGTATGTGTGTCTATACCAACAGTTTCCAGCAAAGATTTAAACACATTTTTAAGGTGGTTAATGAAACCAAGGTGAAAAAGGAGTAGATATTGCAAGTGATTCCTTCTTTTTATTCAATCGTTTTTACCAGATATCACAAAAAAAATATTAATTTTATAAATTCTGGTTTGCCATCTGCTGATGCTTTCAATTTGGGCCAGTAACAAATTCCCACATGAGGGAACGGAGCAAATTGAATCACAAATTAATTCATGAATGGCGGCAGTTGTATTGCAGAACAGCATCAACTGTTTTTAATGAAAAGGAATCATGAATTGTGGATGAACATGCACATTGGAGAGCATGCATGGCTTTCATGAATAGTGAATAAACGTGCATGTTGGCAGACTGACTGGCAATCATGAATCTTACACTCAATGAGAAAGTCTTTACAACAGATAATTACATGGGTTGGTCCGAATTGAAAGCATCAAAACAATAGCACCATTTTATCCTTTAATTGTGAGAGACGTCATATGCAGTAAAGGTACAGAATTTTTATCATTTTTTTTATTCATCAAAGTGTCAACAATGTTTCTGTAATGTTATGGCTTCTGGGTTTCGTCAGTAGTAAGCAAGGGCTCAGAAGAGTTCTACCAAAGGACTAACATTCAATGTATTGATGGGAAAAGAACCCTGGATTTCAACTTTGCCACCTTAACAACAGGGAAAAGGCTTAACAATAGAGCAAATATCTTGATAAGAACACTATTTGCGTTGCTAACTTCTTTATTTCTTCTCTAAAACCTACATTGTTTGTACTCATTTGAACAGTCTGGGCGAGACGATTCTAATAAGTATGATCAAAAAAGAAATCTATCAAAAAGAAATTGAAATACTGCAGGAAAAGGTGCTCATTCAATCATGTATGCCTCCATTGTTTGGGCCTCTGTTAATAGATTTATATCATGTGACTCATACAAAGGTGTAGTATGCTCGCTGGTCTCATGAGTCTTGGAAATTATCAGGAACCTTGACTGGATTTCCAATTGATTGATTTTTTTTTCAACATCATACCCTGCCAAGGTATAATACCACATGAGTTACTCGACTTTCACCACACATGAATAATGTTCATTTGAAAAAGCAGGCAGTGGCTTGGAAAAAATATTGTTAAATACTGGTGAGGTAATATCAAGGAGCATTGATAGGTGCACTTTCCACCACAAGAAGTGAGAGTAAACACTGTTGAAAATGGTGCATAACAAAAGTTCAAAAACATCAACCAACTTCCAAGAGCAATACTTCCCGACTTTGCTAAGATTTCAAATGCCATAACTACCAAACTCTTTGGTATTTTGACATTCCAATGTGTCTTTGGTAATAGTTTATAGTAAGTTTTTCATCAAACATTATTCAACATTTTCATAAGTCATAATAAAACTGCATAATCTTGCTTCTTACATAAGAAATGCCAGGTGTCTTTACATGTATTAACTCTTAATTCATCTTGAAATGGTTTAATTTTAAATCAGATTTCCTTTAAGTCATTTTCATATCATTAGGATTAATGGGTAAACCCATCGCCCAAGGGATAATCGTGTGTATAGATTGTCATGATATGCATGGCCTATGTGGACAGGTATAAGCCAAGCCATTGGTGACAGGATACTTGTCGGTCAAAGAGAGAAGAGAGAAGCAATTTGTTATTATTTGTTATGCCCTTGCAAGAGATTCAAGAAGTTTTACATTAACTTCATGAATGTTCATGAACATAAGATGGCTGTTCATGAACAAAAAAATGTTTAATGAAATTAAAGAACATGTTGATAAACATCAAGTAAAGGTTCATGAATACATTACCAATTTGGGCTAAAAACGGTCTTTCATGAATGCACAACCATTTCATGGAATTCAAGAACCAGTTCATGAACATCAAGTACAGGTTCATGAATACATTATCAATTTGGGCTAGTCCCAAAAATCCCATATGGGGTAAATGAGTTAATGAGGTAAGGTATTTTGATGAAGCTGTGAGCAGTCTACAGGTGAACAAACTAAGACAGATTTCACTAATTGAGTTAATGAGATTTCCCAATTAGCCAGTTTACCTTTTGTCTTTGAACTTCCCAGCAGGCAATGGGGTTCACATGATTCCTTGCACTGAGAGATGATGGGAAAATATGCCTGGCGAAAGTATGTTCTTTTTTTATTTGTACTTGAAAAACTGTAATTATATCACCAAACTCTTTACAAATTCCGTAACACTTTTTGCTGTATTTTACATAGAATTTTTTACGAGGATACAAAAAAGATTTAAGCCAGATGGGAGACTATCACTCATGAAAATATGAATGCCATCGCTGGGAATTTTCTAACCCACAACCACAGAAGGGCCATATGATTTCAAGTTCTGTACTTTAACCAATAGGTCATGGAGGTCCCATAAAATGTCCTCTCTGATTCAGACCTATTAAGCAAATGAGGAACATTTAATACATATACAGTAGTAGAATCTCAATACCTCAAAGTTTAAGGGACCTAATAAAAATGTTCCACATAGACAGAGTTCGACATAAAGACATCTGGACAGTAAAGACACAGAGATAAAGAACAAATGATTTGGGACCGTATTAACTCAGACATAATTATAGAGGAGTTCGTCAAAGTCAAGGTACAGATATTATAATGTACGAGGGAAAGATGCCCAAACATGTAAAGGGTGATGATTATTCTCCGATAACGATTTTCGATCATGATTCAATTTTCACCTGCAAGAAAAAAAAACTATGTTGATTTAAACATTGATATTATCTGATTTATTAATGAGTTCATCCTGTACTCCCACACGGAAACGTTTCAAAGGTCCAAATTCAAAGCAGCAGTAGACAACAAAAAAGGAAAGAAAAAAAACATATTTCAAAGGATACAACCTCACAGTGACAAAAAGATGAATTAATTTTCCTTCTGTCTCAGAAATTTCTAAACATTTTTGTAACAGATGTATCAGATGTGGTGAAAACAAACGTCTATATTGCTTTAAAAGCTTTAAAAGACAAGTGAATTTGTACCAGAATTCAATATATAAGTATAATACGAACATGTGTAGAAAAAGATAAACATTTATGGCCAGGGAAGTCAAAATCAGATTCCACCACCGCTGGGACACTGTCACTTCATTTAAGTGAGATCTGATGCAGTAATGGGTTAATTGAATGTTGAAAACATTGACTCACGCTGAATCTACAGGCAAAAAAAAGCCATCATTGTGTTTATCCTAATGGAGGTGATGAACTTTCCAAGAAAAAAAATTGAGTTAATTAAAACCTTTACCATTTATGTTAACTGGAAATACTTTTCGAAAGATTTCTTCAGTAAATTTTACATCACTATCAATCAATTAAATCTGCGTCAATTTTAATGCGAGTCGATGCTTAAAACTTTGAAACAAGAACAAATGAAAAATTGCTCTTAATGAGCAATTTCTCTTGTAAATCGCAAAGTTTATAAACGACGTCTGCAACAGGAATTTCAGAAAGTCTTCTTACATTTTTGAGCGGAGTGAAGGGAAAGTTGCTCATTTGCATAGCCGAGAACAATGATGAATTAACATATTGCGTTCCCGTATCAATTTTACCATCATTTCACACCGTACTTCACTTAGTTCAATTATTGTATTACGATCTGCAAGCTGGGGCATCTAACCAATGCCTTTGTATGGAATTTTTGGTATCTGATTGAAATCGAAAGCAACAGCAGAAAAGTTTTATATAATAATTTGATACTGGATTGTCTTTGCTATTTTGAGCAGAACCAATTGTGTCATAAGGATAAATTGACTGTCATAAACAATTTCTCTTTAAGTGTCTCTGATATCTTCCAATGTTAAAAGCAGTTCTTGGGTTCATTTTAAGACTGTAGCAAATGCTTAACAATAGTTGCACAGGGCACTGCATGGCCCAGTCATCATGATACTTGAATGCATTGGGGGACCTGTGTTTAATCCCATCTGGTGCCATTGATTTTGTTACAGTGCACATCCCTTGGCAACACTTCAGAGCCCTTGTCTATAGTACTGGGTACCGTTTTACTAAACAGTTTACGCTTAAGATTTGCGTCTAAAACTACAATTCCTCTTTTCAATATTCCTATTTCAATATTGGGCTAAGCAATATTGCAAAGTAACACATCATTGGAATCGTCTCTCCGAGACGCTTCCAATGATGTGTCACATTGCAATATTGTTCCTTCATTGAAGATACTATCCAAGTGTATCAGTGATGACTTGCGCAAATATTTTCCTTAAGTTGTTTAGTAAAACGGTACCCTGGTGAATACCTTTTTGTGGAAGTGTCCTTTGGCAAGACCCCTTACAACTGAATGTCTAGTACTGGTAAATACCAAAAAGCCGTAATATAACTGAACGACTGTTAACACAGAATCTTAACCCTGCCTGCTGTGATTATTTAGATCTAGATATACAGTCAAACTTGTGTTAAGAGGTCAGCCTATGGGACAAAGTAAATTGGCTGTTTAAGACAGGTTGGCTGCTTAACACAAATTGATTTACACTATAAATCTAACAATTGGACTTTCTGTAGTGGCTGTTTAAGGCAGGTTGGCTGCTTAAAAGGGTGGCTGCTTAACACAAGTTAGACTGTAAGTTAATATATCCCCATTACTCCATAAATACTTTATTTAGTACATCAAGTGCAGTATTGAGACGCCACTGTGACCAAAGAATAAATTGCTTGTAATGAGCAATTTATCCTTTTGTTACAATGGTCTTTCCCAACATCTCAACAGAAATGAATCTTATTCATACTATTTTTGGTCATCTGCTGTTACTTTCAATTTGGACCAGTTACTATTTCTCATATTGAGAAATAGTTTAAAAGAAATACAGCTCCTATGTTCATGTAGATGCATGGGTATATAGTAAGACAGTGTCAGTGATTTGAGCCAAAGCATCTAATGATGTATTGTTTATTTAATACTGATTGATTTTGATATGGAGTGTCCTTTAAGCAAATCATTATTTTTAAACCTAATAGCTAGAAGACATGATTCAGCCCACTGTCACATCTAAGTAGCTGATGAATTGGAAAAAACCCAAATCAAAGAAAAATGAAAACTTTTGTGACTGGACCTGCAGCAACCAAAGAAGGTTTGAAGACACCATTGGCCTATCTCATACAGATTCGTAACTATAAGTCTATGTTTACATAATTGTCAGAACCCTTGAATTTCAAAGGTTTCTTTAAATGTGAATGAAAAAAAAAAGTTTTAAAAGTACAATAAAGATTTCACAGGTACTGTTCTGTTCACATCTAAGTTAAAGCTTTTCTGAGGTACTCTTTTTCCTCTTTATATTTACATTTGGGACTAATACTGCAGTGCAAACTTGTGTGAGGCAGATTTCTTCTGTAGAAAGTTAACGAAGGTTAACGTAACCAATGTGACAAAAGGAGTAATGCTCATAACACACAACCCCTCTTTTTGTTACAATTGTTTCTACAAAACATCACATAAAACTTTTATTTCAGTACTTAAGTTTTGTCATCTGCTGTTGCTTTCAATTTGGATCAATCATAAAATTCGATATGAAGGTAAGGCTGCATTTAAAACATACAAAATCATAAATATATAACTAAATACTTACATGCCCAGAAGACACCCACACACGATAATATTCCAATTCTATTCCATCTGATAGAAAGTATTACACTTGCCTGTTTGTTATGTTCAACATCATCTTTTCAAATACTTAAATCAACTGTCACATATATTACTTAAAGCCACTAATACCAGGTCTTTATTGTCTCAATCTATACAAATCATTTGTAATTGGTAATTTACTTTTAAAATCAAAGTATCTCTCATCAAATGCAACTTTCAAAGTTATATAATTAACATCTCTCCTTCGGACTTGTGCTGAAATTCCACTGTATGTCCCCTTTTAACATAACAATTCATCACTCAAATCCAAGTCGTCTAAAGACACTGGGAACAAACCTCTAAACCAACTTCTGAAGCTGTCGATGACAAAATGATAGTCCACGGCCCTTAAGATTGTTTCCAAAAGTTCTCGACATGCCGCTGTTAACAGTCATTGAGCGACCAATCAATTTTCACTGCGCAACTATTGTCAAACTCAGTCCCCCACTCAACAACAATGTCCTCATCGAATTAAAGCCATATGCTTCTGGTGTCTCTTTTTTTCTTTAAATAACACATCCCTCTCTCTGCAAGTGTATTGTCAGTAATGTGGACATTAATCGCTTTTCATCTAATGATGATGGCTTTTAAATTCCCTTGTAGTGAATGAGATTCGAAAAAATTGTGAAGTAAAACCTTATTTGCTATGAGCCAAGTTTCCTTTTTATCTTTATTGATTATGGGAGGTATAAATCAATTTTTGCATTCTTTATAAACATTTTAGGTATTTTGATGATGGTTAATCTTGAAGGCTTCGAAGCAGTGGGGAAAGAATAAGCGTTAATCCTTTCCAAGATAGATCAAGTTACACATAGGATATGGCTATAAAAGAGTTAAGACAAAAGTTAGACAGATATATGAGTATCAGTTTTGTATGTTTCTGTTTTTTTTTATATTTACAAATCATGAAAATAAGCAACCAATTTCATCATTGTGAGAAAAGTGTCATTCTGTTTCAAGGCTTTTTCCAAGATTCTAACAACCACAATGCCGTTTTCAAATTCAATCCTAGTGAAGAAAAATAAGGAAATGAGGGAAACGGCTAATACCCCTTTTATACAAGTTCAATTATAGTTCAATCCCACAATTCACTGCAGTCTCCCCAACTCCCTAAAAGCCCAGTGTTAAACCATTCCCTTATAGAGGGCTATGTGCAGCAGACAAATAGCAGACGACAATTATAAAACCGATGAAAGGTGATATTTTTTTGGTTTATGGTGGCACTAGGACAAAACCTTTGTGACAAGTCCAAGAATTTGCTTGTCATTAGCAATTTCTCCTTTTGTCACACCTGATTCTAAAGTTTAGTTTTTCTGCAGTAGACATGTTATAACACATTCATAAGGGGGGATTGGTTAAAGGTCCTCTTCCCCCATTTTGCGACTGCTCTAATAATAGAGTGATAATGGATGATAAAATTACAAAGAATGAAAGGTAGCCTTTTCTTTTGTTATACAATGACAAAAGGTATTGTGACAAATAGAAGAAAATGCTAGTATCAAACAGTTTCTTCTATTTGTTACAATCGTTTCTTCTAGAGTTCTCTGTACCTTTATAAGAGGGAATTAGTAAAAGCTTCCTATTCCCCCATTTTGTGACTGCTCTCATAATAGAGTGATAATGGATGACAAAATTACAAAGAATGAAAGGTATTCTTTTCTTTTGTTATACAATGACGAAAGGTATTGTGACAAATAGAAGAAACTGCTAGTATCAAACAGCTCCTTCTTTCTGTCACAATCGTTTCTTCTAGAGTTCTCTGTATCTTTATAAGAGGGAATTAGTAAAAGCTCCTATTCCCCCATTTTGTGACTGCTCTCATAATAGAGTAATGACTGATGATAAAAATTACAATGAATGAAAAAAGGAAGCATTTTCTTTGTTATACTTTGACAAAAAATGTTGTGATTAAAAAGGAGAAACTGCTCGTCACGAACTGTTCCTTCTAGAGTTATCTACACATTTACAAGGGGGAATTGGTGTAAACCCCTTTTCGTTGCCGATGGTAAACGGTGAAATCCTTTGTTCCCGGCAATACTGTCATTACCCAGCGATTCAGACAGGCCGCATCGATAGAGACCCACAATTCCATAATTATAAGGGGCCACACTCCCCCCACTTCATGCATGGTGAGGGGGACCTGGGAGTTGAGGGATTTCCTCTACATGTATTTTAATGTTTTCCCTATTGTCATGAAATCTTTTAGAAAGTTTTTCAGTTACATAATAGAAGGGAGGAATCTGAAGGCTTTCTACCACACTTATGGTTCCTCTTATGTCATGCTTCTTTTTCTGTATTGAATGGGGGTTTAATGCCATAAAGAAAGTTTTTCAGTTTCATTACGGTTTTCCTGGGATCCATCGGTGATATGCTAGGACTCTGTGGAACAGGACGGAAGGAGTTGGACTACTAGAAAAAAGAACTACCGTAAACCAGGGTTTTCAGACCCAATAAAACTCTTCAGGTGAAATTGAAAAAAACACTACAAAGCTTAAATTTTTAAGAAAATCATTTTTGAAAGAATCATTTCAACTAGTAGTAGCCACTTTGTACCTTTATCAATAACAGAAACAACAGCTCAAGGTCAAGAAATTTTGCCAATTACCCGAAGGGGGTGAATAAGAATCCGTCCATTATAGTGACATCACTCTCTACACATGATGTGTCACGCGACGAGTCTGCAGCAAGTGTCAAATTTCACCGGAGCAGAAGCATCCAGACAACGGTGAGAGTCCTAGTCGACTACCGCTCTCGACAATGTCCAATAATTATAAAATGACAGGGGCATTATCTTAACACGCATTATTGAATTTTACTGAGATTTTTAGCGGATGAATGATAAAGTTGCTGTTAATTTGTTTGTTAATCCTTTTTCCCCCACCCTTTAGGATTTTATGATTGGTCAAAAAATTAAAAGCATTAGGCTAATAGAATCATATGGAAGATCTTTTCTTTGAAAAGAGTTTTTGTGAAATTAGGTTGAAACCAATGAGAAAAATGTTTCCCGTAACGAAATTGAAATTGTGAGACATTCATTCCTTTTCGTCAAGCATTTTGGTTAAAAGTAAAAGCATATACAGGTGACAATCATGTATTATACAAAAGATATTTTCATATTTATAATGAATAACAAAAATATTGATACAGTCAAACTTGTGTTAAGAGGCCAGCCTATGGGACAGAGTAAATTGGCTGTTTAAGACAGGTTGGCTGCTTAACACAAATTGATGTACACTATAAATATAACAATGGGACTTTCTGTAGTGGTTGTTTAAGGCAGGTTGGCTGCTTAAAAGGGTGGTTGCTTAATACAATTTAATCTATGGAAAAATTATCAGCTTCTTTTTGAAACAGCAGCATTAAAGTGGTATTCATAATATGATTTTGGTTATAAGATGAAAGATTCCAAAGTGACAAAAAGGGAACATTCCAAGCTTCTCTTCTCCATATTAGGCTCAAAGAATCTTTGACTGCATGCTCCATTTAGTATGTATCATCCATTCACTTGACAAGAGAGGAAATTGTTATGGAGTTTGTTCCATAAATTAGATTAATTGGAACAAAATAAGGACAAACTCAGGATGCATTTTTTGATCCAGCAAACAGGTCCACTTTTTCCTTCATATTGAAAATTCCGTCTGTTCCAATATGAAGGCAACAGCAGAAGACAATCATATTCAAAATATGAAAAAAAAATCAACATTTTTTCTATAGCATATCAGACAGAAACCATTGTGACAAAAAGGATGAATTGCTCGCTGAGAGCAATTCATCCTTTTCGTCACAATGGTTTCTAACGCCTTCTGCAGCAGAAGGCGGCTAAATGAAGTGTTATTGAGCAGGGGTTAATGCATCATTTGATGAAGCAAGCAGACTAACAGCCTCTAAGCATGCAGTGTCACATGATGAGCTGCAATAATGCTATTTTGACCCATTCCTCTATATGGCAGTTTTGTGATTGGTCTAAATTGAAAGAATTAGCAGACGGAGTTTATCAAGTATGATAGATGCATCATTCACTGTGATATGTAGCAGAAACCCCAAAGTGGCATACCATAATTACCCCAATTAATTCGGATGTCCTTATAATGGTTGGTTGTAGAAAATAAATCTATTCACCAAAAAGAAGATGCCATCAGTTTCAATAAAACTAAAGTCATTCTTGTACATAAAAGTTGTGTGCAATTAACCAGGGAACACACTATTAAAAAGTAGCAAATCAGAAGCCATATTTGCAAAAGCTTGTTTAAAGCATCTAGGTTTCTTTGTATGGTGTTTAATGACATATCAATAACTTTTTAAGTTATGAACGGCTTCGCTTGATCCACCAGTACCAGACTAGGGCTCTGAAGTGACTTGCCAAAGATCACTCCCATGAAACCAGAGGTGTTGGTGGGGCTCGAACCTGGGACCGCAGAGTTCAAAGTCCACAACCGTAACCACTGGGCCAAACAGGACCCTTCTATGTTTCTTGAACTATATCAACTATAATATGAACAAAGAACAGTATTCTTAATGGATCAACTATTTCCTCAACACTAACGCCTGTCAATACTTGTGCATGAGGAGATATTTGAAACAAATGTGAAAAAAAGACTTGTTAGTCATGAGCAAACAACATGTCGCAATGATTTTAATACGTTTTCTCAAATATGGATAATTGTCCTTAATGTTGTCTGCGACCAATTACTGCAAATCGGGCAAAGAGCATTTAACACTATCTCTAATTACTCTATTCACATTTTATGCACGATCTGCAGCAATCAATTAGCTTTGTTAGTATTAAGCATCCATCCAGAATCCATTGTGTTTTGTAAGGAAATAGCCGGGACCCAAGTAATTCTTGCATTCCATGTTGCATTGAATTGTGGGAAAGTCGTGGAAGTGTCCGCTGATGCATTATGGGGCATGCTGAATTAGATTTCATGCTATTGTTACCCTTTCCCTAATTGATTGACGCATAGAGCCTTAGTAGGATACAATCAGAGCCGGAGACGTTATTTGAAAACATTGTTGCAAAACAAAAATTGTCCCCTCACATAATCAATGACTTCTCTTGCCACAATAGTTTAGTTCTGGTTATATAAAATCTGTAACGTGCCACGGTTACTTTCTTGGTATTTTGATATATGGTTTAAGTTTTGTCTAGGCTGCATTTACTTAAAAAAGTGAAATGATTAACTCGTTAACCCTGAAGCAAAACTTGTTCTTTGTATTTGTCCTTAATTGGAAGCAATTATATGCAGAGGAAATGTTTGTTTGGATAAATGAAAGAATCCATTATGACAATAAAAATAATTGCTTGTAATGGGCAATTTCTTGTCTGCAGCAAAAGGCTTTTCTTTAGTCTCCTAACTATGAATAATGGTGTTTACCAACAACAAATGGATCACTTCTAAGCACAGCAGTTATATTGCATGCACCATCTTGACAGATGTCATTCAAAATGCAATTATGCATAAAAATGAACAAATCTGTTTATTATGATGCAAATGATTACTGGGCGATGTTCAAGCGCACATAAGCTACAAGGTCATGCATAAATGATCAGATCTTGCATGAAACTATGCCTTTTCCTTATACAATTAATCTTGTTTTAACTCTTTTCCAAAATTAATGCCAAATTTTCAACTGGCCCAAAAATGAAAGAGTTTGCAGACGATATTTCAAAATTTGATGAAATTGGAAAAATAATCTTCTGATAGGATAGAAAACATTGTGGGAAAAGAAAAAATTGCTCTTCATGAGCAATTTCTCCTTTTCCCACAGTGCTTCCAGACTCGTCTTCAACAAAGTGGTTAAATGTCGTTATTGTTTGGTAATGGGTTAAGCAACCACTCTTAACAGTGCATGAAAGCTTATAAGTCCCCTTTCCATGAAACATGTGTACTAATGTTCACTATCAACAAATAAACAGTTTCTAATCACAGCAGTACTATGTATGCACCATCTTTCGTTTATCCTTTTGTCACAATAGTTTCTACCCAATAGCATAAAGAAAACATTGTTTCCCATACTTGACAATTATCGTCTGCTGTTGCTTTCAATTTTGAATTTGTCGTTGGTCTTGAATCGTCTGCTACAAGCGTCTTAAAGCCTTCATTAATTAGAGAAGATATACCATTCCCATGACCATTATAAAGGAAACATTACTTTTCATACATGATCACCGTTGCCTTTGATTTTGATTCCTCATTGGTTATGAGTTGTCTGCTGCAAGTTTGTTAAAACCATCATTAATGAGAGAAATATTTTGATGTAAAGATCCCTTTATCATTCTATTGACCTGGTTATGAGTCTACAGGCAACAAAAGGGAAAACTATGTCATCAAATTATATAATGAAAGAAAACATGTTACATGGAAATGAGTTAACCCTTTTCTAACATCAAGACATCTTACAACATGGTTATAATTGCTCTCTTCCATAACCATCGAGAGGAAAAAATTCTTTAAGGTTCAAAAAAATATCATTGTTTCAAATTTGTTAGATTCCAAAATCTATAATAAGCGTGTTATATGTAACTCCATATGTTACAGAAAGTGTCACATCAAAATTCCCAGCCAAAATGGAAAAGATAAAAATTCCTTGGAATGTGCAACAGTTGGTCAAAATCTTTGTTGTTTTCATATAACTTGCCACAAGCAAAAAGGTACCTTCTACCTCTTGGTCAAATACTCAGTACTGATATATTTAGAGCACATGATATTAAAGGGACTAACTTGTGCTCTGGGTGTAACAAACGTTAGAATGGTGTGCAATTTCCCAACATTTTGTTAATATGTACAATTTCTCAGCTTTCCATTAAGAAGAACAATTTCATCACTTTGTTGTGATGATATCAAATGTCATTTTGAATAGAGGTTTAACCCTGAATTGCTAAGATCCTATCTTTTGAATCAAATAAGTAATGAAACTTGTTCACAATGGAAATATCCATCTACTTCTTAAGGGTATTTGGCCATTGAATACCATGGTCAAAGAACGCTGTCACAAATGTAGCTTTAAATGCATTCATTTCATTCTGACACCAAGCAGAAAGAACAAATTACATGCACCATGTATCCCTAAGCTGCAAACATCGAATTATCGATCCCTCACGCTTGCTTAAAAAACGGCAGACACTTTCAATGGTTACCTGCTTGACTGGGGGCAAATGGACAAGAAAAATGTATGAGAAAAAAATGAAACCCTTAACTTTTTTCCCCATCTACAAACTCATTTATTTAATACAAAAGCTGCTTATGAGTAAAGAAGCAAATGTGATGCTACTATCTATTGAATCTTTAGTACAAATGTATAATCGTTTGTAATTTGATTTATTTATTCATTTCTGTATCTATATATTCATTTATTTATCTTATTATTAGTTTATCTATGAGCATGGGGTTTGAAGTTTTGTCAAAAGTTTTTGAGTCATGTTACGGCTTTCTTGGATTCACCAGTACTTGGCTCAAGGGCTCGGGATTGCCTTGTCCAAATGAAAACATAGGTACTCTAGGGGCTCCAATCCATGACCTCCAAGTTCTAGAACCACCACCTTAACCATTAGGCCATGCAGGACACTTTGTATTTTACAACAATTGTCACCTACTGATGGTTTCATTTTCAGTGAATCTAAACAAAAGACTTAATTAATACCTAACATACAGAATTTTAGCGACTTATCCAAATTAAAGCAACAATTTATGGCAACCATGGAAAATAAACCGTAACATTTCCTCTTTATGATTATGTGCACATCATGAGCAATTCCTCAATTTGTCACAATGCTTCAACAATCCTCAGATAGGCAAAAATGTACATATAAAGTTAGGGGTTATACTGAATGACATCTGCATCATATCTGCAGAAAATACAAATTACATGCACCAGTGTCCCTAATCCGCAAACACGGAGAGCTATTGATCCCTTACTCATGTTAGACGCGGCCCTTTCAATAGTTACCTGCCCACTATAATACACGGGCATGAAAGAAAGGACATTGAGGTAGAAATTAAACCCTTGCCCCTTGTTGATATACAAATGATTTTTATTGGGTGTTCGAGATGTTGATGGATTTGGGTTTTACATATTTCAGTCCTTTAGGCTAGAAATGGGGCCTATCGTTGCTGCTAGTTGAGGTAGAAATTAAATTGTTACCCATTTACCGATATACCAATGACTTTGATTGGGTACTCGGCTGAGTAGTCGAAAGATTGATGGATTAGTTTTGTTTACGAAGTTGGTAATAATAGTTTGTATAAATGAAACATCGCCATGTAACTGAATATTTTGAGACTGCATTTGACTACAAATAAACAATATACAAACAAACATCATTTAACATTTGACTTAACAGTAATTGACAGCAGGAGACGAGTTATCATTATAAAGGAAAATATTTCTTCAACAAAAGAATTATTTTGTCAAAAGGAGAAATTGTAAGTTTCAAGCACTTATTTCCTGATTGTCTAAAATTTCTTGCAAGAAAATGATCTGCAAGAAATTTTGGACAGAGGTATCAAAATCTGTATATATGAAATAAAGAACATTGAAAAAAGAAAGGGACCAATGGGAGAATTATGTAACAAACTGGAAATGCTATGAGAAAAAAAAGAGCACCTTTTTGGTCAAACCTTTTCATGGGTCAGTTATGATAGAGGTATCAAAATTTATATGCATGAAGTAAAAGAAACAGATATTATGGGAGAAATAAGGGACAAACAGGAAATGCTGTGAGAAAAAAGGGAGTTCCCATTCAAAGGTAACCCAGTATGCCAGCTGCCTGCTTCATTAAGAATGGGTCAGCCGACTTGCATGAAAATTAAATTGATTCTTGTCAACCCATATTTGATCAGGTATAAACGCTCGCACAAACACAAAAAGGTTGGTTTTGCTTAAACCCTTTACCAAACACCAAATGTTCGACTGTCCCAAAATGAAAGAGTTTGCAGATGACATTTCAAAATATGATGAAATTAAAAAATAATCTTCTGATAGGGCAGAAAACATTGTGGGAAAAGGAGAAATTGCTCGTTTAGAGCAATTTCTCCTTTACCCACAATGTTTTCCAGGGTCGTCTGCAACAAACTGGTCAAATGTGTTTTATTGTATAGTAATCGGTTAAGGACGCTGAGATTTATTGAGCTCCATTGATGTATATGGTTACATTTGAGTTTCCGATTTAATGCCGCCTAATTGTCACATATGGATTGCACTTCGTCTGAGCCGACGGACTTAGACAACAATGCCACCTACTTTATTTACACTTTATCCTAGTGGTTGGCTGTCTTAGACAACAATGCCACCTACTTTATTTACGCTTTATCCTAGTGGTTGGCTGTCTTAGACAACAATGCCACCTACTTTATTTACACTTTATCCTAGTGGTTGGCTGTCTTAGACAACAATGCCACCTACTTTATTTACGCTTTATCCTAGTGGTTGGCTGTCTTAGACAACAATGCCACCTACTTTATTTACACTTTATCCTAGAGGTTGGCTGTCTTAGACAACAATGCCACCTACTTTATTTACACTTTATCCTAGTGGTTGGCTGTCTTAGACAACAATGCCACCTACTTTATTTACGCTTTATCCTAGTGGTTGGCTGTCTTAGACAACAATGCCACCTACTTTATTTACACTTTATCCTAGTAGTTGGCTGTCTCTCATCTTGTACAGAATATTATTTTTCCGATTACTTGTTTATTTATATATCGGTTTTACATCACTCCATAATTATTTCACTTATGTTGTGATGCCGATTCTAAATGATGGAGGAAGACCCCATACTCAACTGCCATAAGGGCTGGTCAAACTGGGTAGAACCATAGACATCCTGTAGGTCAGTCAGGAGACTACATCTTATGAAAATCCATATTTGAATTTGTTTAAAAATTTGAATGTGAAATTGGTTAAAGGTTTAATTGTTTCATGTAAATTGCTCAATGTCTGGGTTGGTGGAAACTTGAGAACAATGTGTTGTTGTTGTTTTTATATTTCAGCACCTTTATTGTTTGGAAACTTAACTCATTCTTTACTCATTCTGCCATAAATTTCCAAACTTTAAATTAAGGCAATGAAGAAACCCTTTTTTACATCATTTTGTTTTTAGATTTGTATTTCATTATCCAATTGGAAGAATGGAGGACTATATAGAAATTATCAAAGGAATTAATTCAATGATAATGAATATCAAAGGAATGAATTCAATGATAATGAAACACATCTATAATATAATAGAAAGTTGAAAAGGATTAATGACTCTGGACTCGCTTTTGCAATGCAAACAGATGAATGAGTCAACCAAGAGACAATTAAAATGAACCAATGTTTTATCATATCCAGGGCTCAATGCAATACTATTTATCAAGGATTGAATGAAAGACTACAGTAAATGCCTCATGTTTGTGAAGCAGTTACTGTAGTCTTGCATGGAATCCTCACTATATTAAGTGCTTCAGAATCAAAGGAATTCTGCAAAAAGGACAAAATTGACAAAAACTCATTTTTACCTTACTTTAAGAAACCACCATTACAAAAAAAGAAACCATGATTGTTTGCACCAATTCTAAAATGCAATTCCGGGAAATTGGCTAACAAGAAGTTTTCCCCAATCATTAGCACTCTCATGACAAGAAAACGGTTAAATTCTGGTGCAATAAATGGAATTGACAGAGGGCATAATAAGAGCCCTGCTTTAATCCTTCTTTTATTTCACTGGAAAATTTAAGATGCCACTTCAATACTAAGAAATAAAACCTTGTGACTTTTGGAGAATAAGCCAGCTTCTGCAAACCAGATAGAAGTTTTACCCTAAAGAAGAATTTGCGAGGTGTTATAAGTTACCAATAAACATGGGTCTTCTTAACAAAGGGGACTGCGGTGTCTTAAGTGGAGTAATTCGAAGACTGAATAATTATAATTAAACCCTATTTTGTTGGTATTCATTTCAATCATCACCAGAGACCACTCTAATAAGATTGGTGACAGTGATGCAGAAGTAGAGTGTCGGCCTCTGATACTGAAGGTTCCTGGTTAAATCCACATTAGCAGTGAATTGAAAATGCCGGGACAAACCAACAAATGGGTGTGAGTATTGGTCATCCAGGAGACATTCACCAAAAGCTTCAAGCTTATGGCCACAGTCTATGTAAATTTCATAACAGTTTGAACTTAATGAGTACCAACAATGTTGGGATTAGATAATAGATATTATGGTTAAATAGAGGAACATGTCTCACTTGAGCTCTGTAAAATGTCATCTTCATTTCATATAAAGTTAATTCTTTTAATCTGGAAATAACTGTTTTGTCACAAGGCATTTAAAGTAAAGGCCTTTAAAACTGTTATCAAAGAGACCCAAATCATCCATACAACACAAGTCCAGTCACAAAATCAGCAATTGATGATATCAGTTCTAGATCAACCAGGTTGGACAATCAAGGGATATAACTCTGATTGTTTGTCATTGAATTAGGCTAGAGTTATCTCATTTTATGAACTACTCAGTGGCCATATATAAGCCAGCTAGTAGCACAGTTGAAGGCCACCTTTATGGGTCTTCCCTTTTAATAAGATATTTGATATAGTTTTACAATAAGTTTTCAAAGTGTATATGGCAAGAAATTCACAGAATTTCAGAATCTTGAAACCTCTTGTTCTACATCAAGGAGGCATTTTTGCAATATCATTACCTACAGACAGTCTCAAAATCCTGAAATCTGAAAGGATTCAGAACAATTTTATCCACCAAAATATTTTTCATAAAACAAATTATTCATTAATGAGCAAACTTCATTCATTCAAACTCATATGGTCACACCAAAGGCATGCAGAAAGAAAACTTACAATTGGTCTATTGGCATTTTTGGACCTTGTGGCCTCCTTTTGTAATCTTGAAGCGGCAATTTTATTCTGTCTCGATGTCTGCTTTTCCTGCGCCAATTGTCTGCTAAGATCCTCAATCTTTCTTTCCAATACATCCTGGAAAAAAAATGAATTTCTTTTTCAGTTAAAATAGCTTATTATAAAACATAAAATATATCGTTAAAAGTGCTTGTTCAATGAACAGAAAGTTTCAAAGACAAAATAAAATGTTGGTGAAGCAATACAGCTTTTGTACTATTGTTTGGTATATAATAAAAAGTACCCAGGAAGGAAGCTTCAATTTATCTAAGTATGGACTGTTTATATGCAGTAGATTTAAAAAGTGAAGTCACCTATTTGGATGAAAATACATATCAATTTACTGTATACCTGCTTTAATGAATTAAAAATGATCAAATTTGTTTCTAAGGATAATTCTTCAGTGTGTATCAAATGATAGTACAATGCAGTTTAAAAGAACTGTTTAACTTTCGAACTTCCTCACCTCTGTGAACAAGCACCTATAAAGAGTAATGCTTTCATTTTGTCTAAAAACATATAAAGGATTTGTTCAACAATGCTTTGAAATATTTGTGTGTAAGAGACCCTTTTCAATCCCTCATCTTGAGAAATGATTATAATGATATTGTCAACTCTAAATAACAGGGAAAGTGTCAGCAGCCTTCTTGAAGTGTCAAAGAGAAAGCAGAGCAATGCAAGAACTGCTTGTATAATTCAAAGGATGAGTATCATTGCTCATTCATTTCTGTGGCAGATGGCTAATTGACCCAACAACGCTGAATAATTAATCATATCAAGCCATGCGAAGGATTCAAGAACATTGTTCATAAAACATATCCATGGATATATTTCATGCACATGGATATGTTTATGTACACTTTTGTTACAATTCCTGGAAATGTTCAAAAACCCCTTTGTGTTCATGAACTACCATTTTCAGTTAACATCTGTTTATGAAATGTTCACATGGGGAGGGAGGGTTTAGGTCCACTATCTTTAGATGTTTTTTTCAATCACTATCTTCATTTTTGATGCAGGGTCAATTTGAAAGCATATTAATTTTTGTTTCATTTTATGGTGTTCTACACCAAGTCAACAATTTTACAGTTATGTTATGGCTATCCTGGATCCACCAGTACTATTTTACAATTTATATGGGTTTTACATCACATCAACATTATTTCAGTCATGTAGCGATGCCCAACTCTTACTGATGGAGGAAGACCCCATACTCAACTGCCCATGAGGGCTGGTCAAGGCGGGTAGAACCATCGGCATTCCGTAAGTCAGTCGGGAGACTTTCTCTCATGAAAATCCCCACCAGTACTAAGCTACTACTCTTAAATTCCTTGCCAAAGGTCATTCCCACCAGAGATATTGTTGGGACTCAAACCCGAGACCCCTGAGTTCTAAGTCTACCACCCTAACCACTGGGCCAGGCAAGACTCTTATTTTACCATGTGAGAATCTTGATCGGTCCAAAATCAAAGCCATATCAAATGGACAAAAGCCCCATGAAAAATAGTCACAATAATGTTAGGCAGAAACCATTGATACAAATGAATGAAATTGCTCATAATGGTGGCTACTAGAGGTTTCTGGAGCAGATGTTGAAAAAATGTGAAACACGCTTTACAGGAAAACATGCATGTGCAAATGATTCTCATTAGAGAATGGCAAAAGGTTACATGAGCAATTTAACATGAATAAACAGTGGAATTCTTGCCAATTAATTCATCATAAAATGTTTTAATCAACTAAAACAGCCCAAAAAACTGAGCTATTGAGTCCGTATTGATTCTTAATAAAAACAGGAATCCCAAAAATTTGCAAGGCCGACATTTTGCCCGTCAATTAGGCCGGGATTTATGCGTGTTTCTTTGCTCGTACATTTCTCACACAACAGCTTGACAGATGTTACAGACCAGCGGTATGCCATGTTTTGTTCGAGAAAATATCCCGAAAACTCTTCTTTTGTGATAGAACAAGTGACAGATTATGAAAGCTGACAGACTTGAACTAGTTTTTATCAATACATACCATGCAAAAATCTCGGTCAATTATTTCTTCGGATCATTTTTATTGGCCAATACTACCTTCATTAAACAATGACAATACAGCAACATTATTGCGAAGAATATGTATGTTTGTTTGTTTATAAAGAGATTAACTTTTCAGTAATGTTATGACTTTTTCTTGGTTCACAAGAACTAGGCTAGGGCTCTGAAGTGTCTTGCCAAAGGCCAATCCCAAGTGGCTTATTTCTTATTGTGCATCTTTCTACGTTCTTAGTTAATAGCTGATCGTATGTGACTTACTGATGAATGGAGTGAGAAAAACCCCATACTCAACTGCCCGTAAGGGCTGATAAGGCCTGCCCATAAGGGCTGATAAGGCCTGCCCATAAGGGCTGATAAGGCCTGCCCATAAGGGCTGATAATGCCTGCCCATAAGGGCTGATAAGGCCTGCCCATAAGGGCTGATAAGGCCTGGTAGAACACTCGGCATTTCGTAAGTCAGCTGGGGGAATACCTCTCATGAAAATCCATAAGCCACATCTGGGCTTTGAACCCTTTCGAAGAGGGGCCATGTGACTTAAAGCTCTGTACTAACCACCAAGCCAAAGAGGCCCGGATCTGGACTTCTGTCCCACACTGTACATTAATGGTAAGGAAATACATGGAGCATAAAAGGCCACATAGTCATATAACTGAAATAATGTCAAAAATGTCATACAATTTGAAATTCTACGTCTGTAGTATAACTGAAAAAGTGTTGAAAACATCATTAAATAACTACACCTGAAAGGTGAGACTGTTTTGATATTGTGGGTGGAAATGTAAGACCTATAAACCTTTTCGCATTTCAAGCAAAGTAATTCAAATTTGAGCATGATACATCAAAGAACAGCCAATTATCTCAATGAGAAAATATACATAGAAATATGCATGAAGGATTAATAACTTGAAACTATTGCGCAAAATGAAGAACTTACACATGCTGTGCAAATTCTTCTTTTTGCGCAATAGCTTCATATGTTGAAACTAAATTTGAGGTCGTTTGTATTAGAGAAAGGGTTGACAAAGTATAATCTTCCACATTTCACTAACATGTTAAATACCCTAGGTAAACATGCAACACTTCGACACCTGGGACTGTGGTCTCGAAACCTATCTTTTATAATTTTTTATTTATATGGATTTTACCTCACATCAACTTTTATCAAGAAGTTGTGTTTTTTCAAGAATTCAAGCCCTGAACTTGACTCCAGGGAATCTGGCGAAACATGGCAGTTGTTTTAAAGGGAATTGCGACATTTACAGAGCCCCTTGCATTGATTGGAATTTAAGCGATGACTTGACATCGTTGAGTGTCCAGTTGGGGAATCTTTTGAAACATGGCAGTTGTTTTAAGAATTGCGACATTTACATAGTCACTTGCATTGATTGAAATTCAAGCGATGACTTCACATCGTTGAGCGTCCAGTTGCCATGCCTCGCAATGAAAGCTCTGAAACAGTTCAATTTCAGTCTCAAAGAAATTTGTTGGTATGAGCTTAAGCCATGTCAACAATTTCTAAGTTATATAACGGCTTTCCAAGATTCACCAGAACTAGGCTAGGGATTTGAGAAGTCTTGCTAAAAGACACACCCATGAAACAAGAGGTACTCCCACCTTAACCACTGGGTCACCAACGAGCTCATGATGCAATGAAATATTGGTTGATAGTGAAATATTACATGATATCAAACTCTAGATTTATGGTCTCAAATCAAATCAATTCCTTTAAGCTAACCTCTTCACCAATGCCGATCACCGTGAAACTTATAGATCCCTAACCCTTTACCAAACGCCAAATTTTCGACAGTCCCAAATTGAAAGAGTTTGCAGACGACATTTCAAAATGTGATGAAATTGGGAAGTAATCTTCTGATAGAGTAGAAAACATTGTGGGAAAAGGAGAAATTGCTCGTTAAGAGCAATTTCTCCTTTTCCAACAATGTTTTCCAGAGTTGTCTGCAACAAAGTGGTCAAATGTCGTTATTGTTTGGTAATGGGTCAAGTAAAGTATTGGACTTGTTATTCCATTATCTCTAGAATAAACATGGACCTGCTACATTATATTTAAGTTTGCTGTCTCATTCATCGAGGGTTCATTGCGAGACCATAGTAAGTGCTATTACACACATTAAGCAATTACTTAAGTATTACACTGAACCTTTAAGTGAAATTCATAAGGACAAATATCACCGACACTCTAGTGGGTTATAGAAATTCTTCATCATACGATCATTATTCCTTTTAATGTACAAGCGCCACTTCCGAGCATTATAATACATGTTCCCTGGTTAACCTACCAGTACTAGGCTAGGAAATGTGTCTTTCCCTAGCACACTCCACAGTGAAATAGATGGCCGCCTTCAGGGATCGAACCTGGGTTGACAGGTCTCTAGTCCCCGACACTAACCATTATATCACTGCAGATCCTAAGACTCTATGTAAAGGGATTAGTGCAAATTCAAAGTAAATGTTTCATGTTTGATTTACATTATTATCTAATTATTCTTTTCTGCTGTACCTTTTGTTCTGGACAAGTAACAAATCCTTTTTTGCAAAAGGGAAAGAGTTAAAAGCAACACATTTTGTCCGATTATTTGTTAATGTTTTTCAATCAGCGGCCCTAAAAGTGCCTTCTTTGATTTAAAACAGAGACAAGGTGCATACATGTATTCAACTTTGTCTATTTTGTCTTAGTCGAAGACTCTGGATTCCAATTGGTTAATATTCAGCCGAGTTCATTATAAACCAATCAAAGCAGAGAACTTGAAACTTGAATTTCTCCTTAAGCAGAAATTTGTTTACATACACTTTACTTTAATCCAAGGTGGTAACAAAGAAACAAAGTTAAAATGTTTAAACTCAGGTTTGCTTGTGTCAGCTTAATTTGAAAAATCATTACATCAAATTGTCAAATAAAGCATCATTTACCACAACAGCTTCCATTCTTCTGATTGGTCTTTATTGCTGAGACGTCAATCAAATTCAATCCATTTGCCTCACAACTCCATTCATGTTGAAAGTCTGATTGCCTGAAAAGGCCTCACTTCACTAATTCCATTCGAAACAACTCTGCCAATAAGACACGTTTAAATCATCACTTTTCTCTGAACTTAAAAAACTACTACAATTAGACACATTTAAATCACCATTTTTCCCTGCACACATTAAAACATTTACAAATTTGGTGACGTTCCAAACTTGTCCACTGTTATCTTGTCATAAACAAAGGCCTGCCATTTAAAATTGACATTTCCTCTGAGTTTAAATGTTTTTCCAAACCACTTAAATTTCAACAACACGCATTGCTGTATTGTGATTCAAAAGTTTTTAAAATCCAATCTACTCCCGTAATTTTGAATAATCAAGCCTATCAATGAGTGTATATAATACAACCTGTTACAAATGAATAGGGCTATAACAAGTCAATATCTTAGTGACAACTTTATAACTGAATTTCAAAACGTTTTAAGAAAAGCTGAATTGCATAAAAGTTAAGTTTGACTCTCTTATTGTCTTATTGTTTAAAAATAGAAATAAAAAATATTTCTTGATTATAATTTATAACTCTTTCATAAGTTGTGGTAAGACGTTTTTCAACATGTGTCGGTGATTTCTTGTAGAAAGAGAAGGGTAAGGCTATTAAAGCGGTAGGTAAGTCAGCACCAAGGAAGAGTTTAATCCAACGACCCTACACAAAAAAGATTTTTATTTTGTCCAACCTATTAATGTACAGAGCTCACTTTTGAGCATTACAGTACAAGTTCCCTGGATGATCCACCAGTACTAGGCTAGTAAATGTGCAAAATAACTTTTTTTATATTTTCTAAAGTCAAATGATTTTGCATAAGAAAGACATTTAAAAGAGGAAATAAATGGAAAATATTTCTCTGTTAGGATATGCATAATAAAGTCCAAAATAATATAAAAAGAAATGTGGCAGACAACAATTGAAAGTGAAAAAAGCAGATATTTCTCATTTGGGAATGCAAAAGTTTGTCTTTTTAATCCAATAATTTCACTTTATCTCCAGATAATTGCTATCTGGTGTCATTTGGTGCCTGTTTGTAACACTAAATGAGGAATTTGGTTTTAAATATAAGGTTTGCCTAACATACGGGGAGTATAAGGCACAGTACTTGATCAGATTAAGTTAAAACTCTTTCCAGATTCAAACCTTTACCATTCAATTCCCCAAACAACTTCAAATGTTGTCTACAGTATAACCCTGTAATTGCATGGTATGTAACACCATGTCAACATGTTTGAGAGAAATACAGCTTTTCTGGGAAGCACCAGTACTTGACAATGGCTCTGAAGTGGCTTGCCAAAGAACACAACCATGAAACTAGCGGAACCAATGGGGATCAAGCCCTGGAGCTTTCAACCACTAAGCTTTCAAGGCCACCACCTTACCTGTGCCACCCTGGAACCCTCCTGTAAAATGTTTGAAGTATTGATGCGACCTAAACATTGTGACAAAACCTTTCCTATTCAAATTTAGTGCAAATACAATCTACCTTTCTTGCTGAAATGTAAAACTGCCATAAGCTTTTCTTTCAGTAGAGAAACACAACTAAAAACCTTTCTGAGTTTGAGTGTATGAGATTATATAGATTATAAAGATTACTATATAGTGTGAATCGAGTACAGATTGTCAATTAACGGCATCTTCTATTTATCTTAAGTTTAAAACCAATGAAAATCCTCAAAATCAGCAGTTTTTGTCCACAGCATGATTAACTGTTACTCCATCAATTTAGGCCATAAGTACATTTACTGAAAACTCAAGTTTATGTATATTTAAGAAGAAAGTTGGATAAAAATTTAATCATGACAGAAGAAACTTTGAACTATGAGCAATTCAATCTGAAATAACATTATTTCATCAATTATGAAATCTTATTTATAATCATTTAAAAAAAAAACATGCATGCTGGTACCTTTAATTGAGACAAGTCATGGGTTAATGTCATGGGGTAAGGAGGTTAAAACATTTAAATCGGTAGATTAGAATAGTAAATCTATTATATTAGGTTTGGAATTGATCCAATTACGAGTGTATGTACCCCAATTACAAGGGTATATTGATGCCCGTTATGAGCGACAATGATCGCCATTCGACACACTGTGTAACACAACAGGACACTTTGTCTTTGACATTTTATCCACCGACCTTTTTATACAAACCCCTTACTTAGTACTAAACATCCTTGTTCACAGCAGACAATATCGAGGATTGAATGCAATACTATAATAAGTGCTTCATGTTTATGAAGCACTTACTATAGTCTTGCATTGAACCATCGATATTTAAAAGTCAACATAAAATGTCGTAAAACCATACAATTATTTAATTTTTGTTTGATATACAATTATTGAAATAAACTATTGAAAGCATAATTAAATCACGTAGCTTCAATTGATTTATTTGTGTACAGTTTATATGTGGTAAATCTGTAATGTGATGTCACCCTTTTGGATAAAAATACATGTTAATTCACTGTAAACACTCAATAAAGAATAAAGAATTACCTAATTTTGCTTACAATGACTATTCTTCAGTGTATAATATATAACAGTGCCACTGCTGCACAACTCCAAGGAAATTATTTGTTTTACTTCCAAAATTGTTGTCTCCTTAGTGCAAAGAGCAAAAACTTTATTCCACATGTATTTCGCTTTATTGGAAATTTGGACTAATTGGGTTTTTGGACCGAGGATCCTCTTACATTCTTAGTCCATTGAATCCATAATTGATGTATTTTTATTGAATAATTGTTATAGTTTATTAAAATGTTGTCAACAGTATTTCGATTATATTGCGATGCTTGGCTCGTATTAATGAAGGAAACATCCCAAGATAAGCATTTCCATTACAACCGTGTCAATGTAGGTGAAACCATTGGAAATCAACGAGTCAGCTGGGAGACTAGCTCTGACCGAGATTTCATGTTGCTTAACTTTTGTGCTGATGCTAGCAATTTAGACAGTTATCAACATACTTAACCCTTAGACTGCGTGTTAATTTATATAATAAGATTTTTGTGTCATCTGCTTACCAAAACCTTAAATATCTGCTTAATTTTGTTGAGGAAAGATACTCAGAGTAACAATCAGATTAGACCACAGGTAAGTCACCAGTTTAAATAGAGGCTGGCCTGGATCTAAAATTTGTGCATAAGCATGAAGTCCTTTCCAGCACCATAAGGGTTAATGACCTTTTAGACATTCCTTCTCGGATTTTTGGATTGCTGGATTTGAAAGCAACAGGAGAGAAATGCGATTATATCATACAGTATTGTATCTACCTAAACATAAAATCATCGATTATGAACCATTGTGACAAAAGGAGAAATTGCTTGTTACAAGCAATTACACCATATGACACAATGGTTTCACATGTCAAGTCTTTGGAAGATGTGTCAAAGACAGTCTATATGAATTTATGCATTTAATATCTGATTGAGATCCCAAACATAAATTTGTTTTCAAAAGGATTTAAATACCATGCTACTGTAACCTTTGTGGAAAATCTAATGCAAAACTGTGAACTACGCAATGCTATAGAATACATGAATGTATAGACAGCTATACATAATAAAGGCAGCACAATCTATCAGAGGCTGACAGTGCTTTTCAATGATCTGATGTGATTGTCAGTTTCGGATGTATCAATAATCGTTTTGTTACTTTGACAGCAGCAATAGGATAACGAAATCTATTCAACCCTTTCCCAAACAAAAATTTTTCGACTGTCCCAAATTGAAAGAGTTTCAGACGGCATTTCAAATGTGATGAAACTGGAAAATGGTCTTCTGATAGGGCAGAAAACATTGTGGGAAAAGGAGAAATTGCTCATGACGAGCAATTTCTCCTTTTCCCACAATGTTTTCTAAAGTCATCTGCAACAAAGTCGTCAAATATAGTTATTGTTTGGGAAAGGGTTAAATAGAGTTACCTTGCCCAAATATTTACCTTAGACTAAGACTTGTGATGAGTCTTCTCAAAGATTGGAGCAATGCTGCCTTTGTCATCATGCAGAAGAGCAGACTGGGATCGTTGGGGCATGTTGAGCATAGCAACAGATGCATCGCCCAAGTCTGACAACTGAATGTACCTGCAGAGAAGTCCACTGGTAGACCCAAACTATCTTGGGAGGACGTCTTGAAGCGAGACAGGAAGATCCTGGGCATGGACTCCATAAACCCTCGACATAGAAGTGTAAGACTTGGATTAAGACTGGACAGTCAGGTCCCAACCTCAGCAGAGGATTAATTCATGGCCTGATTCAAGAAATAAACCGGATAGTGAGTGAGTGTGTGGGTGAGTGAGGGGGTGAGTGTGTGAGTGAGTGAGTGAGTAGAATGTTTATGCAAACTAGAGAATGCGTTTTTATAGAGGACATGTGAGTACATATTGAGAATGTGTATTTAAGAAGTATCTAAACTCAATTTTTGTTACATTGGTGACAGCACTGGGAGGGTGACATCTCAGTAGATTGGAGGTGTCCATATGTAACCCATAGACCAAGACTCAAGAAGACTCTTCTAGGAGCAATGTGCCCTTTGCAGAATGTTTATGCAAATTCGATAATTGAGAAATGTTTTAGAGAACATGGGGGTATATACATTAAGGTATAGCACAACATATCGGTGTTTTCCACTGGTCAGACACGATTGTATCTTTGAGATGATTATTTGCTCGGTTTGTAATACTGCCTTGCAATATCACGTAAGAAAGTTTCCGTAATTTGAGAATGCTTTGTTATAGAGAACATATGGGTACATACATTTCAAGACAGCAAAACCGATTGATGTTTTCCACTGATCAGACATAATTGTGTCTTTATTAGGTTTATTTGCTCAATTTGTAACACTACCTTGTAATATCACATAACTCTTGTACAGTGGGTGGCATAGCCCTTTCCCAAACAACAAATTTTCGACTGTCCCAAATTGAAAGAGTTTCCAGACGACATTTCAAAATGTCATGAAATTGGAAGATAATTTTCTGATAGGCTAGAAAACATTGTGGGAAAAGGAAAAATTGCTTGTCACGAGCAATTTCTCCTTTTCCCACAATGTTTTCTAAAGTATTCTGCAACAAAGTCATCAAATGTCGTTATTGTTTTGGAAAGGGTTAAAATGGGTGTTGTCAGTTTTACGCTGAATTAACTAGACTGCACACATATAAGATCAGCATTGAACATCAACATTGTTCACTGGGTTTTGAGTAATTGACAATTATCCAAATGCTGTCCTATCAGACAAATGTATGAGTTAACCTTTTCAATATTCCAGATATCCTTAACTTCTTTGCAGCTGATTACTCTTTGGAAGCAATATTTGTGACAAAAGGAGAACTTTCTCATGATTGCGAGGGTTCTATGCAAGACTATAGTATGTGCTTCACATACGTTCAGCACTTACTATAGTATTGCACTGAACCCTCGATTGCTTATGATGAGCAAAATCTCATAGACCAAGATATATATTTTGATTGATTAATCAGTTATAAGAGATATCATGACATCACTTTGAGAGTTAAATGAAAAGCCTTAGGGTAAGTCATTCACAAATATGAAGTACTTACAATAGTCTTAGTTTGAACTTATTCATTTTACATCATATGATGAATACAGTCATATGGTGACTGAAGCTTGAAGCTTATTAAATTCACTCTTGATAATTGCTTCCTGGATAGTTGTGTAGTACTCGCAAGGAATTGAGGGCTAGTCCTGGCAATTCTCACCTGGACTAACAGGAATCGAACCGGGACCCTTAGTACAAGTGGCCGACGTTTAACCGCTGCACCACTGTTGACATTAACCTTTTAATTGTGATTCTTTATTAGGGAGCATTGAATTTTGTTTTACTAAAACATACTGCTCTATTCAACAGTGCAATGGGTTATCATTTAGTTCCATAACAATGCATTCTAGGATAAAATCTGAAATGTTCTTAATGACATTAACTCAATCCTTTGTATCTACTTGCTTATGTGCACCAGTTCCATACGATTCACTTGTTTGTTTATACGGGGGTTAACATAGTGTCAACATTATTTCGGTTATGTTGCGTTGCCCAACTCTTAATGATGGAGGAAGACCCCATACCTAACTGCCCATAAAGGATGGTCAAGTCAGGTAGTACCATTGGCATTCCGAAATTCAGTCACGAGACTGAAGACACCCTATCAGGAAAATCCAAATGTCGTCACTGTGATTTGAACCCAAAAGGAGCGGGACCATATTATTTCAAGTTATGTTACCTTCAACCACTGCGCCATTGAGGCCTTCATACGAATTAAGAAGCAATGCTGCAGGTGGTATATCTAATATCTGAATTCTAGTCCCTGTTTTCCAAGTCTGTCTAGAGAAAGGTTTCGGAAAATTTGCAATGTAGAGAAATTGGTGGGATTATCAATGGCATTTAAACAATCTGAAAAAAATAATTGCATAACCTGGCTTAGGATAAGAAAGATTAGCCTTTCCCCTCATATGAGACTTTGTGATTGATTGAAATCAACTGCAGATTACAGCATATGACAATTATAAAGTATGCTGAAATTCACTATCATTGTTGTATAACAGAAATCTTAGTGACAAAGGAGAAATCGCTAGAGGGACTAAATTTCTCCTACTATTACAGTTTTTCCTTAAACTTTTTTTCCAAAATACCTCAAGTTTATGCATCTGCTTCAAAAGACAGTAGAAATTGTCATGCAGAATGGTAAATTGCTCCTAATGAGCAATGTTCTTTTTTCACAATACTTTCTACCAAATAACCTTTAGAAAATTAATTCCTTTCTTTTTTTTTTGTCGAAAGGTGTGAATGTACTGAAGTTAAAACTAATTTGATCTTATTTCCAATGGCTTATCTAACATTCTTCGGCCTACAAATTTTACATTTTATCTCTTTACCTGTTTCTCAATATTCTCAAGTAACCCCATTTTCTACTGGCAAAAACTTTAAACACCTCAAGTACAATGACACTTGAATGCATTCAGACAAAATGAGAGTTTGCCTACAATGAGAAACTTTTTGACAGAACGGTTTCCTTATTGCTTCAATTTCATAATATCTCTGATATTTTCACAATGGTTTCTACACATTATTTCAACTTTTAGGCTTGTACCTTACTTTGCCATATATTTACAAACTACGAAAATTTTCATAGTTTGAAATTGTACCCTGCAATTGCTTTAACTGTATTGTTGGGTGATTCACACTAAAGAATAGCCAATGGCATCAAAATGTGTTAAGCTCATATCAAAGTCTATTTTTTTAAAGTCTGCACACAGTGAATTCAAATGTATTTAAATCCAAAAGCATTGCAACAGTTATGAGACTTACAGCATATAGACTGTACAAACTTAGATTTATTGACCTTCCTGAATAAACTATGATTTCATTTACTATATATATATGGGTTTTACACCACATCAACATTATTTCAGTTATGTAGCGATGCCCGACTCTTAATGATGGAGGAAGACCCCATACTCGGTCAAGGCGGGTAGAACCATCGGCATTCCGTAAGTCAGTCGTGAGAGATTTCATTTACTACATTTAATTGTATATCATACAACAACACAAAAACTATTTAGACAAAATTTCATTTTGACCTCCACATGTTCTCTTCTGTGAATAAGCATCTTTAACCCATTACCAAACAATAACGACATTTAACCACTTTGTTGCAGACGACCCTTGAAAACATTATGGGAAAGAGGGGAATTGCTCTTAACAAGAAATTTCCCCTTTTCCCACAATGTATTCTGCCATATCCGAAAATTGTTTTCAATTTCATTACATAATTAAATGTCGTCTGCAAGCGCTTTCAGTTTGGGACAGTCGAAAATTCGGCGTTTGGTAAAGGGTTAAAGAGATGTGAATTTGCCTTCTGGTGCAGCTTTCTAGTTGTATCTACGCAATCAATTCCATATTTGGCAGCGCACATTCATTTAGCTGAACGTTTTTGCCAAAAGCAATTTTCCTAATGAACATTGAAAAGTCACAAAAAATATTGCAATTACCAAAGCTGTAATTAACTCTTTTACTAATTGTCTTTTAACAATTATTCTTGCAATCCAATAATAACAGTCTCATCAAATCTCTACAAAATAGGAAGTGTTTTTTAATGTTTTAAACTAAAAAGCTTTGAAAATACCAATTTAGAAACAAGATTAAAGTGAAATGTTTCTCCTTTGTTGGGAAAGAAGTTATTGTTCGTATAGAGAGAGCAAAACTTGTTTTAGCAAAATGTCTTAACTGAAACCGTTTTAAGACCAAGGCTTTATTCACAAGTCTCTTCTCATCAAGTTTTTCATGGCGCTGATATTAGCCCTTATAGTGCTGGAACCGACTTCATACTTATGTAAACAGGATAGATCTAGGCCAGCTGCCAAGTAAATTTTATATCTTTCGTATCTTTCGTATCTTTCGTATCTTTCCCCATCAGAATTAAGCAGATATTTAAGGTTTTGGATGGCAGACGACACACAAACTATTTTTAGAAAATTACCCAGCATTCTAGGGATAAGAGTACCGAACTTGAAAACTCAAGCTCGTCTCCATGAGGGTTTTCAAACACAGAATAGGTTTGAATTTTCGTAAAAGGTAGTCTCCTGGCTAAATGAATGCCAATGCTTTTACTCAGCTTTTTATTTATTTTTTTTTATATGGGTTTTACATCACATCAACATTATTTCAGTTATGTAGCGATGCCCGACTCTTAATGATGGAGGAAGACCCCATACTCAACTGCCCACAAGGGCAAGTCAAGGCGGGTAGAACCATCGGCATTCTGTAAGTCAGTCGGGAGACTGCCTCTCATGAAAATCCATATCCCTCATCAGGATTTGAACCCATTCGGAGAGGGGCCATGTGATTTCAAGTTCTGTACTCTAACCACTAGGCAATGGAGGCCCCCTTTACTCAGCTTGACAAGCAATAATGATCAATTGAGTTAAGAATCTTCTTCCATCTATTATGAGTTAAGCATCACAAATTAACTGAAAAATTGTTGATGCGATGTAAACACCCAACTAAACAGAACTAAATCTTCCCATTAATGGAGACAATCATCCTTGGTTAAATATTCACAATAAGGAAATCCTTTTCCTTTTAGATACGGCTATTAATTAGAGAAGTCCGCAGCAATGTGCTAAGCTTGCAGAATTTAAATTGCAAAGATTTTCTTTCTGTCAATCCATTTCCCATTTTGTGAATTTGAGATTGCTCCAAACTCAAGGTAACAGCAGGCAAATAAACATAGCATGAATGAAATACAATATCTTTATGATTTTCATTAATAACTGATATAACATAAGATTATGCTCCTCATTAAGAGCAACCTATCCTTTTGTCACATTTGTTTTAAAAGACTTCTGCAGTAAAAAATATCAGAGTGACAGAATGAGGGTTGAGAACATGTTCACTCTGTTCACAAAGTAGACTAATTTGAAGCAAGGGAGATAACTGCTGTAGTGATCTTGCAATTGTGCAAAGTTAGTATCAATTATGTTGTCCTTTAAAGTGTTGAAATATTATTCCTACAAGTTAAAGTCATTTTTGCAGACCATTTTTTTTATCATAATCAGAAAATGTGATTTCCTATCATTGCTGAATTACTATTCCAGCAAAATCTAGTCATTTTTGCATTCCATTCTCTTCTTATCTTGATCAGAAAGGATGAATTTTTATTACTGTTGAATTATCATCCATACAAGTTCAATTGATTTCTGTAAACAAATATCTTTTTTATCATGATCAGAATGGGTAAATTCTAATCATTGATGAAATATCACCCATACAAGTTTATGTCATATTTGCAGCCCATTCTCTTCCTATGATCAGAAAGGGTGAATTCATACAATTTCAGAGCATATTGCAGCAGGCCTGATTTGGAAAAATTATACCCAATAAAGAGCGATGAGCATATGACATTTAGCCACATAAGTCACTATATGAAGGTACATTAGATCATGCTGAATAGATTTCATCAGCTATTATTTTTGTGAGTAACAAACAATATGGGCCACGTCACGGGAAAAGGGGCACTCGGACATAGCAAACAGTGTAGCCCCAGACCAGCCGCCACGTCACTGACGTGGCGGCTGGTCTGGGGCTACACTGTTTGCCATCTAAGAGGACATCCAGTTATACCTTTAAATAAATACAAATGATAACTTTCGTGACTAGATGCTGGAACAATAGCGCTAAGATAAAGCTGAGTCAGCGCTTTTTTAATATGTCCGAGTGCCCCTTTTCTCGTGACGTGGCCCATATAATTATGATTCAAAAGCCCTTGTCACTAAACAAAAGGCAATTCTATGTTTCCTCATTGTAACGTTGCTGAAAGGTCCTGTGTGGCCAAGTGGTTAACATGCCCAAGCAGACTTGGAACTTGGGGGTCCCAATGTTGAGCCCCACCAACACCTCTGGTTTCATGGGAGTGTCCTTTGGCAAGTCATTTCAGAGCCCTAGCCTAGTACTGGTAGATCCAAAAAAGCATTTATATAACTTAAATTTTGTTGACACAGTGTTAAACACTTTTCAAAAAATGATGCTGAACACCTGTGCTTTCATAAAAAAAAGATAAAATGAGCTTCTATGCTTTTCAGTGCTTTGATAGCAAACTCATATACATTTGGATCATTTCTCTTGATGAAGGTAAGTAGTGTTCACCGTATTTGATTTACGTTGATTGTGAAGGAAGCTATAAGCTTGTTCAAAGCCACTCCCCATGACTGCTCCCTGGACACTAAACCAGGAATCACGCCGGTGTGTGGGCTAGTCCCTGAAATTTTGAACGAGGATTCGAACCCGGGTCCCTCGGTACAAGAGCTTGACGCTCTACCCCTGCACCAATGTAGCACACCAAGTAATAGGGCATGCAAAGCGAAACATTTGTGAGACCCACATCAAGCTAGATGCAACAGCAGGCTGCATTCTATTAGTCAGCCACTAGACTGCCTCTAATGAAAATTTAAATGGTGTCAACAGAGTTAGAACCCAACAGCAGAGAGGTCATGTGATTTCAAGATTACCAATGTTTAAGCTTCACTTGTTTTGCTCCTAGCTTATCAAGGGTTCAATGCAAGACTATAGTAAGTGCTTCATAATCATGAGGCACTTACTAAAGTATTGCATTGAACCCGCATTGTAGCAAATTGTACCATGATTACTTGCTTATTGCTTGACTTAAACCTACATAGTTGGACTGATATTTTCATGTCATTTAAATATTACAAAGGGTACTGGTTCAATTTCATATTGAAGTTGACAGAATTGACAGACACATATCATAAGGGATTAGACTTAATCTCTCTTATCTTGTGCTGACTTTTACGATCTTTTGTAGCAGCCAAAATTGGATTAGGTTAATTTTAATCTTCAAGAAATGATATTGCATTTTTCATAACGGGAACATTTTAATGTTGATTTTATATTTCTGGAGTAAATTGGCAAAATAACTAAAAAGGTTTAATGGCCAAGGTTCTTGAAATGAAAATCCATTAATACACCTTTTTTTTAGGCATCTGTTGCCAAAGACTAAAGAAACCCCTGTCACAAAAAGATACATTGCTCTTGATGAGCCATGTATCTTTTGGTCACTATAGGCTCTACCCAATATCTTAAAAAACATAATTGTTTTTGTGTCATTTGCTGCTATTATCAACTTGGACCGTTCATGTAGTACCATATAGGTTTATTTGACAGTTTTCAAATAATTCTTTTGAAAATTGAGGTCGTCAAGTGTTTTATTCATGACAAGTAAGTTCTTCTATTTCATTTAGGACTTTCCATGGTTTTTCCTCTAATGTTCTTGCAAGGAATGATCCATTACAACTCATTTCTTCTTTGTGTGTTTGAAGAAAATAAAAAAAAGGGTGTCAAAAGGAAGGTTATTGAAGACATTAATCAATCAAATTACCAAAGAAAGAAAAGTCAAAATAATTTCTTTAATGATTAGAAGATTGAATAATGCATATTGATATGCGTGTCAGATTTCGACGCATTATTCTAGCGCAAGGCACAAAGAAAGTTGATAATTCTTCGTGTGCGATTTGACATTGTAATACAACCAAATTGACAACCCACTGAATGACAGATCATCCCAATTGGATGTAAGGTTTTATCTTCAATAAATGTCCTTTAACTCTTTTGATCAGTTTTCAACAGGTTATATTACAACCATTTGTCGTATAGACAAGAAATATTTATAAAAAAAGAAAAATACACAGTTGATAAGTAGCCATTGAAAAGATGGTTCACATGTGATGAGCAATTTCCCAAAAATTTGAATTTTTTTTTGTTATATTTCATGTACAGCAAAGACGCTAGATTTGACAGCTTTAAAGAAAATAAGACAGAATTCAGCAAAAATTTGATTTCACTCACTGTCATGAGGTAAAGAAAGTGGATTGAAAGATTTCAATAGGTATTGGTAAGAGATAGTGATTATTGATATGACAGTGAAATTCAATATGGTACACACAAAAATGATAGGCCCAATTTGCTTTATAAAGTGTAATATCAACCGCTGTCATGAACATGTGAATCTTCTACGGAAGAATTGCTCCTACACAAAAGTAAACAATCTTTCTTTACATTTTATCTCACCTACAGTGCACATCTCAAAAAATAATTGAGAAAAAGCGAGATATTTTTAATGGCGAGAAATTTATCATTTTGTCACAACTGCCTCAATTGAACCATTCCGAAAACGCCTTTAAACATATAAACTCATGACACATGAAATCTTCCCAATAGATTTATGAATTATAAATGGCAAGGAACAACAAATAAGGAAAGTTACTTTCTATCTTTATATTTCACTATAAACAATGATGACAAGCGAGAAACAAATGATTAGATAAGACTACAATGACTTCGCTTTAATCAACAATATCCATTTTTACTTGTCCTCGTCTCACAAAATTGTTTGATTTGAATTGGGATTGTATGCGGTTTTCAACAGTATTTCTTACATACCACGACATTTAGCTCACTTATCAACACTCTTGGCATTTCCAAACCAGTACTGCACATATTTTTTTCCAAGTTGATGACTGCTTTTCCAAATAAACATAATTAAATAAATGTGGAAGGCAAAAGATTGTCTGTTGGCTTTATTTTAACTCTGAAAAAGATTGCACAAGCCATGTTTTGCATTCAGGACCCAAGTCTGACATGCCACCGATTAAGCTAATGAGGCAGCTAACTATCAACTCTTATATTTATTGTAAACAAAGATGACAAATGAAAAACAACTGCTTACTGCTTTCCCAAATGAACAGAAATGATCAGTGGTGCAATCAAAAATAAATTTTGTCTGTTGACTTAACATCAGAAGAAGATTGCCTGAGCCAGGTCTTAATCTTTGGACAAGTTGATGGTTCAGCGCAATACTATAGTAAGTGCTTCACGTTTGTGAAGCACTTGCTATAGTCTTGCGTTGAACCCTCGAAGTGTGACATTCAACCGACAGAACTAATGAGGCAGCCAATTCATCATTTTCACTGAGGACAAAGATGACAAGTTCTCCTTTTGTCACACTTTGTTTCCAGAATCCTCTGCTTCGATTGCGATTAAATGCATATTTAGACAGTAAAGGGTCTAACCTCATTGACATGTCAAATGATCCAACTCTGTGATATGATTGGACAATTGTATGAACTGTTTATCTATACTAGGCAATCACTAAGTACCCGTAATCGGCCATTGTTCTTAATCTTGTTAAAAGTTAACGGCACCCAATTTTTTTATCTTCTAACTGGTTTTTTTTATCCCTTGCCTGAAATAGCTTTGTTTTTTAAAACAGAAAACTGTTTTAGAAACCCCCCTGACAAAAGATTGCATTATCCATGAGGAGCAATTACTCCTTATATCACAATGTTTTTAACCTTTTATTCATTTTGAGCAATAACACCTTATCACACAATGGTTTCAACCCTATATCACAAGAAAAATTATATTTTTTATACTTGATAGTTGTTAACCCAAGTTGGTTTTAAAATTCATGTGTCACCAAATCCAATATGAGGAAGTGGGTTAACCCTTTCCCAAAAAATAACGACATTTGACTACTTTGTTGCAGACGACTTTAGAAAACATTGTAGGAAAAGGAGAAATTGCTCGTAACGAACACATTTTCCTTTTCCCACAATGTTTTCTGCCCTGTCAGAAGATTATTTTCCAATTTCATCACATATTGAAAGGTCGTCTGCAAACTCTTTCAATTTGGGACAGTCGAAAATTTGTCGTTTGGGAAAGGGTTAAGCCTATGTCAATCATCAATCAAATTCTTCCCTGTATAGCAAAAAAATTTTTTAACTGGTTATATAATGCCATATTTGTCCTTAGATCCTATATGGCCGGCCCATCTTGTCTTTTTCAGCAAATGTTTTTGTTTTCATATATCATTTCAATATGTTAGTTCCTATATCAAAAGAAATATGTGGATTTTCGTACTGTATAGTTGTGATCTGCATTTGCTTTCAATACGATCAAATAACAAAATCAGGAATATGAATAAAGAAATGGGCAAAAAACTGTGCCAATCATCATCCAAATGTTTTTTACTCAAATAGCACAGAATACATTATTCTAAACAAAGTTCTAATTTAAGCATATAATGCCTATTATAGAGTGTCTATTGAAAGACAAGAGCAAGTCCTTCACAAATGTGAATCACTTACTATATTTAGTCTTGCATTGAACTCTAGACATGTCCTTATATCCTACATGGCCCATCTTATCATTATTTCACAAGTTTTCTGTATGACTAAACATAATGGTATTAGTCTAGGCCAGTCTGTTATGTAAGAAACCACTGACCGCATAAAACCTCGTTTGTTACTCGAAAACCCTGCTATTAAACAAATATACTTTGTTTTTGCAGGTGAAATGGTCATGTTAAAACCATTTCTCTTTATATACTCATTCAAATGAATGAATGGTGTTTTAAGGCGCATCGATCATTCAAATGAAGATGATTTATAAAAACATAGGAACAAAACAGAAATTGCTAGATACAAGTAATTTGAGGGTTCAGTGCAATACTATAGTAAGTGCTTCATGTTTCTGAAGCACTAACTATAGTCTTGCACTGAACCCCTGAATTGTTCCTTTTGCTACAATTAATACAAGTAATATAATCAAAGTGTTGTGTCTCAATAATTCTTAAAAGTCACCTGCTTATGTTAACGATGATGATATATCTGATAAAAGAAAAGATGAAAGAAAATGTTCACAAAAAGATTAAGAATGCAAAACCTTAAGAGTGATTCAAGTCAATGAACACAAATTGTCCTTTAAAACACAAGGTATTTTAATGATACAGGTCTCCTTAGGACAAATATTTTCATGACATATCAGGAAATCTAAATTTGTTCGATTACATGGTGGCTTGTTTGTTTGTTCATGTTTGATACCATTTTTGATAGAACTGCAGTTTTATCACAAAGGCTTTAGTGTAGTTTTTAGGGATGGGAACGAATATTCGAATATTCGAATATTCGAATAGCGGGTCGAATATTCGAATAGCAAAATAGTATTCGAATATTCGATTTTAATGAACCCATATAACTGTATGTTGACCATAAATTTTATTCAAAAATAATGTTGTTTTATTTTCATTTTCTTCCTCTAAACCGATCCCAAATATCGAAGAACGTGCCTAGCTCCCAGGTGCAGTTACGATGTTTTTACAACGTATGTCACACAGTAAAACACCTGTGACAAATTACCACATCTTTTGACAGCTTGCAAAACGATTAATTCCTAAGTGTGAAAATAGTCGATTTTAAGCCGCTAAATCTAACACCTTAATGATCTGCACTTGCTCCTTATTATCCAAAACAAGTCAATCACGCTAATTGACAATTGTCAGTGTCAACCAATCACGTAACTTGTTTGTCGTGAAATTAAACAATTACTCTTTCAATAACCAATCGTAATCATGATTGCATATGCACGAAGACCAATCAAATAATGTGTTAGAAAGTATATTTTTCTTCAGAATAATTTGTCAAACTTATCTTCATTCCAATTTCTACATCTATTCGATAAACATCACAATGTCTCCGCCACGTGTCTGGAATTACTTTACTCGTTCTGCCGACAAGTCGAAGGCGACCTGTATACAGATATCGGCTAGTATTCGGACATGCAGACATTCGGACATCAAAACGAATTCTAAAATCGAATATTCGAATATATTCAAATAGTTCTAGTCGAATATTCGAATAGTGATTTCACTATTCGTTCCCATCCCTAGTAGTTTTCAATTTATCCATGCAATTTTGCAACAGAACTGGTATATGATGCAAATACATTTTTGCATCATTGTTAACTGCTAAGCTCTTGAAGCTTAATAAGAAATGTCCTTTCATGCAATGATCAACTGTCAGTTGGTTTTACTTACTTACTGTACCAATGCAGCCAAATGCAGAATTTGTAATGGAAGAAAGGAGAAATTGCTTATATACCAACAAGTTCTCCTTAATCAAACAATTATTTCTTCCAAATTGTTGAACATCAACTAATATATTGTTTTATCTAAATTCTAATTGTCATCTGCAGATACCTACAATTATAAACCAAAATATAAGATTTGCCATTTGTTTTAACTAACCTTAAGTTCTCTATCTGCAACATTATTTGCATACTTCTGTAAGGAGGAAGCTGTATGACGGGTTGCAAGACTGGCCCCTGGCTGCCTTGATTTACTGCTAGCAGGGGGAACCGGCCTGGACTGATTTCTGGGAACCAGCCTTCCACTCATTCTGGTGTCCTCTGTTTTATTCCTGAAAAACCCATGTCTGGTTCCCCTTTTGCCATGGAGGCACTTTAGCTCCTTTGATGTTGAGCATCATCTACGAAATTGATGATTCACAGGTTCTGAAAACAAAAAAATAAAGTACTGTAATAATCTGTTCATATGATTTGCTAATACTCTGAGTTTGATTCCATTATCATAGAAGTGTTAGATTTGGATTTTCCTCAGAGGTAGCAGGGTAGACCCCCATCTCATATAGTAATTTACCTCGATTTCCTGGATATGTAGCATGGGTCTTGATTAACAAGGTAGAGCTAAATGTGTCAGCGGGCTGGAGAGCTTAGTCCGTAGGGCATTCGCCCAGTTTGTCCGGGGTTCAGGTCCTGGTCTGTCTGCATGCCTTTATCAACTTAATCACATTGTGGCCCCATGTAAAAAACGTCGAAATATTAAGATATCTCATCATACATATCTCAACAACAATTATTGCTCCTAATTACAGCGGAAGCTGAATCCTGAAAGGCCTCAAATTGAAATGATCTATATTGTGTTCCATCATACTAAATTTTGTGAAGCCTGGATTGTACTGACAGCAACAGCAGAATGAATATGAGGGTTTAATGCAAGACCATAGTAAGTGCTTCACAAACATGGAGGACATACTATAGCATTGCACTGAACCCTGCAGATGACAAATAAGAGCTGTGATAATCAATCTTTTCATAATTGATTGTTAATAAACCAATAATGACCAAGAGAGAAATGGCTTATCATAAACTGCTTTTGTGTTTTGTAGAAGACATCAACTAATTATCAATGGACGAAACTTTAAAAAAAAAACTTGCTTGGGCCTCTTATCTGGTGTGAATTTGTTCAGTTGTTGTTCCAGAGTGAAAGAATTTGCAAGAGACAAAAAATGATTATAATAAACAAAGATTTAGAAAATTATGGTTTGATGTATTCTTATCATACCAAAATGATTATGAAATTCATCTTGCAATGTTTGAGAGACTGTTTTGTAAAGGATAAATGAACAAACAGTTACAACTCTTTGAATGAAACACAATCATTAATCAGCGTCGTCACCATATATTGTTACATGATTCATTGATGTTCTTTCAAAAGGTCTAAATCTTTCATTTAAAACCTTTATGGATAAGAGTGCAATATTTCATGAATACAGATCTGTCAAAAAGAATAAATAACGCAACTGTGGCCACCCCGTTTCAACGATCCTTAAATGGGAGATCTTACAAAATCAAGGTTCTTCAGAAGGACTCAATACAGATTCGAAAACTTTTGAATTAAGCAATCAAGCCTTTGATTGATAAAGATCAATTTGTAGTTTTTGTTTATCCTTCGTTTTTATCTTTGCTCTATAATCTAATCTTCAAAACTAAATATCATTCTTCTGAAAGTTAACGACATTAGGATGACTTCAGATGTAAAACTTGAACGCTGCAGAAAACTTCTGAATCATCGAGGCAAAAAGTCTGACTTGAAAACTCAACATTTTCAGTAATATCAGCCTAAATTTAAATCTGTATACTTATTTTCTTAACCTTTTTTATTATATATTTATGTGTCAACATTATTTCAGTTATGTTGCAATGCCTTACTCTTAATGATGGAGGAAGACCCAATACTCAGTTGCACATAAGGGCTGGTCAAGCCGGTAGAACCATCGGCATGGCATGGCGTATGTCAGTCAGGAAAGTTTTATACAACATAATTATAGACATACCGGTATCTCCTATAACTAAAAAAAAATAGTTTAAACAGGCTGACATTGGATAGTGTTAACATGCTTAAAGAGGACATTTCTTTCTAACTTTGGAATGATTTCCATGAATGAATTGCTTTTTACAGCTGAACCCAAAACACTAATCTTTTTAGAATTTGCCTGACATAAAGGCCTGTTTATGAAGTCGTTTGTATGGGTGTGAAATATAATCATGAAAGTTTGAGATAAAGGTTATAACAAATGAGACTTGTATCACCTTTCATTTATTTTAACCTTTTTCATCATGCTTCCTCAATTTGATTTATTTAAAGTAGAATGTCTTAAAGACAAATGCAAATTAAGGAAAAATTACTTATTGCAAGCAATTTCTTGTTTTTTTCAAAGTTGTATCCCACAAAATATCACCAAGAAATTGGAATTTCCTATACTTTATAATTGTCGTCTGCTACCACTTTTATATTGCTCAATTCACAAAATCAAATATGGGGGATTGGGTTATGTAAACAGATAAACTGGGCTAATATGACCTTATTGAATATACTATCTCTCATGAAAGAAAACTAATCACCATCTAGGTGCTCCATTCTTGTGTACCAATGAGGACACATCTTTTTGACACCATTTATTGACACCTTCCCATCAAAGAAAACTCTTCTATCCAAAAATCGAATTAAAGTTCAAATTGAGCCAAGAACCTTTTAACCATGGCTGTTGTCTGGTGTAAAAAACGAATTCATAACCATTCAACCATCAATGTTGTCTGTGGCTAACCTAAATAAGGAACCTCTAAACCTTAATTGTTTTCCGGTGCAAACTCAAATGAAGAATCTCTAAACCATCAATGTTGTCTGTGGCCAACCCAAATAAGGAATCTCTAAACCTCAATTGTTTTCCAGTGCAAACTCAAATGAAGAATCTCAAAATCATCTTTATTGACCAGCTATTAAACCCAAATTTTGAATCCCTAAACCATCAATGTTGTCTGACATAAACCAAAACTAAGAAGTGCTCGATTATGATAGTTGTGTTGATTAAACCCAAATTAAGAACCCCTAAAAAATCATTGTTGTCTTGTGCAAACCTGAATTTAAAAGCCTCAAACCATCATGGTAGTGTGACATTTAAGCCTTACATTAGCCCATTAATCAAGACATATGGACACCCCAATACAACATGCCACCTTCAAGGTATCAGTGTGTCACCTTTCTTTCTTTCATCTTGAACAGAGGATTCCCTCAAGGTGTATTTCATGAGAGCTTCTAACATTGTTTTATCCTCCTACTCCATGATTCCTTACTTTAGTTTAAACTTATTTGTTTTACAATTGATTGGGACGAAAGTTTAAAGCTTATTTAATTCATTCTCGATGACTGCTTCCTGAATACTAGACTAGTACTCTCGCCGATGCATTGTTTAATTCTTGCAATTTTCACCTCACCAAACGAGGATCAAAGCCAGACCCTCGTTACAAGAGACCAAGGCTCGAGGCTCTTCCTCTACACCACTGTCGCCTTAAATGCCTCACTTTGCTGCTTCTATTGCAGATGACTTAAGAAACCATTGTGACAAAAGCATTAATTGCTCCAGATGGGTAATTGATCCTTTTGTCACAATATCATAAACATAGGAGTATTTGCATTTCAATATGGCTTTCAATTTTCGTTGTGTCATTGTGGAGTAGATAGAATGCAACATGAAAGAATAAAAATCCCACATGATTTCAAACAATAATTCAAAATCTCTCAGACATTTAAAGCCAATGAATTGTTTGCTTCAGGATTAAAAGGGTTCAAAAAGTAAAATAAATAATAAATCAGAACAGACTGACACATGTAATAAACTTAAGTCTTCAAAAGCAGACATGACTGTTAAACCCATGAACTGTTTAGTTAAGGATTAAGACAAATGGTAAAAAGTAAAGCCTAGAAACAAAACAGTAAATCAAATGATACCAACACCCATAATCAATCGTGTCAAATTTTTTATAGTTATAAAGTTTCTTTCATATGATATATGGCATGGAGGACAGTGGTCCAGGGGAAGAGTGTCAGCCTCTGGACCTGTGGGTTGTGGGTTTGGGCATTGGGCACAAGTACTGGTTATGTATCCAGGAAACAGAATCGAGAGTGATTAATCTAAGTTGTAAGAACTTGTTTCCCAATCAATGTAAAATAAATATGTTTTAACTTATGGAAGGCCATTGGTTCTACCCTGCTTGACCAGTCCCTATGGGCAAACAGTTTTATGGTATTATTCCATCATTATAACATTATAAGCCAGAGGGGAGGGGGAAACAACTTACATTGAAGTACTGTTAACTAGATCGGAAAAAAACCCATTATAAATCAATTAACAAACTAGTAGGCCTCAAAGGCCAGACGAAAAAAAAAAATAGTGGCACAGGGATAGATTCTGTTACAGGAAGGAATAAGAATATGATACACTGTCAAAAAAAGGCACATGGTTAACCCTTTACCAAACACCGAATTGTCGACTGTCCCAATTGAATTTAAAGAGTTTGCAGACGCCCTTTCAAAATGTGATAAAATTGAAAAATAATCTTCTGATAGGGCAGAAAACGTTGTGGGAAAAGGAGCAATTTCTACTTTTCCCACAATGATTTCCAGAGTCATCTGCCACTAACTGGTCAAATGTCATTATTTTTTGGTACAGGGTTAAACAAAGCTTCTAACTGTCACAAAGAACCTCAGGTATCAGCCAGCACTATAATTAATGGGAATTTAATGGACAGGTTTCTTATCCTGTTGTTTTCACAAAGCCCGCTCCCTCTTATTGGATGTTATCTCAAGTTCCAAGTAAGAGAAATTGCTCATAATTATGAGCAATAGTTAGTAAATATCATATACAAGGAGAAAAGCTATCAAAACTTGATCCTTTTCCAGGTACAAACCATTCAGAATCCCTCAGTTTAAACTTATTTATTTTTCATAGATGATGATAATATCTTGAAGCTTATCAAATTTATTCTAGATGCTGCTTACTGGATACTTAATTACAAACTCCTCACAGTGATCTCCCTGTATGGGGATGATCACTGCCATCACAAATGTCACGTGACCACCTACTTAGAAACAAAAATGGCATGACAAGATGGCGGCAAAACTAAAAAATTGTAATCCATTAGTGCTTTATTTATAAACAAAACCAAATTTGTTTTCAACTTAACTGGTCAGAAATCAATACAAGATATTGTTACTAAACTAACTAAGATATCCGGTAATCTCTTAACAAAACAGCATCATTTGAATTTCATCCAAATCTGGATGAAAAATCTTGTGGTGGCAGTGGTCGATGCAGCGTAGCAAGGGGAGATCACTGTGAGGAGTTTGACTTAATTAGAACTCATGCCGTTTGTACTTGCGGGTTTGTCCCAGCATTTTCGCCTGGCAGCATTCAGGGATCGAACCCTAGACCCTTGGTATAAGAGTCCATTAACTGCAGATAATACAGTCTAACTTGTGTTAAGCAGCCACCCTTTTAAGCAGTCAACCTGCCTTAAACAACCACTACAGAAAGTCCCATTGTTAGATTTATAGTGTACATCAACTTGTGTTAAGCAGCCAACCTGTCTTAAACAGCCAATTTGCTCTGTCCCATAGGCTGGCCTCTTAACACAAGTTTGACTGTAGTGTAAAATGATGCGAAAAAAGGATAATTTGCTCAATGTAAGATGGACACTGTGTCACATTTGATTGTATTTTGGCAATGCTCTATTTCAAAGTCCTGGGTACGGTTTTACTAAACTGTTTACGCTTAAGATTTGCGTAAATCTAAAACAACAGTTCCTCTTTTTTCAATATTGGGCTAAGCAATATTGCAAAGTAACACATCATTGCAATCGTCTCTCCGAGACCCTTCCAATGACGTGTCACATTGCAATATTGTACTTTCCGTGAAGATATTATTCTTGTGTATCAGATATGACTTGCGCAAATAAGTTGCTTAGTAAAACGGTGCCCTCGTTTTTGAGTTATTGCAAAAAGGGCCCAACTTTTCATGGTGGTTGACTTGAAAACTGGAACCCCTGGCTCAATCCAACCAGTGTTGCTGATTTCATTGAGTGTCCTTTGGCAAGACACTTCAGAACCCTTGCCTAGTACTGCTGGATCACAGCGAAGCCATTATACAACTGAAAATCATGCTGAACCACTGAAAATCCCCAAACAATTGCTAAAAGAAAAAGCCCCCAAATGGTACAATTTCAGATGCCGCCATTCTTATAAATAGGTCTCGAATTTTGAATTTCATTTCAAAGATAACTGTATATTCGAATATTTATGGGTCCAGTAAAGATCAAGATTAAAAGTGACATGTTTCGACATAGGAGACGAAACCCGAGCCCCCCTCTCCTTTGTATGTAGCAATAAAAATTTGATCTGGCGAGAATTTCCTGGTTCATCGCATCCAAATGGGGAAGAAAAGATTCGATGTAAAGTCTTGATAAATACGACCTCCTCATAAACCTTTTGTCACAGTCCAGTATGAAAGGCGAGTGAATGACCATTCATGTCCACTCAGGCAGTGGTGACCAGTCATCATATTTCAAACAGTATTTGTTGACAGAAAAAATACATCTTTGATACAGGCATTTAATTGCTCATCAGTAGGTTTATGGGGGCTATTTTTCCCCCTGAAGGTGTCCTTTTAAATTTGACCCTACGACCATTTGATCCTTTACCAAAGAATATGGATCTCCAATTGCTCCCATTGTTATGAGTCTGTTTTTAGAGATCTTGTGAAATTGTTGTTGGAAAAAAATGAAAGTGCTCACATGAGCACATTCACCTTTTCCAGCAATATCTTTTATCCTATTAATGCGATACTGTAAATTTCATTAGCATTCAAATCGTTGTCGTTCAAAATTGAGTTGTTGGAAAATGTGTTGTTCAGTTAAGAGTAGAAACAATAAATTGGAAATCCATTATTCATTTTGTCAGTTATTTGATAGGGCATTTTGCAGTATAAACATTATAAAGGTTCCCTGAGGGTCCAATTGAAAGCTTGGCCTTGTTAAACACAATGTTAACAATTTTCTAATTACATTTTAGCTTTCCTGGAATTCATAAGTGCTAAGTCAGCGCTCTGAAGTGTTCTGCCAAGGCACACATCCTCCAGAAATAAGCAGCTTGGTTGAGTATCAAACCTAAGGCTACAAATCTACAACTACATGTACTCTGCTAGACTTGACCACCATAACAAGGGTGATAGTTTTGTGAATTTCATCTGAGAATTAGCTTCGGTTTTTTTCAACTGATTATGAAATGTACCAAACTGGACAGTGCATTTATACATTTGCTTATACATATGCACTTTTACATGCAATGTGTATCTATTTATTTCATATATATTAATTTTACATTGCGTCAACATCATTTCAGTTATGTTGCGATACCAAACTCTTAATGATGGTGGAGCACCCCAAACTTAACTGCCCATAAGGGCTGTTCAAGCAGGGTAGAACCATAGGCATTCTGTAAGTCATTAGGGAGACAACCTTTCATGAAAATCAGAATGCTGTCAACGGATTTGAACCCATGCAGAAAGGGGCCATGTGACTTCAAGTTCTGTACTGTAACCACTAGGCCATGGAGGCCCAACATGCAATTTGTATTTCCTCACTATTACACAATCTTCGATCCAAGTCAGCGACTGCTTTCCAACATGAACATTTCTTATATCATTGGTTTAGAAAGACATCAATCAATGCCAAACTTTGTGTAAACTTTCCATGCACTGCAATGGTACTTCATACTCCTATATTAGCATTTAAACATGCAATATATATTGAAATACCACTGACTGCTTTCCAACATGAACATTACTTATATCATTGGTTTAGAAAGATATCAATCAATCCCAAACTTTGTGCAAATACCTTTCCATGCACTGGTACTTCATACTCCTATATTAGCATTTAAACATGCAATTTGTATTTCCTCACCATTACACAATTATCTTTCCAAGCCACTGACTGCTTTCTTACATGAGCATTACTTATCATTGGTTTAGAAAGACATCAATCAATGTACAGTAAACCCTGTCTTAAGCAGCAAACAAAAATACCATCAGATCTGTTTTTCTGAGACCGTTGACAGCTTAATACAGCAGGCAAAACATGGTGAAAGCTCCTGCAGGAGCTTTCTGCATGTCTTGCCTGCTGTATTGAGCTTCAATGTTGCAGTCATATGTATTCTATGTTTAAGAGTGGCTGCTGTAGACAAGTTTGACTGTAAAACTTTGTGCACATAACTTTACATGCACTGGTTCTTTATTCACTCAAATGGTCCATGCCAATGACTGCTTTCCCATTAGAACATTATTTTGTTGGAACATTGTTTGGAAGACTTACTAGCAATTAATGGAAACCTTTGTGTAAAATCTGTAATTTGACTGATAGTTTATATTCACTGACATTGTTCATGCCACTGACAGTTTTCCCACATGAACATTACTTTTTCATTGGGTGGGAGACATATCATTCAATTCAAACCTCTGTAGAAATGATTTTGCCTGCAGTGGTTGTTCATTCAATCTAACCATCATTTCATGTCATTGCGACTCATTGGTCTTGAACAATTTAACATATTCTGTATTCACTTGATTTATATGCTGTAGATCTCAAAAGAGATGTCATGTTTTTGGATTAAAATACATGTTAATTCACTGTAAACAGCTTTAAACAATTAAAAACGATCTTATTTTTCATTCAATGACTATTCTTTAGTGGGCATCATATAACAGTAAAGCTGTTGTGTAGTTTACATGAAAGAAATTATTATTATACAAAAATTCATCACACTTATGGCCAAGCACCTTTAATGAAATAAAAGCAGAAAATCGACATAATCTTGCAACCAACAAAAGTGCACCTATTCATGCATCTGAAAGATATCCTTAAATGCCAAACACACAGTTATTCCAAGCCATTGATAGCTTTTACACATGATCAACCTTGATAGTCAGTGATTGATTTAATGCAGTGTTAACATTATTTCAGTTATATAACAGTTTTCTTGATTTCTCCAGTACTACACAAGGGCTCTGCAATTTATCACCCAAGGAAAATCCCACAAAAATTCATCCCCAAAAAAAAATTTAAAGTCACCCAAATGTCTAAATGAAATGTTGCCTGAGCCATATTAAATTTTTTTTAAGGTTATTCTTGTGTAATGGGTAACAAGTTGTCACAGAAGGAATCATGTTTGACGGAAAGTAAATCCCTCAAGTACGTGTGCAATCAATGGGTGCTCGTTGACCCTGATGTGGGGTCATGCAAACATAGGTATTAGTTCCAACCACGCCTACTTAAGGTGTAAGATATTGGAATAACCAAATTAAACTCATGTACGTCTTATCTTTGGTCTGGTTTGTATGTTTGATTGTGGTTAACCACTACTTTCAACTGATGCTTTATTAGGCTTGTGTCAGCAGTTCCAATTATAATAATGTAGTCTATGTGTTATTTTTGGATTGGTTTGATTCTCCTTTTTATTTGTTGAGGTTAACAACTGTTTTCAACAATTAATTTCATTTATATAGTTCAAACAGCCCACATTTAACTCTAGTTTGACTGCCTTTCATTTTGTTTATATGGGTTTAACAATGTTTCAACAAAATATTGTTATTCTGTCCCAGATACAGCTTATTCTACAAACCAATGTATCAATTTCAAAAGTCATTAATCATGGCTTTAAACGTATTTGGTCACAGATTTGAGGAAATATGGAAATTGAAAAATGAATATCAATAAAACTGCACAACAGCTGTACTGTTATATGATACACACCTAAATATAGCCATTGGAAGCAAAATAAGATCCCTATTAATTCTTTAAAGTGTATGCAGTGAATTAACATGTACTTTAATCCAGAAGTAAGACATAGCTTTTGAAATCTGCTTATTCTCCGATGTCAAGAAATTAGGAAGTTAAGACTTTATTTCATTAAAACTGTAATAAAGTTGTACTGTTGTATGTCGTCACTGGAGAATAGCCACAGGAAGTAGAATAAGTTAATATTTAATTTTCTAAAGCATGTATCCAGTGAATTAATATGTAATCCAATCCAAAAGTGTTGCATCTCATTCGAGATCTACCAAATATAGACTTTAATCACTTAGATGAATTGACAATTTTGGAACTGGTTATGCATTCAATATAGGTACTATAAATTGAATATCAAGCAACAATGCAAAAACTGCATTGTTTCAATGTCATTTTACCTTGACTTTCAAATCTTCTCTCATGTATGAACAGGCACCTTTGAAGGGTAAGGCCATTTTCAAATGTATTCTGAAAGTGTTTGATACAACATAAATATTGCTAATATCCCCTTTAGCAGATTGATATAAAGTTTAATGATATGGATTGTCACAGCTTCAAACAAGCATAAATGGTTTTGTATACTTTGAACTTGTGAACCCTTATATTTAATCATTTCTACACAGTTTTCACACTACACAATAAATATTTTGAGAAGTAACAATTAAGTCCTTTATTGTTGGTACACATTAGAATCATCAACTTGATGAGACGAAGCTTGTATGAATCTAAATATCTGGTATACTACCAAACAATAACAACATTTAACTAGTTTATCGCAGATGGCATTGGAAAACATTGCGGAAAGCTATGGTAATCATTGTGGGAAAATGACAAATTGTTTGTTGAGAGCAATTTCTCCTTTTCCCACAATGTAATCTTCCCCATCAGAAGATTATTTTTCAATTTCACCACATTTTGCAATATTGTCTGCAAACTCTTTCAATTTGGGATAGCCAAAAATTCGGGGTTTGGTAATGGGTTAATCAAATGTCTGAAAGAATATCAGGCTGAGGACAGGGCTTTCTACTAATGAGCAAAGGATAGATTATTAGAGAGGATCAAAGGGTTATTTAAAACAATTTGTCATCATTAAGGATAGATTAGTTTATCAGTACTGAAACTTATGACATAATAAATTCATATGATTTAACTATATGAATATTACTTTATTAGGATAAGGCAAGTTTAATCAGTCCTCGTTTAACTGGGTCATGAGACATGCTACCACATTACCCCTTACCTTCATTCTTCATAAAAAACTTATATTTTAATGTAACTTGAAAAGATAACAAAAGAAGACATGTACATTGTGACAAAAGGAACCATTGCTCATGATTATTGGAAATCTTTCGTTCATTCCTTCACAAAGAATGGTTTTCGACATAAATACCACAGAGGACAAATCAAATCATTGTAACAAAAGAAAACATTGCTCATGATGATTGGAAATCTTTCCTTTGTTCCTTCATATAAACGGTTTTTGACATAACTAGTGCAGATAAAAAAAGAAACCATTGTGTCAAAAGGAAACATTGCTTATGATGATTGAAAATCTTTCCTTCAATACATAATATAAACCTATTTTGACAAAACTACAAAAGAATACAAAAGAAATCATTGTGAAAAAATGAAGCATTGATCATGATGATAAGTAATCTCCTTTGATAGGCTGGGGGTAAACCAATTTTGGCAAAAGGAGAAATTACACATCCAGAGCAATTCCTCCTACTGTCACACTACTTTTTATGAATTATCACAAAGCAGGTGTCATTTTTTCATATTTTGATAGTGTTCATTCTATTCAGATATCTTTTATTATTACATTCCTATCTGTGAAATACAGGGATTTCTCAGTGTAATAATTTTCAATTTTGCACACGAGACTAAACTGATTTTTTATTCTAAAATGTATCCTTACGCGTGAATGATGTCATAGGATGCAAAAATGACGTCATGGGCGTTGTTAACTGCTTTGCTCCTCCCATGTTATATTCCATTTTGCATTTTTGGAGGTATTTTGGCAACGATTTTTTATATAGTGGAATAAAACAAATAGAATAATCAACTCCATTTGATTGATATAGAAAATATGTCACTTGAATAGGTTGTTATCATTTAGAAAAAACTCGTTCTTCGAACTCGTTTTTTCAACCTGATAACAACCCATTCTCGTGACATATTTTTGATATCAATCAAAAGGAGTTGATTATCCTCTATTTCGCTCACATTCAAATTATCATACATATGAGTATTGTTATACAATAATATTACATTCATTCACATAAAAAAAACCACTAAGGGAGTATCAAACAATTTGTCGTCTGGTGATCCTTTGAATTTGGATCAGTTATAAAATCATGTTTAAGGGAATAGGAGAAAGACACAAAACCCTTATCGAGACTTCAGTGGAATACTATAGTACTCATGTTAGTGAAGCACTTACTGTAGTATTGCATTGAACATTCCTTATGTCAACTGCCATGACATAATAAGTCATCTGTCAAATAGAACTGGGTTAAGCCGTCTGCTGCAAATATGTCACAATGTCAATACATGCAGAAACATGCTAATTCTGATAAGCCAATGTAGTGTCTGTACATAACTTCTTGCCTTAGACTAAAACATGTTTAACGTTCTTTATCTAGAGGCCATGGTGTTACAATTTTTCCTTTGCCTATATTATGGTAAGACATTAAAATCCTCATATAAAGACAATTTATCCTTTAGTTACAGTTGGTTCTGCCAAGTGTCTTCGAGAAAATTTACCTTCTTCATATCATTACTTCATCTGTTTTTTGGGGTTTTTTCTCATTAGGAGCAATCTATCCTTCGGTCACAATGGTTTCTCATGCCTTCTGCAGCAGATAAAGCAAACTCTGTTATCACAGAGTAAGATTAACCCATTACCAAACAATAGCGCCATATGACCAGTTTGTTGCAGACGACTCTGAAAAACATTATGGGAAAAGAATTTCTCCTTTTCCCCCAATGTTTTCAGTCCTATCAGAAGACTATTTTTCAATTTCATCACATTTTAGAATTTCGTCAGCAAACCCTTTCAACTGGGGACAGTCTAAAATTTGGCGTTTTGTAAAAGGTTAACAGTCTGTCTGTGTCCCATTTACACTGGACAAAAGTGGGTAAGCTTTGCAACGCTTAAGGTCACATTCATCAAACAAGGTTCATTCAATATTCAAGTACAAGCTTCAACTACTAAATCTTTCCCTTCAAAAACATTCTATGACCCTGGTTTCCCTCATACGAAAATTTGTACCATATCCAACTTGCACCCATCAGCAGACGGCAAAAAGGCAAGAAAATAATGATAATATCTATTAATCAATTTTATAGAAATCATTGTGACAAAAGGATTAATTGTCCTACAAGGCCAATTAAATAAAAGCAGTTAATGTATTTACTCCATCTTGCTTTACTTTAACATGTCTGCTTTAGAAGCCTTTTACATGTTCACTTAAAAAAGTCCTTTAAGAGCTTCTTATTCTTTTGTCAAAGTGGTTTCAGACTTTTGCATCAGATATGTTAATGTGAGAAAGGCTTTTCTAGTTTCACAGTAGATTATACTGTATACAGCTCTTGAATAAACTATTCACATAAACTTAATAGTTATCAAAAGACCCTTAAACTCATTCATAATGAAAAGAGCTCATTGCAATACTGAATATGAAATGCATTTGATCTTTTTTCTCTGTAATTGATATCTTTTTCCCACACATATGATATTCCAACAAGCTCATGTAATGATCATTAAGTATTCTTTCCAGCCCTGAAATCTTTAAAATAAAAATTACACTGAATATTGAATAGTTATTAGTGCATTATGAAAGTAAAAGATCTACTTGTCAGCATAAGAACATACAAGAAAATGAATTTATTTTCAAGGCATAATTGTATAAATTTAACTTTTCAAACCAATTTTGGTTGTGTTTTGGCAGTATCTAACACACCTATTTCAGAATTCAATGCAAGAAGTATTGTATATTGCATTATTGTCTTGCATTTAGCCTTATAGTGCTGGAACTGAAATCATGCTTATGCAAACAGGTTGGATTCAGGCCAGCCACCAAGTGAATTGGCGGATGGCCTGTGATCTAACCTGCTTTCTAGTCTGAATAACTTTCTTCATAAAAATTAAGCAGATATTTAAGATTTTGGAGAGCAAAAGACACAAAAATCTATTTTCAGGAAATTACCCAGCATTCTAAGTGCTAAACCCTCAAACTTTTGAAGGATTGATCGAGACAATATAGACCGCAGTTGGCATGTTTTAGCGAAATTTATGTCTGAACCTCTTGAGCATTATCAAACAGTCTTTTATCAGTCTGATAGCTTATCAAAATACATCTTTTTTTATACCTCATTGGCAGACAACATTTAAGAAAACAATCAAAACACTTTCCTTTTTTCTCGTTCTCTTTTTCTTTTTCGCTGACAAAAATTTGGTTATGTTCCATTACCCAACTCATAATTTAGGGGTTCAGTGAAAGGCTACAGTAGGTAAGGTGAAAGACTTTCTATGGTCTCGCACTGAGCCCTCAAATTACTTAATGACGACCTTTACTTTTCAGTCATAAAGAGCAATTATAATTAATCAATTTCTCACACTGGTTTCTGATGATCTAAGTAGTAGAATGTCCCAAAGCAAGTTATTTATTTATATGGGTTTTACATCGGGTCAAAATTATTTCAGTTATGTTGCGATGCCTGACTCTTAATGATGGAGGAAGACACCATACTCAATTGCCATAAGGGTTGGTCAAGCGGGATAGAACCATTCGCATTCAGTAAGTCAGTCGGGAGACTACCTCTCATAAAATCCAAATGCCGTCACCAGGATTTGAACTCATGCAGAAAGTTGGTCCCGAATTGAGGTTTATTGAAGAAAGGGGTTAGAACAAAATTTCTCACCTTAAGTACGTCTTTCCACGAATCAGCAAACAAGATCACAAAGTAAAAAAGCACGAATATCACTGTAACCAGTAACACTTTAAATTCCAATCAATCAAACACAAGATGATATTCCTCTTTAATCATGAATTTTTAGAGTTTTATTAACATAAAGTAACACAATATCCTTTAAAAAGAACATTTTAAAATTCATTATCTGAAGTTCATTATAATGTGAGTATAGAAACTATTAAGAACCTTATAAAGAGCGTTAAATGCAATGCAATTCTATAGTAAGTGATTCATGTTTGTGGAGCACTTACTGTAGTCTTACACTGAACCCTCAATATGCTTTGGAGATAAGTCAGAATAATGAATTTGCTTCCTCTTCCCTTGTGTTAAGTATTTTACAACTGTAATATTACTGTATATGTGAACCCAGAGGTACAGGTGGGGCTAGAACCTGAGACCCCTTAATATTACGACCGCCACCTTAACCACCCTGCCTCGGAAACTGTTAATGCAAAAAACCATCATATGCATGCTGATTTAGGCCAGTTGAATGGGTAAAGAACAACAATAGTATAAAAAAAATCTTTATATAGGCCACCAGCCTAAAATATAAGGTGAAACGATAAAACCAGTTTTGTGAATGAAAGAAAATCAATGCACTTTCAACAGAAAAGATAGAATAAAAGAAATAGATATTTGAAAGGAAAACTTTTTATCTTCTTTTATAAATGAACCACCAATTCCTTAACCCATTACTAAACAATAACGACATTTGACCAGATTGTTGCAGACGACTCTGAAAAAATCACTGCAGGAAAAGAAGAAATTGCTCTTAACAAGCAATTGCTCCTTTTCCCACAATGTTTACTGCCCTAGCAGAAGATTAATTTTCAACTTCATCACATTTTGAAATGTCGCCTGCAAATTCTTTCAATTTGCGACAGTTGAAAATTTGGCATTTGGTTAAATGAACCGCCCATTCCTTAAGTGTTAAACCTGTTCCTTGTGTCGTTTTCTTCACTTGTCCGCAAGCCGGTATTATAGTAGATTTCAGCAAAGATTCACTTGTCAATTAAAGCTTTTGGACAAGCTGGGCAATACAGATAATTGGTTTTGCAAACCCTGATGAGAGAAAGGAATTAAATGTCTAACCATTTACCAAATGCCAAATTTTCGACTGTCCCAAATTAAAAAAGTTTGCAAACCACATTTCAAAATGTGATGAAATTGGAAAATGATCTTCCTTATGAGCCATTTCTCCTTTTCCCATAATGCTTTCCAGAGTTGTGAGCAACAGAGTGGTTCAATTTTGTTATTGTTTGGTAATGGGTTGAAAAAAAAAATCTCTATAATTCTTTTTGATTCAATTGTCAGCTCCAAACTATTTCAATTTCAAACAATAAAAAAACCAAGCCCTTACATAACGTGATAAACAAGAATCACCCCAAAGACACGCAACAGAGAGTCACATTTCAAACTACACGCCACAAGTCCAATTAATCACATGTTAGTCCAGTTAGATCAACATTATTACAAGCCAGCGTCTAATCTAAACTACCTACACTGGTTTAAAGCCCCTCTTAAATCCACCGGCAGCCCATGTAAAAGGGTGAAGAGGAAAAAAGAAAAGAATATCATATGAATGACCGCTGATATACAATGTCCCATACCTGGCTAATCAAACACAATCAATGCTCAAGATAGGGGGAAAATATAACTATATTCAAAAGCTTAACCCATTACCAAACAATAATGATATTTAATAAGTTTGTTGCAGGGAACTCTGGAAAACATTGTGGGGAAAGGAGAAATTGCTTGTTAAGCCACAATGTTTTCTGCACAATCAGAAGATACTAATTCAAGTTCATAACATTTTGAAATTTCGTCTGCAAACTCTTTCAATTTGGGACAGTTAGAGGGTTAAACTCTCCGTCAAACTTAATTCTTGTTGGTATTAAAGAAAAGATAATTCTGGTGAGTACCTACAACATTGGGTTTGGGGGAGTTGAGTCTTCTCTTGATATTTTTTTTAAAAAGTTTTGCTAGTTTGTCGAAATGTTTGTGTTATCAAATAAAATCTCAGGCGTCTACCCTGAACATATTGGTAAATCAACCCGAGAGTTCACCGATATATCTTGAGATATCAATCTCTGTATCACCAGCTCATCAATGGGGAGTTAAACTTGCCGAGCTTTGAGATTGACTCATCCATAGGGAGTCCAATTTGCAGTGATTCATTAAAATCAATTTCAACTTGTCGAGCTTTGAGATTGACTTATCAATAGGAAATTTATCTTTAGAGCTTTGAGATCAACTCATAGATAGCTTAGTTAAACTTGACAATCTTTGAGATCAACTTATTAAAAGCAAATTCAACTTGCCAGCTTTAATTGAGATTGACTCATTGAAAACAAATTCAACTTGCCAAGCTTTAATTGAGATTGACTCAATAAAAGCAAATTCAACTTGCAGAGCTTTAATTAAGATTGACTCATTAAAAGCAAATTCAACTTGCAGAGCTTTGAGATTGACTCACCAATAGGGAGTTACACTGGCCAAACTTTGAGATCATGTTAAACCTGCAATCCATTCTGGAATAACCTGTTTGTTTGGATGATATGTTTTTTATGTTGCACAAAGAGTTTATCATCTGTTATGGACTGTCCAAGCTGTTACAAAGCTGAATTTTGTATCTTTCCATATGGGCTTAAGAATGCTAATCCCTTATAAACTGGATTTTTGGCAGTCAAAATTGAGTGGAACATCACATGACAAAATATCATAAGCAAAGAGACATTTTCAAAATGACTGTTGGTAGAAACCATTTGTGACAAAATAGATAAACTGATCTTTAGGAGCAATTCATCCTTTAGTCACAGTAGTTTCTAAAGTCTTCTACTTCAAATCCTGAGAGGGATATGGATTTTCATGAGAGGCAGTCTCCCAACTGACTTACGGAATGCCGATGGTTCTACCCGCCTTGACCAGCCCTTATGGGCAGTTGAGTATGGGGTCTTCCTCGATCATTACGAGTCGGGCATCGCTATATAACTGAAATAATGTTGATGTGATGTAAAACCCATAAAAATAAATAAATAAATAAAATAAAAGTCTTCTGCAGCAGATGCGGTAAAAAGAGGTTTATGCAGTAACAAGTAATGAAACTGAATAGAAACGTTGACCTTTCTGCACTGTCAGCAAAAATATGTATATAACAAAAACCAGCTGACAAGCTTTCCTTATATGATGAGACTATTGAATATCAAATGCAAACCATATTCGAAAATTCCAACTTTGTTTTATAGCCATTTTTAATGAATATGCAGGTGTCCATATATAATAAAACCATTATGACAAAAGGAGAAATTTACATCAAACCAACAGTACTTCAGATATATTACATGCCTAGTTCATAAATGATTGAGAAAGACCCTTAACTGCCAATATATTACAAAGAAAACATATCCTATCTTTTGGATTTTCAAGTCTACAATTTTAATTTGATATCTAAATTTTGACCAGTCACAAAATACCACATGGGGGGAAAGGGTTAAAAAAGGAATATCTGGACCAGTGTACCTAGGATTCACATTCAGACAGCCTTGATTTGAAATCTCATAAGAAAAATTTAAATCTCCGTAAAACTTATTCAAACAGTTCTTATTGAATTTAGCTAATCTTTGCTTTTCTACTTTTTAACGAGATAAGTAAGTTGTATCTGCTAGTTTTTCGGATTTCCCTAAAAGTTCAGGAGTCACTCAGTCTAATTCGAAACGGGCACCGCCCTATTACAGACGCTTGAGTTCTTAACCCTTTACCAAACACAATATTTTCGACTGTCCCAAATTGAAAGAGTTTGCAGACGACATTTCAAAATGTGATTAAATTGAAATATAATCCTCTGAAAGGGCAGAGAACATTGTGAGAAAAGGAGAAATTGCTCTTTATGAGCAATTTCTCCTTTTTCCACAATGTTTTCCAGAGTCTCTGCAACAAACTGGTCAAATGTTGTTATTGGTTGGTAATGGGTTAAGCATTTCTTCATTTGTGAAATTATAGCTTGCCCAAATTGAAAGCAACGGCAGATGACCAAAGGTTAGCATGAAATAAAGCTTTTACTTAATGCTTGCTTACTTACTTTTTTAATGATAAGTTTGTTTGTCGTCTGCTTCAGGGGTCCCAGCCACTGAGTGGGCAGCAGGCGGCTAGATGCTCTAAATGCAAAATGAAAGTAACATCAGATGACAACAAAGTTAGCTTGAAATAAAGCATTTTCTGGATGCTTACTTTCTTAATCCTGAGTTAATTTGTCTATCAGTGTAGACTCGATTTCATGAAAAAAGTATGACCCAAATTGTTACAACAAATATACTGGCAATTATATCATGAAAACATTCCTGAACCTGTTCTTGATCATTTGATGTTCATTTACATGTTCTTGAAATTCATGAACAAGTAAAGAACAACTTTGTGTTCGTGAATTACCATTTAACGTTCATGAATGTTCATGAAGTTCATTTATATGTCCTTGAACCTTTAACAGGGGATAATTTTCCATGTCTTTTATGAACTTTATATGAGGTAATTCATATCTTTCTATTATCATTATGATTCATCACCATTGCACATGCCTTTAATGAATCAATAGCTGATATCCTTGAAGTAAAGAATGTAGAACAAACATACTTCTTATCATCTGTCTGCAGAACACTGCGAAATATTACGCCAAATGTTACAAACAGTTTCTGTATACATTGTGTCTATCTATTCTTTACAAATATTGAACCTTCTTCTCACATCGGGTCAGGCAAAGATAACAATACATCAAAGAAGTGCATTGTTTATCCGTTTGGTAAACATTGGTTCTAGAATAGATGAACCCTTACCTTCTTTTATGCACATTCTAACTCATTCCCCATAATGAGATTTTGGGAAAATTCAAATTAAAAGCAAAGGCAAACCACATGATAAGGCTAGAAGGTTTTACATCAGCTTAGTGATATTTGGTAGAAACAATTATGGTAAAAGGATGAACAGTTGATTGGGTGTAATTCATCCCTTCATGACAATGGTTTATAAAGCCTTCTGCAGCCGAGACAGAAAAATGTGGTTATTTGGAGGGTTTAAACAATTCCAGAAGACAACCCAAGCAAATAATGTGACCAGTAAATGACAAACTCCTCAAGGTGATCTCCCTTTAAGTGATTGATCACTGCCACCACAAGTGTCACTTGACAAACTGCTTAGAAATGAAAACGGCATTTAAATAGAATCACTTGTTTGTGCATTATTTGTATAGAAAACGAAAGATTTTTTAATTTAACTTGTCACAAATCAACACATTTTTAGAAGACATTATTACTTAATCAAATACTATGTCAGGTAAAAACTTGGAAATGGATTAAAATTCTAAATCCAATGAAAAAAAAAAAGTGTCAGGCACATTCAATCTAAGAATTGTTGAAATAGAACATATTAAGTCCATACATTCTGCAAGCTTTAAGACTTCCCTTTCGAAAGATGCAGTTTCAAAACTAATCTCTTTGTGATGTTGCACTCTTTTTGATTTAGATATATCTATTACTGAGCTTTTGAAAACCCAATTTATAAAAAAGAAAATGGAAAATCGATTTACTATAGAGTCCATTTCAACCCTATCTAACTGATACTACAGCGTTCATTGTTCATTCGACCATTACTCATTCTCAAGAAATTTATCTTTTTCCCCTCAAAGGTAGACTATCTGAAGTTTGCTGCAGCAACTACACCAAACTGATGAAATATCTAATGAGGAGTAAACATAATTTCTTTTTCCAATCTACTTTCTCAATGTTTTCTTGTAATCAAAGTTACCATGCCGACACGCGTAAAAGACCCACTTGGGTCATCAATTCTTATTTAGGATGCAGACGACGGCCATTTAATTTAAGATTACTAGATCTACAACTTACCGAGTATATACGATCCTGTGTTGAAGTCCATCCATTGTTTCACGTTGCCAAATAACACCATTTTCATTGAATTAATCCTCATCGTCGGCTTAGCAAGGACAGGAGCCTGAGCTTAGATAAAATGGCGGCGATGGAAGCACGCGGCGCACGTGGTGATTGAAAATGGCGGGAAAAGTCACGTGCTCCATCCAAGGGAAGTAACTGTGTTAAAGTTGCGGATCGAATAGTACACGAGTTTAACGAGTTAAGCTAATTTTCCACACAGCATTGTAAAATGGTAATGGTTCTATACGATTACTCCCGTAATTTCCCGCGTCAATATTATTTCTATTGCGATGCCTGACCTTGAATGATGAACTGTCAATAAGCACAGGTGTATCATGATCGGCAAGACCATCGGCTTTCCGTGATTTCGGGTTATGTACTTTAATCACAAGGCCATGGAGGCCGTTTCGTCCTGATTCAAAACACAAACCGTTTGATTCGATGTCCTCCACGTGCAAAGCAGAGACTTCAAATCTCTACTCATGTAAGACTAGTGTTGAGACAACTAGCACGATTTTTCCAGCATGTTAGTTTAAACATACTTACCTAAACTTATTTATCATACACATTTTACGACGGGTGCTTGGGGCTTTTTAGATTCACTCTCGGCGACTGCTTCCTGGATACTAAACCAGTACTCGCGCCGAGATAACGGCTAGTCGCGTCCATTTTCACCTCGTCTAACGGGGATCGAACCCGGGACATTCGGTTCAAGTGGCCGGCGCTCTACTTCTGCACGACTGTCTCAACGTGTTCACCCTAATGACCAATGTACATAATTGAATACAAGTTGCTCATTGAAGATTCCAATTGTCTTTTAGATTTGAGGCGATAGAAGCGGGTTTTTTGTCGGTGATGAAGTTGATTTAGTTCCATGCTGCATAGGTTTAAAGGTGTATTTCTCAAAAAACGAAATATCAAATAGAAATGAGATAGTTTTCTCGTGTTATCCACAGACATAGATAACACAATATGTTATATTGTCTGTGTGTTATATCATGGAACGGTCTGGCAAAAATACCACGAACTATCTCTTCAAGAATTGAATTAAGAAAGCATTAGTCATGTAAAATGCAAACTTGTGAAAACTATCAAAGACTTATTTATTTTAGGGTTTTGATGATATACACTTAAACATTGTGACACACAGATCTAGGAGAACGAACAGGGTCCGTGGTAAATAGATTACTGAACTGTCTTCGCGTTAAAACTGAAATATTGTTGAAGCTATCAATACACGCTCAACAATCATCCCACAAACCCGCTAGGTCTTCTTTTTATCTTTCTCCTCGTTCTTTTTCTGCTTCTTTTCTTTTCCTTCTTCCCCTGCATTTTATCATAAGCTTCCTTTCCACCTCGTTTTTTCTTCTTCACACAAATGAATATACGAAGTCTGGAGCGTAGCAATAGTTTGATCTAGTCAAATAATTGACTCAACTCGGAAATGAAAGTGGAAATGAAATGAAAAACATAAAATCCAGATTGATCATTTACTAAGTTTTATTATACACAAAAAGATAAAAGAATTAAAAAAAAATATATCACATGTAGGGTCTACCGACTTTCGAATAACAAGATCAAAATCGTATCACTTAATTTACCTAATAATATCAATTAAACAAAATCAGGAGTTCTGACACTATAAGTTATGCATGAATCAAGGCTAAATAATCATAATGATGTCATAAAAAAGTTTTCATTGATTAGGTCAACATTCATGGTTTCTAAAAATGTACCACCATCGTCCACTATTTCATCTACCAGTATAACGTTAACATTCCTACAGAAATTAATACCTTACAGAAACATATCAGGATCAATAACATCCTCCTCAGAGTAAACCCTGTAGAGAATCACTGCTATAAATGCAACAGCGGTGGTGCCTCCGATTTTCAGCATGTTCCGCATATTTCTCTTGAACACATCGCTCGTAAATAATTTCACTATCGGGTTAACGTCTCGAACTCGCCCAAGAAGCCTTTGCAAACTCTGCTTGCTCGAAAGAACTTCGACTTTGAGGTCTTCCACTCGCATTGAACGTTCGAAAACGTCCTCCATCTCATCAGTAGTTCTCTCTGAATCCGGATCTAGCTCAGGTTCGTTTTTGGTAGAATTCCCTGATCCAGCGGTTTTCGAAAAACCGCTCGGCTTTGCGTCTTCATTGCGATCAAATTGTCGGCGTTTTTGGTCTAAATCGGTTCCATGAGCGGCAAGATTTGCTGTGTTCTCTGCGATAATCTCACTCGGTGGTCTTGTAAATTCATTGCTATCGCTTTGAGCTTTTTGGCGCTCTAAATTCGACTTCCTTCTTGATCTATACCCGTTTTCACTTTCTTGGATACCTGAAGAAATATCATTCACTGGATCTGTATATTCACTTCTTCGTCTTCTCTGTCCGCCTCTTTGCTCTGGATTTGGGATTTCAGATGCTTTGCGCCGTGTGTCTCTTTCTGGTACCGTTGAACTTGGTGCGTGTACGGGATCGGTATTTTCATCATTTTTATTTTGACCTCCTCCGTTCCCTAAGTTCGGGATTGCAGACGCCCTTCGCCCTGTATCTCTTTCTGGTACATATGAGATATTCGCATTTACTAGAGCTGTGCATCCTTTATTTTCACGTTGGTCTCTTCCGTGTTCTAAGTTTGGGATTTCAGACGCCCTACGCCTTTTATCCCTTATTGATACCCCTGGAATCTTTGTATTTGCTGGTTCTTTAGATCTCTCAGGGCTTTCAGAGGCTCCAAGCCTCGTATCTTTAGCTGGAACCTCTGAAATCGCGGCATTTACTGGGTCTGTAGATTTTGCTGCACTTTGACCCCCTACTGGTTCTATAGCCCCTTCATTGATACCTCTACCAGCTCCGTTCTCTGTGGACGGAATATCCTGCGTTCCACGTCCATTATCCTTGTCCTGCATTTCAGAAACACAGATCTCCGCGGCGACCTGTCCAGTGAAATCCGCCATCCATTTGTTCGTACCCTTGCCAAACTGCGCTGTGGCCATCGCCGAGCAATGGTGAAGATCCGTCATTTCATCGTTTTCCATCACGCGTATCTCCTGGACACCGTTTAGGTAATCATCCACCATTAACGGTACGTCCACAACGCGTAGCCTCCTGTTCTCTCCCGGTTCGTAGTCAACGATCCTGCAGCCGCGCTGTTCGTACAGGATCCATTTGTACTCGATATCGACGTCCGTGGGCAGTTTGACCCTCACCTGCCACACGCCGTTGCCCTGGTAGATCCCCAGGACGGGACGTAGCCGGTCCCAGCGCCCGAGTTCGTGCACGGAGCCGGTGATCGCCACGCAGAAACGTTTGTCGGGAAGCGTTACCTTTGTTCGAATGGCACAGCGGACTCCCATTTTATTGATGAAACGCCTTCATGCGTCTTCAAGAAATAGCAACGTCAACGATAAAACGTCAAACGGTGAGATCTCCGTTAACGGCTTATCTCACTAGGTTCCCATGGCTTACAGTCGAGAAATTTGAAATATTAAATCTATAACACGTCCGTCTTATTGTTCTCAATCTCGCGTCAATAAATGACGTTGTCGTTGGAGAGACGACGTTCTATGAATGTACGTTACGACGTCATTTGTCGTAAATAGATGACATCACATCGACGTCCATTTGAAGAAAAAGAAATATTGAAGATGAATTGCACGGCGTTGTGTTACTATTGTAATAGCCGATTTTGTTCTATTCTTTCATTCCAGTTTATCGCTAACATTAGGGCGAAACAAGCTCGGTAGAAATAGAGACATATATCATGTATGTCTCTGGTAGAAACATTGGCATTCTGTTAATCAGCTGGGAGACTTGGATAATCAAAGTCCACTTACAATGTACCGTCTCCAGGATTTGAACCCATGTGGAAAGAGGTCATGCGATTTCATGTTTTATATTCTAACCATTAAGTCTACGAGCTACGCTTTTGGGACAGAATTGCAAGTCTATCACAAATCCATCATAGGCAGCCGTCACTGGACTATAACTGGAATGTTGTAAATGGTCTAAAAGTCTCATTTGACAAGCAAACTCAATTATAGATTGTACACAATTTATATTGTCTGACGTAACTAGAACCCTTTTTCTTTAAGAACTAACAAAAAAAGTTTGTCTTTACATGGTCTATGACAACCGAGTAGAAGTTAAACCACAAAACTACTAAGTGGAGAGAAACGTTTTGTGATATTATCCTTGAAGAGGGGTTTGACCCCATGAAACATTGGAATATATAAACTGTGTACAATCGATAATTCATATAGCAATGATTTCATCAGACTTGTTCAACTAAAATAAAACCTGTGAACATTGTCAGCTAGAAACAGGGCAACACAAAAAAGGTACACACCTGTTAGATAGAAAATATTAAGGCATGGCTATTTTAGTTAAAATGTGTTTATTATTATGGCTTCAAAAATAGCATATAAACAAGAATATTCCCTACATCAATCCAAGCATATAGTCTTTCCCTTATAATTTCAATCTGATTCAAATGAGGAAAATAAAACAAACAAATACTCACAAAATATTGAAGATCCTTTATTTTTTTTTTAATGTTCAAATATATAAGTTATGCATTATCAATCAATCAATCAATATATGGATTATCAGTTAAAATTTGATCGAGTCTTTGTAAGTCATTAAAGAAAATATGGTAGCACCATTGATCAATATCTATAGGTACAAGCTCTATTCAAAGGCTAGCAGCCAAATACCACATTCAAATGACAAAGTCATTACAATCAAAACAGCAAGTTTAAAAGACTAATTTAGTATAATCTATTTCTATTTAAAGACATACAAAACTTTTAACATGCTATTAGTGCTAACACTCTCGATTTTGCAACCTTTTTAATCACAAAAAAGGTTTATTTTATCTATCAATGTTGGTCATTGACAAAACCAGTTGCCAACAACCACTTAAAACCCATCTAGTAAATATATCAAAATGGGTTTAAATCAAAAAGAGTCACCAGCACAAACAAATGAGAGCAGTTTTGAAACTGCATCTTTTCGAAAGCGAAATCTTAAAGCTTGCAGAATGCATTGATTTTATCTGTTCTATTTGAACAACTCTTTGATAACACTTCTTTATCAATTTGTCATGATGAAATAAAAAGTGTGGTTTGGTAAAGAAAATACCATACCCAAAGGGTTGAACACTTCATTTTAGCTTCCACCACTGAGCAGTGTTACCCCTGCACACAACACCTGTATGAAGGGATATAAATCTTATCAAACATCATTTAAAATGGCTAAGGTCTAATCCAAAGGACTTCGTTTACAGAAGGCTGAGTAAATAAAACAAACTGTTTGATGCACACTTTTATATGGCACAGACCTACACAATTCTCATCAATTCAAATCATTTGAAATTATTTTATGTCTTCTTCTGACATTAATCAATTTCAGCCATACAAATAGATATATCAACAATAACCATCTTGATAATAACAAACAATAATATCATTCTAAGTACTCAATTAGTTAATGGCATCTTTACTACAAGAATAGCATTTATTGTTCACAACAATCATCAAAGTCTTTGTTAAAATGAGTATTTCCTGATAAAATAAATAATTCGAATCCTGAATACAATATTTTACATGTAGAAGCATTCACCTCATTTCAGATTCACTGAATAGTTATAGGAATTAATATCATGGACTTAACATGACTCAATGATATATTTTATGAACTTTCAGATTGAAAGTCAGCATAAGAGGCCCAGAAAAGGAGGGCATTTAGCCTGCAAGTCTCTATTCAATCTCTCAAGTGTATACGATGAACTAAAACTGTATTGACAAAACTATATAAATGATGACCCATACAATAGAACTTCTTAAACATACCTTTAAAATACAGCATAGAAAAGAGGGTAAACTCTTCTACAACTTGCATCCCAACAGTTTTTTTCAGTGCTAAGTAAAGCAATTAAATTATTTTTGAAGTTCAATCATTAAAGGGATTTTTATGTCAAACAGTTGAAATTAAAATAAGACGGATATCAAAATTAAGATTTAAGTAATCAATGAAATGTGTTTATATACCAAATCATTGAGTCAATCTAGACAAAAAGTAAAGAATAAAAAAATAGGGTAGCGTTTTACTGAATATCGTAAGCTTAGAACTTGCGGAAGCCAAAATAACATTGCCTTTTAACTGTTTGATTAGAAAAACAAAATTGAAAAGCGACATGTTTTATTCAATAAAGCGAAAAGTAATATTAAAAAGTAACTCGTCATTGGACATATCTCTTAAATACGCCATGAATGACATGTCACATTACAATATTGTGTATTTTTCTAGATAATACTCGAGCATACTAAATTTTGACTTAAGTAAATATTCCCCTCAATCATTTAGTAAAACACTACCCTGTAGATAATGGTAAGCTTATGTTGTGACAAACACAGGAGAGGCAGTGGCAGTAGAGAAACCAATATCCATGTAGCGATAGTAAAACCCAAGTCCTTTAACCGGTCCATGTCCCATACCCGTACAACAACACGCAGTCATCGGTACCCGTTTTACCGTTTGTTCGTTATAATAATGCAAATCCTTGTGTCCGTAATTCAGTCTGTTCAACTTTCTTGACTCCTGTGACTTAAAGGTAGACCAGTCGTGTTCCGATGAGACGTTCCAACAGTTAGGCCAAGAGTCCAGCAAGCATGGGCCATCCGAGCAGATTTCAGTTTGATCATTGTCATCAACACCGTCGTCTGGGAAGCGGTAGGTTTCCTGTTCCAGCAAAATTTGACTAAATTTCATAATCGTATCCTTGAGTGTGACAAGCGCCAGCAGTGGGGAAAGAAATCCCCCAATGAACTGTCCATTGTTGTCTCTGTGGTGAACCTTTCCATCATTAAAGTCATTGATCTGTTTGTTGACAGTGGGAAGAAAGCCTGTGTCCGTATTTTCGTCGTCTTTGGTTTCGCCGGCATTCTCCGATGTTTCATTACAATATACCCCTTGTTCCAGCTTGTTCACAAGAGAGTCGTAACCTGTAGAGATGATCGTGTTGTCCAAGCTTGGTCCTTCCAATGTGACAAGGTAGGTTACAGGTAGGAGTCTCGGCAGTTGAGTGAGACCCGTTGTTCCGAAGTGAACAAGGGTGGACGAGGCTGTTGTAGCCAGGATGGTCGAACTGACCATTGTGAGTATTCCAGCTATGTAGGCCATGGTGGTGACACCAAATACCTGCAAAAAAAAGAATAATGAAAATAATCATAAGTCAACATTTGACGCCAGGACAGGTTATTATCCAACAAGCAGAATTGAGAGTGATTTAACTTGTTTCACAATCAATGTAAAATAAATAAGTTAAAACTCAAATAATGCCATTTCCATAAAAAAATCATTTTAAAAAGGTTAAGAGTGAAATAATAAGCCAAGGAATATATAAGGGTTTTTCTTTCTACATTCCATTTTAAAATGAATAAAGAGAACTTAACATTGTGAAAAAGGGAAAGATAACTTCTTACATTAATTTGAAATCACCATATCAATAATCCATTAATAAGTTAAGAAATGAAAAATTAATTTCACAATTCTTGGTTATAAGCAATTTGATTTTGTTTCATAAGATTTCTGTTCTATCCAAAAACAATAACTCTTGTTTTCTTCAAATCCAACTCATTTCAAAGCATTAACATTGGAAAATCAGACAAAATTACACAGCTAATCAGTTATCAAAAAATGCATAAATACCTGCAACAGCTCTTTCACCTGCCTATCACACAGCTTGAGTAATGAAAAGTCCCTAGTGAGTAGTTCAAGATCAGTGTAGGAAAACCAGCCTCTGTCTATTCCTTGTTCCAAGGCAATTCTGAAAGATTGACAAATAAATCGCGCAATTAAAAAAAGGTCATTTGAATTCAAATCAAATCTTTAACTGAAGTTAACTTGTACTATTCAAATTACCTTTAGGATTTATCTAGCTTAAGAAGGTAATAACTCGTTTCATGACGCCTTTAAATCATGTGACTAAACATGTGTACTGGTTATCATTCCCAATTCCAAAATATTGAAGAATACAGTGAAACCTTGTTTATCCGGACCCCATTTATCCGGATGTCTCGCAATCCGAACGAAATTCTAAGGGAACGGAATTATTTGTAATTTGCCTAACCGATTGGCAAACAATAACGACATTTAACAAGTTTGTTGCAGACGACTTTTGAAAACATTGTGGGTAAAGGAGAAATTGCTCGTCACGAGCAATTTCTCCTTTTCCCACAATGTTTTCTGCCAGTTCAGAAGATTATTTTTTAATTTCTTCAAATTTGGCGTTTTGTAAAGGGTTACAAGTATACATGTGCATATAGACCATTATGTCTTAATGTGTAAAAGACCAGGCCTTGCTTCATTAGTCCGGATGACTTGTTAATCCGGAAATTTTGTTGGGAACAGACGAGACGTCACTGTATATCGTAAAAGCTTAAAGCTACCAAGATGTTCATTACAGCCATATTGTTGATGTTAAGTCTTGAAAACATTACTACAGCTTATTTCAAATCTTCTTTCTTGAGCTATCCCATGAACTAATATAGTATGAAAACAATCTATGCCATTACTAAGAGAGATTTTCAAAAAATTAAGTTCTTAGAAAAGGAAAACAACTCTCACCTCTTTTCAATTTTGTTCAGCATGGTCATGAAGTCCTCTGGTTGCACAAATAGATGCCAATCCTTAAAGAGACATAAAGGTGAATTTTAACAGAACAGGAGAAAAATGGTCCTTGGTAAGATTTAAGAAATTTTGCGCAAAATGGTCATGTCTTTGATTTCCACTTGTAGCCAGGGTACCGTTTTACTAAACAACTTACGGAAAATATTTGCGTAAGTCATAACTGATAGACATGGATAGCATCTTCAGTTAAAGTACAATATGACAATGTGACACGTCATTGGAAGCGTCTCGGAGAGACGATTCCAATGATGTGTTACTTTGCAATATTGCTTAGCCCAATATTGATAAAAGAGGAACTGTTGTTTTAGACTTACGCAAATCTTAAGCGTAAACTGTTTAGTAAAAAGGTACCCAGGTCCATATTGCGACTTTTCGTTAATCCAAAATTGATGAGAGTACTGGTTATATAACCAGAGAGCAGAACTGGTGGTGATCTAAAGGAGTAGTAAGAACTAGTTCTATAATTCATACAAATCAAATAAGTTAAAGTAACACATCTTACACTTATTTTCATTGACATATTTTTCATTTCATCAAAGGTTTAGTATGAAACTTCAATGGGACTAAATATGAAATTGATTTTGAAGCTTTATTTCTTCTTAACATATAACGTTTTCACTCAATTTCCTGTCAATGTCCGTCTCATAAATAAATCAGCAGTTTGAAAAGAAACTGTGAAAAGGCGAAACTGCTCATGACAAATGTAGAAGGGGTCTTGATTTACAAGGTAGAGATAAAAGTGAAAGCATAAATTATAATTCGAGATCCCCTACTACACAAAGTTTCTCCTTTTTTGACAATGATTCCTATCCAATACCATAAAGAAATTTACGTACTAAATATTTCATACTTAATGATTGTACCAAATCTATTGGTAGACAAATCAGATTTAATAGGTTAAAGCAAGTTTGACTGTGACCTTGGTGAATCATGGTTATAATGAGCCTTTAAGCAAAATCTAAGCCAGCCAACCCAGAATACATGCATATGGAATTGGAAAAGAGCAGCCTTAATCAGTCTTTGCTAAAATGCGACTCTTATTTTCAACTTCAAAGTAAAGTACAGAGATGGGGGAAGAGTAACCTCAGTTTAATAAGTTAACCATTAACAGGGCTCACCCTGGATGGAAAAAAGTCTGCGCCAGCACATTCGCCAAATGACAAAAATAGGAGCCAAATTAAAGAAGTAGGAGCCAAATTCTGAGCAAATGGCTCCAAATAAAATTTCTTTATTTTAAACACTTTTCATGTTATATGTACATATGTGTTAAATCCTCTTGGTAAATTATTTCTGTTTGTTATGTTTCACCATTTGTATTAAAATTGTATTGTCATAAATATGTAATGTGTAATGCCAATAAAAATATCATGTAAAAAAAAAAAAAAAAGCCAAGACATCCCCCCCCCTCTTCCGAACAAATTTAAACCAAAGATGGTATAACTAAAGGCTACGCTTTGAGTGACAAAATCAAAATGAATCTTTTATCTCAGATAACATTAAATCATATTGAAGACTATACATTTCTGAATTCTCAGTTTTGTTATTTATTTTATAATGTCCGATAGATAAATGAAAAGTAAACATGATCTTTAAGGTCTATTTGTTTTTACTCTCGTCAAGACTCCGGTCTGATGATGTGAATGATTAATGATAGAGGATCGCAATTTGAATAATACCGTTCCATCAGCGAAGGAGGCAAACTGTCAATATCAAAATACTTTACAAATTAACCCTCTTTTAATTCTCGCATTCTGCCATGCATCATAACACACTGGACGGAATGGGGTAAATAGTAATCGGTTTTCGTGGAACAACCGCATCAAGTCTACCAATCAAGTGTGTCGAGTTGTTTACACATAATAAAGACCCGATTGATACATGCCTCAGGCATTGTTTGACACGGGGATAACAATTAGCGGATTAATTTGGGGTTTTCGGAGATACTGATAAGTGTGTCAAAAGATATAACTGTCTGTAATGTCCGGACAGGTGGAAAAATGGTAAAGTTGAATAAAAAAACATGCGCCAAGCAAATTCGCCAAATCTGGAAATCTTTCGCCATAATGAAATAATATTCGCATTTGGCGCATTTGGCGACCGACAGCGTGAGCCCTGCCTTAATCAAACACAATTTTTATTAGTCTCCCAAATTGAAAGATTGCAGACAACATTTCAGGTTGTGATGAAATAACAAAAATAATTATCTGATAGTCGAAAAAACATTGTGAAAAAAGAAAAATTGCTAGTCACAAGCATTTTCTCGTTTTCCCACATTGTTTTCAAGAGTCTTCTGCAACAAAGTGGTTAAATGTCGTTATTGTGTGGTAAAGGGTTAAGTGATTTTATGTACCATTGTGGAAAATTCACATACCTATAAAAGTGGCTTATAAATAAAAAAAAAATAAAAAAAAGATTGACAATGTCTGTGCTTACAATGGCTGCCAAGAATTCCCGCTCTAGTTCATTCACATCCTCCACATCCAGGTTTCCTGATGTCGCCCATTCATCGTTAAACACTTCCTCGTCAACACCCTCGTCATACAGAAACTTAGAGGCCATCATCTAAAACACATCGGAAAAACCTTTAATATTCATCCATAAGGTACTATCATTGATAAAAAAAAAAAAACCTTTTATGTTTCTTCATTGGATACCATCATTTAAAACACACTAGAAAAAACCTTTAATATTCAATCTATAAGGTACTATCATTGATAAAAAAAACCTTTTATGTTTCTTCATAATTGGATACCATCATCTAAAACACACTAGAAAAAAACTTTTATATTCAATTTATAAGGTACTATCATTGATAAAAAAAAACCTTTTATGTTTCTTCATTGGATACTATCATCTAAAACACACTAGAAAAACACTTTTATATTCAATCTATAAGGTACTATCATCAATAAAAAATATAAAACAATATTTTTTAAATAGTCATTCATAGGTACTATCATCCAAACAAAAAAATCAAGGTACACTTTTTACATTCATTTAAGGGATACTATCAACAGAACCAAAACAAACAAAAAAGATTTTCATTTATTGCTAAATCTTATCATATCAACATATATGTAGTTTAACTTTTAAACTTATTTGCTTTACATCATTGTGACAGAAGCTTGGAGGTTATCTAATTCACTCTTGATGACTGATTCGTGGGTAAAATACCAGTACTAGCACTTATTTGTGGGTTAGTCCCAGTATTTTAACTTCATCCATAACCAGAGAGCCACGCTCTACCACTGGACCAATGTTGCTCATATGTCTTTGTGCATTTATACTATAATTATGATTAATTTAATGACTGATAACTGATTCTGAGCATGTATAAGTCCTGTCATTGAAACTCTAACAAACAATCTATCCTTTGGCTCCTTCTACTCACCATAGATATAAGAAAGAGTTCGGATGAGGAAATGTTCTGGAGATATTCAGCTTTGCGTTTCTTGAGACGATTGACATACATCATACCTGCTACCATGGAAGATGGTGTCATGCAGGCTGCCCTGAAGGAAAAAAAACAAAGGTGTTGTTGAGGTCATGATAAGGTGTTAATTTATCTTATGTATTTTATATGGGTTTATATCAAGTCAACATTATTTCAGTTATATCCCAATGCCCTGTTCATAATGATGGAGAGAGACCTTTTAGCCTTAACAGCCAATAAAGGCTGGTTAAGCCGAAAAGAGGTGTAATACATCTGCTTACTCAGAGGTTATGATAAGAGACAATTTTTTCAAAGCTGACTTCTAAACTGATTAGCTAAACCTTAAATCGCATGTACTCATTAGAATTGTCTCAATGAGTCAATTCTAATGAGAACCCACAATATAGGATTTATCTTATATAAACCATTTTGAAAACTTTTATGGATAAGCCATCAATAAATGCTTTAATTTATGCTGCTGTTCATTCACTTTTTTCTTTCTAGCTGTTAATTCCTTTCTTTCTTTCTTTTGTGCACTAAATACTGGAGTAACTATTAGATAACCATCTTTAATAGAAATAATGGATTGCTGTAGGTTGGTCAAATCAAGTCATTTTGGAGTTAGACGTTATGGTAAGGTCAAGACTTCTATCCGGCATTTAGGAAAGAAATGCTGATCTAATCAGAATCAATAAATAAATGGTATTAGCAGGACCCCTGCTATTCATAAGACTTGTTAGAATGAATACATACCTTGCTGTCGAAGCGGCCCAATAATGATCAAGCTTTCCAAGTTCCTTGGGGGCAGCATCTTGATAATACTTCACAGCCAGATCTGTAATCAAAATATTACGGATTCCTACTACATGTTTATCAGGTCCAATAAAGCAACTAATTTGTCTTTAAAACATGTCTGTTTGTGTATCAAATCCGAATGAGGAGGTTACGCTTTAGAATTGTCCGATTGAGTTTCCAATTCATGCCATGAGCATACCACGTCAGACATAGAATAGAGTTTTCTGTATAGTTTTTGAAAAAATGCTATGCACTCCTATGTCTACTGTACAGTTGGTTTAACAATATATTGCAGTGCCCTAGCCTAGCAGTGGTATATACTAGGAAAGTTGTATGACTTAACTATTGTCGACACAGCTTAAAACCGATTTGAAAAAATAACTCTGAAATGTCCCTATTTATCTGGACCCCAGAGTGTTAACATTACCTGTAAGTGGTAAAGAGGGTCGGTCTGTGCCAGGTAATTGCCCAAAGTATAAACTCTTCCGCAACCTTTCTGTGAATACATCATGTTCCTGAAAATAGCAGATGAGTAATGCTCGAATACAAAGACTGTTCTAAAGCATGAAGAAAAGTAAAAAAAACAAGCAAATATAACACATCCAATCAGTGAAAAATACTGTCATACACTGATTTGTTGCCCTGTTAATTTATATACCTCAATGTACTGTATAAAAATGAATTCAATAGGTTCCCTAATTTGCAGCTTTCCCAAAACTTGTGTCTTTCTTCATGATTGAGATCGATTTAACAGAAGCGAAATTGTCAACTTTGTTTAGCTTTAATCTTTAGTAAATACAGTCAACTCAACAGTTTCGGATCATCTTATGTTTGTCCTCAAATTTCTATGAATGCGAAGAAATTCTGGCTTTAAAAACTTAACAATCATTTAGCATATATTCATTTAGCTGTTGACAAAACAAAGATGACATTTCCAATTCTGTTCAATTGATCACAATCAATTTGAATGGTTAATTAAGAACAAGTCAAGTCACCGGAAGTTGACCTAATTTCAACAATTCTTTTTCCAGTTGCTCATTTAAAGAAATGATATGCACTAAAAATAGACATTATTTGTAAGAAAAATTAAAATAGAATGTATTTATTTTGAATTTTCACACTAAAACGGGTCTGGGATTAAACAATTGTATGATGAATGAAGGCAGGGGAACTCGACAATTTCGGATCACCTCTTTGATAATAGGGCGTTGTCTCAACATTACATTACTTCTGGTCATTCTCATATGTTCTTTAAAGGAAAAAGGAAAATGATTCAATAAAGAGAAATTACACAAGGCATGAGTTTGATGAAAACTAAATAATAATTGGTGATAGTTTTTTTCTGTTTTGATTGTCTTTTTGTGAATTTAACCCTTTTTACAAAAAATGATATGACAATCAACGTGATTCGGAACTGTCACATTGGATCCGTAACTGTCGCGATGACCCCGATATTATTTCTTCAAAAATTGAAAAATGGTATATAAAAGCGGCAAATCATTGGTATAAATGGACAGAGGAAGATTTTTTGTTAAATGCATATGTTGATTTCTACAGTAAATGGCTTTATACAAGAAAAAAAGATTTTTTTTCTGTTAGACAGTTAGTGATCCGGAACTGTCGAGTTGACTGTATGCAGTGTTAATTTAAGAAATGAAAGTTATCGTGTCCTTTTGGACACACATCTTTTGAAACTATGTGTCCAAGGGTAAAGCTATGCATCCGAGTACCAATAATCCAAGCTATAAGATCATGTCAAATAGTATAACACTTTTTATTAATGATAATCTTAGCTTAAATGACTCAAAACAATGCAGATTTGATAGAAAGAAAGCATGAGACAGCATGCTTCATGATGTTTACTACATTGTAAACATTACTTGTGCTGATGAGAATGCTTCTTGCTGGACACATATCTTTTGAAATGATGTGTCCCCAGAATTTTTTATGTGTATAGGATGCGGGACGCAGAGGTAAAATTATCATCGATACTGTATGCTAAATGACTCAAGTCTCAAATGCTAGACTTCGTTGCATAGAAATCTTAGAACAAACATTTATTGGTGCTCCGGGATTGTTGATGATCTGGAACTGTTGAGTTGTCTGTAAACATTCTGGCTAACATTTCACAACAAAGGGAAATTCAGGAAATGTCCACCTGAGCATGTTCTCAAAAATCTTCTTGGCTATGATTGAGCGTTTTCAATCTAACACAGCTTTTTCATCTTTATGTAATGCAATATGAATAATTGGTGTTCATACACTATAAAGTTAATTCAAGAGAGGGACATGATAACAAATATTTGTCTTTAGAAGAGATCGTTTAGACGATGTCTAGACGAAACATGGGATGAGAATCGAACGTCTTTAGCCTTAGTCACCACCTTTTGCCCTTATCGGGAATGTACTTTTCATTCGCGGAAAACTCGTGTTTTCGATATTTCCTCGACAACAAACATTTCAAAATGATTACCTCTTCTAAGTTTCTAAAGTAGGCTGAGCCTCCTGGGGAGAAATTGTCGCACGGAAGATACATATTGTGTGTTTTGTTTCCAATGTTTTTCCGCCCTGAGATCCAGGCGTACTCGATTATCAACTCCGCAGTGGATCGTGATATTCGACAGAATTTGTTCTATTTGAATCGAACAAAATTATTTTCAGACACAGGATGAATATAGATGGTGATATCTTTCTCTGTTTTTGCTAGCTCCAGAATGCGCCTTTGAAGAAATAGATAAATTTTGTTCGTCCCATTTTTGTGTCCTCACATAAAACGTAAGATTTCCCCATGATAATTTAAGTTTAACTCTTAATCATGGAGTACATAAAGTGCTTGTGTTATGCCTTTAATTTGTTACAATAAACAATACTGGATAGGTACAAGCTCTTGTCTTGCCGCTGAACAAATTGGATTGTATGCCATTCTGATGAAGATTACAATAACCTATTCCATAGTTCAAAATATTTCAACATGAAGATTGCTTTTCATTTTCTGATAGGGCAATCTGGGTGATATTGCCTGACAAAAATTTCTTAATATTTTCCAAGCACGTCAAATTAGTTTGACTAATCCATTCCCTAGCATGCGGTTATATGTGGGCAACAGTGGTACAGCATCGGCGTCTTGTTCCGAGGGTCCTGGGTATGAATCCCAGTTGGGTGAGATGAAAATTGCCAGGACTAACCAACAAATCAGCGCGAGTACTGGCGTAGTATTCAGGAAACAATCATTGAGAGTGACTTTGAAAGGCTCAAGTAAGCTTTCTTCACAACCGATGTAAAACAAACAGAGCAAAACAAATAAATGAAGAAAACAAGGGAAGGAAAATGCACCTCTTATAATTATGGAGCCCCAAACCAATTTAATAGTACAATAAAAAGTTACAATGTACCTCAAATGAGTTCGAATCATGGTAGATCTAGTGGTAGTTATGGATTTTCATACGAGCAGTCGTAGCAAAAACAGGTTTTGATTTACTTGTTGTCTTAACTGCCAAATCGAGTTCCGCACTTGTCCATATACTGGTTATATAGTGAATTTCAGTAAAAATTTCAGTAAAAATCAAATTCATGTGTCCATTCAGGCTTTTGGACAATATTGGCAGTACAGCCAATTGAATTTGCCACCCCTGGTGTAACCCAAATGGTCCAGGGGCCCGTTTTACTAAACAACTTACGGAAAATGTTTGCGTAAGTCATAATTGATTAACATGGATAATATCTTCAATGAAAGTACAATATTGCAATGTGACACGTCATTGGAAGCGTCTCGGAGAGACGATTCCAATGATGTGTTACTTTGCAATATTGCTTTGCCAAATATTGAAATAAAAGGACTTGTTGTTTTAGACTTACGCAAATCCTAAGCGTAAACTGTTTAGTAAAACGGGCCCCAGGTATAGTACATGTAACTGTGTTTAATGAAATACCTATGTCTGTGTTACCAAGGTGAGAAAAACATGCAGCCAAACTGGGACCTCAAACCGTATGAATGCTCTACAGACTAAGTTATCCGGCTCGCTTACACATTAAACTCTACCTTCTAAATCGAGACCCCTACTACATACTCCTCCACACAATTCAAATTCGTCTCAAATTTCCTGGGAACAGCCTTTGATCGTGGGTCATTTATGATAGGCGCCAATGTAACCAAGGTGAGAAAAACATGCAGCCAGACTGGGACTCAAATTTGGGACCTCCTCCACAAACCCTGTGAACGCTTTACAGACTTAGCTATCTGGTCTGCTAACACGTTTAACTCTACCTTCTATATCGAGCCCTCTACCACATCTGTATAGATATCAATGACTTGGCTAACTAGTGTTTGAACAAATAACAAAAACCACATTTAAATGCTTACAAGAGACATCTTTTTTTTATTTATCATTTTAATGTCATATGAATAACCATTATGTCAAATCCTATTACAGTTATATACTCAGAAACATCAGTATAAATAAATAAACAAGCAATAAAAACTCTGCACTGTTCACGCAACCAATTAATGACGAAAAGCTCAAAAAGAAAAAAACAAAAACAAACACAAAATGATTAAAAAAGTGTACTTCAGCTAATCATGAAGTATATTCTGAAACCGATAAACTATTACAAGAGAAATGTGACATTATAGATCAAGGCCAGTAATGTTGCATTTGCTTTTTGGTTACAATTACCTTTGCTCTAGAAGGGTGTCGGAAGTTTCTTAGTAAAAAAAAGTAAAAAAAAAAAAAAAAGAGATATAAGGTCAATCTTACTATTACCCCTCATTTTTTTATATGGGTTTTACATCACATCAACATTATTTCAGTTATGTAGCGATGCCTGACTCTTAATGATGGAGGAAGACCCCATACTCAACTGCCCATAAGGGCTGGTCAAGGCGGGTAGAACCATCAGCATTCCGTAAGTCAGTCAGGAGACTGCCTCTCATGAAAATCATTATCCCTCTCAGAATTTGAACCCACGCAGGAGAGACCATGTGATTTCAAGTTCTGTACTCTAACCAATAGGCCACGGAGGCCCCCTTATTACCCCTCACTTTTTTTTTTTATTTCTTTCAGCATAGTAAACACCCACCTCTATGATATCTCACTTTGATGGGTCTGCTTCTAAAAAATCATTGTGACAAAAAAAAGAAAACCTAAAAAATCTCAAAATTAGCAAGCCTTGGTACAAAGTAATACAAAATTATGCATAGGTGATATAGCACATTTTTAAACAACAAATCTAATATGTAGATTCAAATGTAATAATAGTCAGCTATTCAGACACATTATTTCAATTCCTTCATCAATTAAGTCATATGGTTCATGACTTGTACCAGTAGAAAGAAATAGCTGATGACAATCATTAAAGGTGCAGAGAAATCGCAGTCGACGAGCGCGAATGTCCAAAACAATCATTTTTTTACTCTGATTTCTCAGCAAAAGTACCTATTCCTTTAAGGGCACAACCAGCTTGTTCGGATATGTTGGCCGCTAATATCCCCGCCTGGTACATTTACTAATCAGGCTTGTAATATGACTAGACAATTTGGTTAAGTTCCAGTGTTCTCAATAAGGGGATGTACAAGAGTCTTTGTTTTATAGATGTTTGCATTGAAATAATATCAAAAATATAACATGATTGACTTATGGAATAATATCAAACATACAACATGGTTGACTTATCTATAAACATTCAAATACATCTACATGAAATAATCCCTTGATTAATTTCAATTAGGCTTATTATTAACAAACATGTCAAGAATTCGTTAAACACAGATCTATATCTTCTCTATTACAATGTATGTCAACAAAAATAGGGGATTAAACAGTTCCCAGAGAACAGATTTAAATAAAACAGCACTTACGTAATCAAAGCTCATACACCTGAACTTGGAAAAAAAATGAACTAAAGAAACTCAGTTGGGTACTGTTTTACTAAACAACATAAGGAAAATGTATGAGTAAGTCAAAACTGATAATAATGAAGAGTATTTTAAATGAAAAGACTCACAATATTGCCATGTGACACATCATTGGAAGTGTCTCTCCGAGATGTGGTACTTTGCAATATTACTTCGCTCAATATTGAAACAGGAGGGAATGTTGTTTTGAACTAATGCAACGTTTAAGCATATAATGTTTAGTAAACCGGTACCCTGATGCCCTGGGTACCGTTTTACTAAACAATTTACGCTTAAGATTTGCGTAAGTCTAAAACAACAATTCCTCTTACTTCAATATTGGGCGAAGCAATATTGCAAAGTGACACATCATTGGAATCGTCTCTTCGAGACGCTTCCAATGAAGTGTCACATTACAATATTGTAATGTCATTGAAGGCACTATCCATGTGTATCAATTATGTCTTACGCAAATATTTTCCATAATTGTTTAGTAAAACGGTACCCTGATGTATATGCTCATTAGATGCTCATTAACCAATTTTGCCCAAATCCAAATTGGAGCAATAGCTGACAGAAAATAAAGTATTACACAAAACAGTTTTTCTATGATATGGTTACAAACGTCTGCAACAAAAGAAACAAACCATGATGTTCGAGTCATGTTCTTCCAATAAAACAAACCATGATGTGCGAGTCATCTTCTTCAAATACATAAAGATATCTGTCTCAAACTTGAGTCAATCAAACTCTTCTATACTTCAATATAAACACAGATTCCCGATTCATTTGTTCATTATCTCTGTCTTTAATTTTCCATACATCTATATGTCAAACTCTCTCTATGGCCAACTTTTATCATCAGGTATAGATGTTTTACTGTATAGCAAAAGCAGAGAGATACCAGTCAAAATTAGCTTTAAGCAATATCCATATCCATTTGCCAACCAGTGAAGGAACATCAAGACTAGGATAATAGCTTTAGTCATATACACTTGCTAACCACAAAAACAAACATTTAGTCTTTCTCTTGCTCTGGAAAACCCCTGTTCGTCTAATTGTTTTGATGGGGACAAATGAACACAAAAAAGCCAAGAGTATTCTGTTTTACATCAATATCTCTGACAAGTTATCATTATTATGCAATCATAGACTTATTTAGTTTTAAAAGAAACACACAAAGCTCTTGGAGCTTTCAGCATGTTAAATCTACTGTATCAATCCTGTCCCTAACAAAGACCAAGGCTCGATGTGTATTAACTCATTACCAAACAATAACGACATTTAACCATGTTTGTTGCAGCCGACTCTGGAAAACATTGTGGGAAAAAGAGAAACTGCTCTTAACAAGCAATTTCTTCTTTTCCCAAAATGTTTTCTGTCCTATCAGAAGATTGTTTTTCGATTTCATCACATTTTGAAATGTAGTCTGCGAATCCTTCCATTTTGGGACAGTCCAAAATTTGGCGTTTGGTAAAGGGTTAAAGTCTTTTTACATGCAATATTTCAAAAACTGTTGTACCTAATCCTGTATTGCAAAAACTGATGAAAATCCCAATGATGTCCCCAAGATTCAAACCCAAGACGAGAGGGGCCATGTGATTTCAAAATCCATACTCTAACCACTAGGCCACAGCAGCTGCTGAACGTGAATGGAGTACATATAAGGTATATAAAAAAAACTATTAGAAATATCCCTAAAGTAAGGAAGTATCAGAAATAACAAATACACAACATATGAAAGGGGGAGATGACAAAATAATAGGTATCACTACTAAGTCCTGTGTCAGTAAAATCTGTACAATAAAAATTTTACAAAAGCATCATTCTTATATACACTAACATTTCTTATGACCAAGATTGGGGTTGAAATATCCATACTTGAAGTAAAAGAAATCTCAGACACAAGCTCTCTTGTACTGACTAATGAATTTAACTCCTCATTCTTTTTATTTATCATCTGCCGTTGCTTTGAGTTTGGGCCATTCTCATTACTGCATAATAGGGAATGGAAAGATATCTCATGCTTATTTGTTTACTCAATTATGCATCTTGGCTTGTTCTTATCATCTGTCTGGTTCTATCAGAAAACATCAAATAGTTTTAACCACTCAATTTATTACACAATTCCCAGATTTTAATCATTCACAGCTATTTTACAATTTTTTACATGTGGTAAGCAACATTCAAGTCACTATAAAACTTTACATGTTACAAGCAACTTTAGCTTAAGCTGTCCTTATACACTTACATGTAGTAAGCCAATATTTACATTATCTATCTAAATGTAGTAGGTAACAACATTCATAGAAGTCATGTTCAACAAACAGGGAAGCTGTAAGCCTGTAATCCCTAAGCTTTTATGTAAAAAGAAAAAGTTTCATCCAGTTGTGACTGTAAAATCAAGACATTTTACACTTTACTTTTTCTCCCTACAACATATATTCTTAATGGAAAAAATGGACCATTCTTTCATTCATTGAGTCGACTTGTTCAGTTTCACATGATATAAGCGACTTTTAGTCCAGATGTATCATTACTTTTCACGTTGTATGCAACATAAAGTGGATCCTACCTATTTTACTTTACAATGATGTGAGCAACATAAATTGGATCAAACTTATCATTACTTTTTACATGTTGTAAGCAACATAAATTTTGATCCAACTTATTACTTTACATGTTGTAAGCAACATGAATTAGATCTAACTTATTATCAAGTTATTAGATCTAAATCATCATTGCTTTACATGTTGTAAGCAACATAATTGTTGTCTAACTTATCATTTCCTTACATGCTATAAGCAACATAAATTAGATCTAACTTATCATTAAGTTATCAGATCTAACTTACCAATACTTAACATATTGTAAGCAATGTAAATTGTGATCCAACTTTTTATTACTTTACATGTTGTATGCCACATAAATTGGATCTAGCTGGTCAGCTAGGAAGCCGTCCCGTAAATGCATTCGTTGTTTTTCGCCCCGCGAGTTGATGGGGATGATCCCAGGGTCCACAACTACCACCACACCCACTATGAGATAATGTTCCTCCAAAACAACGTTCGTAACCAAGGGAACCAGATCTAGAGCCTCATTCTCATTTCCGTCCAGTTCCACGACGACCACTAACAAATTTGTCCATGTGAACACAGCACTGAAATTAATAAGAGAACAAATTTCATAGACTTAAGAATCTTAAAAAACACCAACAGTTTTTCATATGAAAGTCTATTTTTTTTTTTATCATAATAAAATGAAAAGAATCTCAGTATACCCTATAGCGCAGAGAACATAGTTAAAAGCGTTAATTATAAATTGACCTGAGGGTCTTAACATGAAACGATGTACACAACATTAAGAATCTTAAAAAAAGACAATTCTCCATAATAATAAGTCTTCAATTTCAAACTTAACCTTTATCATTGTAATGAAATTAAAAGAATCTCAGTATACCCAAAGCTTATCTGTAGTATTGTTAAAATTCATTCATTCTTTAAGCTAAGCAAATATACCTCTTATGGGGACCTCTGGTTAAAATACACATCTAAATAAACCTTTGTAAATCCCTTAAAAAACCTGCAAACTATGAATAAAGACATACCATTCACAGATTTTCCTATGACTACGGAGAACACTGGTTTCTATATCGATGGGATGGTACCTCATTCCTCGCATCATTATCGTCTCGTCCAGGGAACCAACCACAAACAACGCATCATGCCGGGCTAAATATAGAATTATGAAATTGTTTGAGTTTTAGTGAATCCAACATCACCAATGACTTTTCTTTTAACCCTTTAAGGTATAGAGATAAGGCTTATCAGTGACACTATAGGTATAAACCATCCGATTATCGAAGACCATTAACGCATACATAATTAGTCACCCTGGGTACCTATTTGCACAGGATTATCTCCGATAATTGTTATTGATTGGGGTACTGTTAATCAAACCCAAATTAATGCATTTTACATTCATCTAATAGATTTTCTCAAAGAATAAAAGACGCCGAGAACAAAATTTCCTTTAAGTTGATGTTTTTTTTCTTTATTTAGTGATACATTCATATCAGGATTAAGTTGTAGAAAGTTAAACAAACAATGAAAATGTATATTACGGTGTGAATTATACAAAATCAAAAGTAATAATATGACTTATGTGTTCTCCCTGAGAGATCCCTAATTTGTTTTTCTGTTTTTGTCATCAATTGCAGGGAATTTTGTTGCCGAAAAATACCATTCATGACTCGAGATACATACTTTGTCTTTGCATATTTCTCAACAAAGCTGAATCGTTTTACTTCAATTCCCGTTCAAACCGTTTCCAAAATATATAAAAGAATGTTTTTCATCGCAATATTGCTTTGTAAAGAAGTTAAACCTGGTCCTTCTTATAAATGTAAAACAGTAAAAATCAACTCATTTTGGCAACGAAACATGCTAATTTTTCCGTAAAATACGTGTCCATGGGTGATGAATTTACCCAAAGCTCGTAGTTGTAGTCAAAGTCGGAGGAATGATCTAATTTGCTTGTCCGTGAATTAGTAATATTTATCAACATTTCATCATCTTCAGGCTTAAAAAAAACGATCAAATTACTGCTCTGAATCTACATTGATGTCTGCCTTGCGATCGGAAACACCAAATTGGCTAAATATTTTAAAAAGGCCGTCATTATAACGTCAATTATTTGGCGGCTCGATTTTCAATCGCCTTTAAACTTTGAACAATAGCTCCGTGTCATAAACATCCTTTACAGGTCGCGTGCCGTATGCTCTGGTTTTAATTGGATAGTATTTTTAGAAATGTGTTAAGTTACTAAAAAATTGCATGAAATCCTTATCGAGTCTTTACAAATCGGCAGTGTTTTGATCTTTTATGACCGGAAGGCTTCTCATTAATTGGGTTGGTAATTGGGATTCCCTTCATCTCAATTTGATAGCGTTATTTCCATAAGCGTGTCGTGAGACCATTATCAAAAGATTCTCTCTAGAGCAAAAGTTAAAACTTTGACCCTATAATTTTATCATCGGAAATGAAAGAAGACATATTTATTTAAGAGGAAAATAAACTTTGGAGAAAATGACGTGTGTGCAAAGATGTGTTATTAAGAGCTAAAGTTGAATCAATTTTTCAGCTGTCAAAAAGCGTTCTATGCGGTAATCGATAGAACGTCAAAATAGGTTTTATGCGGTAATAGGTATAACGGCGAAAAGGGTTTTATACGGTAATCGATAAGGCGGCGAACGGCGCTATATACCGTAAAGGGTTAAAATATAGCATGTTGTTTCCAATAAGTTTCGTAAATCAAAGCAAGTTTCGGCCCTTTGAAACATTTGCCTTTATGAACACCTTATACCAGGTCAATCTGTAGTTTAATCTATTTTTTTAGATCTAAATTACTATGCAGAACTTGATTTCTTTGTCAATAAAGAATTAAGATATTGCTGAGTATAAGTGACTCCAATTTTAACAATGATGATCTTTTTTAATTAACTTATATTGCAGCTGTCAGCAAACCTAAACTTGATTCAAGTACTCCCTCATTAAAAGTGTAAAATATTCTTTCCAAGCTACTGACAGCTTTTCTACATACACATAAATGATCAGTGGTGAGAGACTAGTATATCATGTTGAATCGACATACGTAATCAAACCTTGCGAAGAATATTGTGCAAATTTTGAACTTAGAACCCCTGTGTTCAAACATTATATTCGCCATATTCACTCCAAGTTAGAATTAACCACCAGAATATGACTAAATTACTGGTAAATATGGTTTTAAAGCCTACTGAAACCAGCCAATTAATGAAGAATTAACAGATAAACAAAAAACACTTTACTCACCACCATCACTCTGTGTAAGCTCCGTCCTTCTAACAAAGCCCAGGAAGCCTGTTCGTGCATAGGAAGTTTGTGTGTCGCCCGTGGCAAGGTGGGCATCAAAGTGGTCAGGGTGCAGGGAGTCGTCACCGTAGATAGTGAAGTACCCGTCCGCATTGTGGGGACTGCTTACCCAGATCTGGGAAAAAAAATAATATGGAAATAGGTTTTTTTATTTATTTACATGGGGTTTTACATCATGTCAACATTGTTTCTGTTATGATGCGACACCTGATTCTTAATGATGGAGGAAGACTTCATACTCAACTGCCCATAAGGGCTGGTTAAGCCGGGTAGAACCATCCGCACTCCGTAAGTCAATCATGAAAATCCAAATGCCATTATCATGACTTAAACCAACATGGAGTGTGGCTGAAATCAGTTAACTGCTTCTTTTTAAGATTCATTTGCATTTAATAGCTTCCACCATTACATTTCTATATTTGTTATTTTGTTAATATGGATTTAACATCCATTGAACAATTTTCAGTTATGCTACAGCTTTCCTTCATTCACTGGTCATGGCTATGGCTCTGAAATGACTTCTTATTTGTTTCTAAAGATTTCTACAGCAGATGCGCCAAAATGAAGCATAACCTAGTATGGTTTAAATAAGAATTGAAGACAAGTACTTACTTCTCCCAGATGAGAGTCCGCACACTGCCCTTTTGTTTCTGGATTGGCAATAGCCACTTTGACTCCTGGTAACAACTGAAAGATAACATACACATTTGTTAAGACAAATAAATTGGCTATATGTTTTAGGTATATTTGTCATGTGAACACCTTCTTTAGCCACAGCATCAACTTTCAGCTATGAAGTTCTACAGTCAATAAATGGAGAAACATATTTAAGTAGTTGTGATTCAGTCAAAAATATTGTTCTCTGCTTTTGAGTGCAAATAGATGAATGAATGGCGTCTTAAGGCACATTAACAGCGTTGGTCATTTAGCGCACATCATGCTGATTTGGATGATTTGAGTAAAAAAACATTATTTGGGCCGCGTCACGCAAAAAGGGGCACTCGGACATGTAAAAAAAAAAGCGCTGACTCAGCTCTATCTTAGCGCTATTATTCCAGCATCTAGTCACGAAAGTTATCATTTGTATTTATTTAAAGGTATAAGGGGATGTCCTCTTAAATGGCAAACAGTGTAGCCCCAGACCAGCAGCCACGTCAGTCCGAGTGCCCCTTTTCGCGTGACGTGGCCCATTTATTAGAATATCTTATCATATCAGGGCCATCTATCTGCTCTTTCTATACTCCCTACACTTCTTTCATCAGTAAAGCGCATTTTCCTTTCTTAACCAATGACTTCTTCTCTACATGGGTACCATCATGTCACTATCACTACCACTATTGACGTATGTCTGTCACACAGTATCAGCCAAGTCAGGGTTTCAAAGTCAGGTCGCCTGTATTCCAAGTCACAGCTTTCCTGGGATACATCAGTTCAAGGCAAGGGCTCTGAAGTGCCTTGCAATAAGACACTACACTGTACCCATTAACAAGCATAGCTGCTGGGACTCTAACCTGAGAACCTTAAGTTACAAGTCCACCATCTTAACCACAAAGTCATGCAGGACACCTATCTGTATAATCACTTAACAATGAAAAAAAATAAAAAAAAAAAAAAAATAAAAAAGTATCCTATGTTCGCCATTTTTTGTGAAATCCTTGGTATTTGATGTGCCCTTCATGATTTTTCAACATTATTGGATGTACAATACATGTTTTTATATTTCTATTACTATGTTGTTGTCATGTAATGTTATATCATTATATCAAATAAATCTATGCCTTAGAATTAAAAATTGGCCATACCTTTCCTGACTCCATCAAACACAGACTGTGAGGGCTGCCCTTCTCCACCAGTGTTACCCGATCGTTACGAAGCGCCCGTAAATCTACATATACTGATGTGGGCTCTGGACATGCCGCACCCTAGAATAAGATATGAGGAACATTATTAAAATGTTTGTAGGAGAAACAAATAAAAGGTTGTAAATCTAATTCCCTGTATCTCTAAATGTAAAAGGAAAATTTCATTTCATTGCCAGGAATTTTTAATCAAATGTGCGTGCTTTTTTTTCCTACATTACAGTACTTTAGAAATTTGCGATTGAATGAATAGGGTTTTAAGATCAACAGCTGGGGTCATTCAACATATTCAATTAGACAGTCAGGAGAAACATGAATGCACCAAAATTTGAACCCACACAAAGGCCTTACATTTTTAAGTTCTGTATCTTGACCACTAGGAAAGCCTTACATAATTAATACTCAAGGATAACAAACATGCAAACAGAATCAAATGTAAGGAAATGAGCTTACCGGAAATGATATGCCAATGTTTACCCTGCATCCAAAACTTGTACTGACCGCCCTGTATGAGAGCCCCAAATCTCCAAACAACTTTGTGAAAGACGTAGTGAGCTGTATTCTAGGTCGCTCCTCCGCTATTACACAGCATATACGAACACAGGACAGGTTCAACCCTTTAGCCTGTAATAATAAACATGAGGTCGGTCCATCAATAACAATACCTATTTCAGTCAAAAACATAGAATAAACTCAATAATAACATGTGAATGCATACACTCCAGATGGATAGATTGCTTGTAAAACAGATTTTCTCCTTTCTTTTAACAATATCAATCCTATTTCAAACAGAAAATGTTCTTTACTCGGTCTATGTAAGTACTCATATACATCACAACGTTTCAAGTAGTTAAATGAATGAGTGAATGATGTTTTAAGGCGCATCCACAGCTAAGGTTATTTTTGCGGATTTTGATGATGTGGATAAATGTATAAAGTAGTTAGTCATATGTTTTGATAAAAGGCTTTAGCAACTATTCTTATCATGAATTAAGTGTGATCTACATAACAGAATGGTAATCAATAACAATATTTGGTATTCTAGGAAAGACTATCTTGTTTGTGTACAGGTTTGGATATCTAGATAAGATACTTATTCAATACGTCAATATCGTGTACCTTTTCAAGCTTCAACTCCAATATCCTACAAGTGTCATTAAAGTACAAAGTATCATTAAAGTACAAAGTATCATTAAAGTACAAAGTATCATTAAAGTACAAAGAATCATTAAAGTACAAAGTATCATTCAATGTACAAAGTATCATTAAAGTACAAAGTATCATTAAAGTACAAAGTATCATTAAAGTGCAAAGAATCATTAAAGTACAAAGTATCATTAAAGAACAAAGTATCATTAAAGTACAAAGTATCATTACCTTCAAGGCTGCTGTTGATGTCCCTAAACCGCGAGTACACAAGTCCATTACTCCATAGGAACAGAATGTGTCTCGTACTGAAACACAAATAATCAAGTCATCAAGTATTGATATCAGTTAAACATGAATTTAGTGTAGAAACCAAGAGCTTGTTTAAATTGATCCTACTTGCTTTGAAGTGTTCCTCATAGTTTCCTGTATGTTTGTATTGGTTTTAAAATCAAATAAAAACAATTTGTGATATTGGGTGCTGCCTGGTACATGTATATGAAAGAAATAGAAGGACCTGAAAGTAGGATATGTGGCGAATCTAGTGACTGGTTAGAAGCATAGATAGACAGACCATCATCATAAATAACATCCCTTGAAAGATTCACAGTTTCTGTTAGTATGCCTTTGAATCAACATACTTTCTTTCATCAAAAAGTCAGTCAACTATAAAAGAGATAATTATGACAAATAGATAAACCTGCAATCTGCCTGAGTAACTGATCAAGGATCTAGGTAAAAAGATTGGTAAAGACAATGACCAGAAATCCTTTTGAAATTTAAGTCCCCTACCCTCTTTCATCAAGATTTTGAACTTAATAAAAAATATAAATAATCACACTCAATTGTCCCTACCTTTGTACATACTGACCGCAGAGAGCCAGGCAGCAGGATTAGCCTCAACTTCAGATGGGGGAACCAGTATGGTATGGTGACCCGAATATATACTAGAAAAGGAAAATAACAGAACATGTTGGGATACAAGCTAATACTTGGAATCAAATTTCATAAGGTGTCTCCGAAAAAACATGTTCACGGAAAGCAACTGTGAAGAACATAGGTCAAAGAGATTTCATGAGGATGGTTAAAGTTTGTTGCCAATTGCACCCTCAGACCAGCAGGGCGTAAATGATGTGACTGATTATTTAATTAAGTTGCATTACAAAAATATTTCAAAATATATTTTTAACTAGACATATGAAAATGGATCAAAACATGCACTGATAACAGAAGATTAATGCTAAATACAAATGTCTTTGATACAAAAATTGGCATAAGGTCTCAAAATACATACTGAAAATACACATTGAAAATCAGACCAACTTAATCAACATAAAATGACATCAAGGGTTCAATGCATCATTATAGTAAGTCATTAATGTAAAGCACTTACTTTTGTCTTGGATCGAAATCTTCATGGGGTCCTTAACCAAAGATTCAATATAAAAAAAATTGTCATTCTTTAACATCAGAATACTGTTAGGTCTTACCTGGCCATAGACCAAAGTGCGAACCCCAGTCCACTATAAGGATCTAAACACAGACATGCCTCTCTCGAAGGATAGAATTCACACTGTAATTTGATAGTTCTACACAGGGCTGTGGCCGAGGCATGGGACATCTGTAATAAAAAATATATTATTATATTTGTCTTTACTTTAAAGTTCTTAAGATAAAAGCTTCCTATCAAATTAAATTTGTTTAGTTTGTTTGTTTATATGGGGTTTAAAGCAATTGCATATTTTTCGTTATCTTCCAGCTTTCTGTATTCACCAGGTTAATTTCATTTTACATCATGTCAACATTATGTCAATTATGTTGCGATGCCCAACCATTCATGATGGGGAAAGACCCATACTCAACAGCCCATAACGGCTGCTTAAGCTGGGTAGAAGAAGCATTGGCATTCCGTAAGTCAGTCAGGAGACTACTTTCATGAAAATCCAAATGCCGTCACCAGGATTTGAACCCAAGAGGAGAAGGACCACATGATTTCAAGTTATGTACTCTAACCACAAGGCAACCCAGCCCCCCTCCCATTCTAACTCACCTTGACGCCCGCCAGCATGCCCGTAGTAGAAACACTAAAGTCTAGATAACAGATCATCTCTGGTGTTGGTGCCTTGTAAATGGCAGCCAGTCTTTTCTTGGATAAGTCATCTGAATCAAGGATGGTGGGCCATGCACGATGCTCAACAACAAGGGTTGCCTCCTGAAAGAGAAAAATGATACTGTAATCATTATCATTTACCTTGTTATTTTATATCAAAGGTTCAAAGCAATTTTGGTTACATGTGGTTTATAATGCCGTGTCTGCACAATTTCTGTTGTTTTACGGCTTACCTGGATTTCACCAGTACTAGGCAGGGCTCTGTAGGTTAGTGCAATACTAGTGGAAGTCCTGCATGTTTGTGAACTACTTACCATAGTATTTCATTTAACTTTTGATATACACTTTTGAAGCCATCTAGTGCAAGAAAGATTAACAAACACTATGAAAAAACAATAAATTCTTCAATTAACCAGTTTTTACTTTTGTCACAATGGTTCCTACCCAGTGGCTCAATTAAACCGACATTTTTCATAATTTCTTACTGATGTGTGCAGTTGTTTAAATTTGGACAGGTCACATTTCCCATATCTGAGAATATGCCATCCCCTTCCCTAACATTGGCTCGCTATGAGCAATTTCTTCTTTTAATCAATTGTTTCTTTAATTACACTAAAAAAAACATACCTTTGATTTGAGGAGTTTCACAGTGGCAGCATTGGTTAGGATAGCCGAAGACTTGGAGACTTCGACAATCATTTTAACTGTGGGTAGAGTGGTGGATACGTTCTGTGGGTGGGGCGGTCGGATAACTACTGGTACGCAACCTGCCATCAAATATATATATCTAGTTTATCAGAGACGTTATCAACATGAATTATTTACTATAATTTTCATTGAACCCCCAACTTATAATAAAATTGGTGTCGCAAATAATTAAACAAAAGCGTACAGACTTTCTTATGAGCAGATTTTTACCTGTAAACAGCTATTAACCCCATACTTGTGGAGGACAGAGGTAGAAAATCAGCCTTAGGACACGAGTCTTGTGGGTTTGAATCTCTTGTGTAGCAGGATCCACCTTGCAATTTTTTATTAATCCACAATCAGTGTAAGTACTGGCCATGTATCCAGAAAGGATAATCTAGAGTGATTAATCTAAGTGGTGAGAACTTGTTTCACAATCAATGTACTGGTTATGTATCCAGGAAGCAGAATCGAGAGTGATTAATCTAAGTTGTAAGAAGTTCTTTCACAAGCAATGTTAAATCAATATGTTTAAACTAACCCCCATACTTACCGACATAAAGACATCCAAAGAAGGCTGCGATGAGTTCAATGCCTGGCGGATAGAGTAGCGCCACGTGATCCCCGGAATTGAGACGTCCTTTCTCCATGAGCATACAGCCGATTCTCTCGGCTCGCTTATGGAGCTGTGAACAGGTTATGGTTAAGGTGACTTGCACCTGAAAGAAAAAGAAAATGTATTAACAAAATGTCATGATTTGTTTCTCAATGTTCTTTCCGAAGTATAAAAAGTTGATAAGATTTGTAGAATAATTATAGCAAATTTCTTTAGCATTTTCAAAGACCACTTATCCATGTCATCAAAATGAAACGAAATTGAAGCTCTTATCCTATTTTTACCTCATTGTTTTAACACACACACCCATCTTATAAAGAGAGACTTTGCATCTAACAAACAATCTCTTCAATGGTTCAAATAAGAAATATATGTTTTTCATACTTAAATATATGAAAAACTTCAATTTTTAATTGGTGCAAATTAATTATAAATAGAAATGAAAAGATATTAATATATTGCTTCATTCGAAAAACTTCTTTCAATCAAATCATTATGTATGACTATGAAAAATACTTACTTAAATAAGAATTGAACCTTTTCATACTTTGAAAAATTTGCCAACAGATAATATACTAAATGGCAAATTAGGGTTGGTAAGAAATACAGTAAAAGAGTGTATCATAAACTTACTTTAGAATTGAGCAGTGTAAATAGATTGTGGTCTGGCGTGGTTTGAGATCTGTAGCGTAAAATCTCTGTTAAAAACTGGTGCTGAAAAACAGACGTCATGGATTATCAACGGCATTACACTTACATCATTGAAAGAATTGAAAATATTAATATGAAAATATTACTAATAAAAAAATTCAATATTTAACCTTAATATCAAAACCTCATCTATCACAAACAACATAAACAATACTTCAGAACATCATCTGACAATTATGAGTTAATTATCAAACATATATAAAGATAATTACACTGTATATAACATTTAAGGAAAGGTAGAAAGTGCCCATATCAACATGGAAATGAATCTCTAAGGCTATAGGTCCAACAGTCTATGGCCGAGATTAAAAAATGTAATCAGGTGAGATAGGCTAAATGCAATGGTAGGCAACTCTGATCAGAACCCCTTAACTCAGGTATGGTATAGGTCCTACTCAGTATATGGCCGAGTTCAAGAAATGTAAACAGGTGATACGGGCTAAATGCAACAGTAGGTAACTCTGATCAGAACCCATTTTCTCAGGTATGGTATCAATTGAAACATAAACATTGCACATTATCGCAATGGACCTATGCATGCTTGAGTAATGGCTAAAATAAAATAGAAATCCTAAACAAACAAATGAAAAATACCAACCTTCCTCGTTCCATCCCCCTCTTCCTCAGCCATGCTCAGTTCCCTCCCTTGGGCCCAAGCAAGTCTGGCTCCCTGTACAATGTTACCGACATGAACAGCAGACGGGGTCACGTCTCTGTCTGGTCGGTGTTCCCGTGGTTTTGGGAGGTTTGTCACACAAGTATGTGGGCACATCAGGACGTTGGCAGGGTGCAAAGAACCTTCGAGGAATTTCTTTCTTGTTTCATGAAGATGGATTCCTCCCAATGGTGTCTAGAAAAGAAGGATTCAAATTGTTTTCAACCTATTGCTTTGGACATATCATTTTGTCATTTTGTTTATTAGTTTTAAAGTCCTTTGCTGTTAACTTCAAAATAGGAAAGGAAAATCTTTCAAAGAGTCATGTACATTTGCATGTTTAACAAATAGTTTTTCAGAGTATACAGTCGAGCCTTGTTTATCCAAACACCTTCGTTCCCAGGAGTAATGTTCATATTAACGAATAAAACAGAATAAACAATCGACTAGTTTCAAGTGAAATGTTTACCTATACACTGTTTTTCATAATAATTACTATGAAGTAAAAAAACCGTCTTAGTTGAAAATGATTGCCAGACATTGTCTCCTGTTCTCTGTCTATGTAACGAGTTAACACCTTTTACAAACTCGACTTTCTGCATGAGACAATAATTACAATTAGGTTAGACCAGTAAACTGACTAAATGACCGATTTACAAACAATCAACACCTTTCATTACACTACACTTGGTGACATTTTATGATCAAGCATACATGCGAATTTGCCAAAGGTGTGAATGTTGGATTACCGTATCGTCAATTAACGTATGTAACCGCAAAAAAACCCAATCATTTTGCTGGTTTCCGGATTAGTTGTGCACATATACTATTAGAAGTGAGGCTTGGTTCCTGACTTTTATTGTCCGGAGATGGAACGCGGATTTTCCGGATTAAACAGTGGAATTAATGAAGGTAAGGACCGTCCCCTACAAATTCTGTTCAGATGGCAAATAATACGGATTAACGATGTTCAGACTATTAAGGCTCGACTGTATACCATTGTGAATAAAATAGTATTGCTTATTTCCACTCTTTTTTGTCACCTTTCCACGTTTGAATAAATATATAGGCAAAGTCATACTTAATTTATCTTCTTAATTTGTTTGCTTGGTATCAATTTTCTCTTGATGTTACTAAAAATGTCACTTATTGAATGATTTCATTTCTTATAAAGTATGGAAAATCTAAAATAAAGTACAACTTGACATCATATAGCTTGAAAGGTATTTGTATTCATTGAAATAGAATAAGAGCACACAATAAGCAGCACACAGAATCATTTTGGTTCTTGTCTTGGAAGCATTGCTCACAATTTCTTATAGAGATGATGGAATACAATTTCTTATAGAGATGATGGAATCATATACACAGGCAGAGAAAGACAATGAGTGTTTGATCGGATAGCAAGTTGTATCATTATGCATATTTTGGATATGGTTGTGAGAAATAGAACAGAAATTTCATTGTGAATTGATTTAGAAGCTGTTAACTAAAATGAAAAGTGAGGAATGGAGACAAAGAAAAATATTTCGTAAAATTTCTTTTTTCCAACAGCATTACCTTATATTTCAAGGTTGACTCTGAGGGATAATTTTACAAACATGAATTCGATCCTTTATTAAATTAATTTCAGCTTTTTGAAAGAGAATGATGATGATAATTAGAAATTCATTCCCCAGCTAAAGGAGTTCTTGAAAAGAAGAAATGAAAGATATTTGCTTGATGAGAGAATAAAGAACACAGCTTTAGAAGATAACTGTTCAGATGAGTATTATTTTACAAGAGAACTCAATGCAAAGGGCAGTGAAATGTATTCATTAGATTTACAGCATCCCATGTCATCAGGACAATTTAGACTTACATTTTGGGAAGTGTCCTAAAACAGTTAAAACACAAATGACATTTACTAACATCACATAGCAAATATATAATTAATTAACACCGGAATTCAGTGAGCAAATACACTCACACCAAGTAGAGGTAGATTATAGCTCAAGTGATCTTTAAATGAATGAATGAATCAATGAATCAATGAATGAATGAATGAATGAACGGTATTTTAAGGCTTATCAACAGCTAAGGTCATTTAGCATGCATTATGATGATGTGGATAAACATTTATTGAATTATATACAGGCTGAATTTTATTTTGTTTAAGAAAAATTCATAAAAATTTGTAATGATTGAAGGGAAGTAAATATATAATATGTAATGAGTAAATGATAGTAAATAAATAATTTGTGAATTGTACATTTGTAGGGCAAGACTTTATCAAACATTGTAATAAAAAAAGAAATTGCATCGAACAAGCAGCCCCTCCTTTCTAACAATGATTTCCCCTTAAATAGGAAATGCAAATGTCACATGTCATCATTTCAAATGATAAAATGTTGATACCTTTTCCTTGAAAGGAATTTTATAAATTTGATTAAGAATGTCAATACAGTCAAACTTGTGTTAAGAGGCCAGCCTATGGGACAGAGTAAATTGGCTGTTTAAGACAGGTTGGCTGCTTAACACAAATTGATGTACACTATAAATCTAACAATGGGACTTTCTGTAGTGGTTGTTTAAGGCAGGTTAGCTGCTTAAAAGGGTATTTGCTTAACACTAGTTAGACTGTACTAGTCACAAATTGTCCTATCAGAGGTTTGATCTATTTATATGGGTTTTAAATAGAATCAACATTATTCAGGTTATGTTGTAATACCCTTCTCATAATGATGGAGGACAACCGCAAAAATAACTGCCCATAAGCTGGTCAAGCTAGTTAAGACTCATCGGTATACTGTAAGACAGTCAGGAGACTGCTTCTCATGAAATCCAAATGCCTTCACCAGGATTTAAACCCACACTAGAACAGGGGAATGCGATTTCAAGTTGTGTACTCTAACCACTAGGCCATGGAGATCCTATAAGGGAAACGATTATGGTAAACTGCAATATCAATATCATAGTTACCTTTGGTAGATAATTGGGTGGGACAAAAGCCAGACAGTAGATGCCCACTTGATGTATACTGTTGACAGAATATCGATCAATATATCCATAAATAATTATATAAATTATGATGTTATAAATACCTTTGGTAGATAATTGGGTGGGACTAAAGCCAGACAGTAGACGCCCACTTGGTGTATACTATCCACAGCTTGTAACACCCGCGACATCCACTGAAAACTCTCCTCCTCCGGGCAGTCAGGTCGCTGTTCCGCAATTATCACAATACGTTCATCTTTTAATACTTCGATGGAAAACACGGCGATTCTGAAATACCAACAATATTTTAATTAACTTGCTAATTAGCACTGAATATATCATTCCAATGTTATTAGAAGGCACACCATGTTGCTTTCATGAATGTTGTGTGAAAATCTTGTGTTTTCAACGGAAAGAAATAGCAATTCTGCAATACAAATAGGGTTCAGTTAACTTATTATATAACATGGAATAAATCATTTCAATTTAAGAAAGCACACCGTGTTTATTGTATAGATGGATGCTGTTGAAAATCATGATTTCAATGGAAAGAATAACCATTCTGAATACAATAAGAAGTTCATCAATTCACCCCATAACATAAGAAGGAATATTTTATTATTAAGTGAGACTCGTAAAATTAAAAAATCTTATCAATCCTATATAATTGCAAAGCAAATTCTTAAAATTCTCAAAATTTGCTTCCTAGATACACAACAAGTGCCTGTGCAGAATGTAAATCAATAAAAAGTTACAAAATGGTCTCCCTTTTTTCTTAACAGGATTCAAACCTGGAACCTGTATGTCCCAAGTTCATTACTGTATCCCTTTACAACTGTTCTCCTGGGTACCGTTTCACTAAACAACTTAAGGAAAATATTTTCGTATGTCAAAACTGATAAACATGGATAGTATCTTCAATGAAATTACAATATTGAAATGTGACACATCATTGGAAGCGTCTCAGAGAGACGATTCCAATGATATGTTACTTTGCAATATTGCTTTGCCCAATATCGGAATAAGAGGAATTGTTGTTTTAGACTTAAGCGTAAACTGTTTAGTAAAACTGTACCCTGAAGAATAAGAAACTATAATCCTACCTGCCCCTGTAGATGAATTTCATTGGCTCGACTGCGAGAACAGTGGCTATGATATCATCTGTGTTGTGTCGTCTGTTTGAGATCTGCATTAACCCTTCCTTACTGCCGCATACAAACACCAGGCCTCCCTAGAAAGGAATCATGAAACGTTTTGTTAAATACTTGGTGTAGACTAATTCATTCAATAGAGTAACATAACCAACAATGCACTGAGCAAAAGGAGGGGGATTAAAATGATTTTTTTTTTTATTGTGTTCTTCTCCCTTTGAATATCTAATTTTGAAAATGTTGTTAATCATACATTAATGTCAATTCCTTCAATTCTATATGAATCTTAATGAACCAATCCCTCCAGAACAACAACAGACCACAAATAAATAATACATAAACACACTTTTTAAAGTATTGGTAAGAATCAATTGTACTTTAAGGAAAAACAATGCATTGTGATCAATTGATATTTTCGGTCACAGAGATCTTAAAAGATATCTGTAGCAGCATATGCAACACATTTGGTATTATGGAGACAGGAGTAGAAAAATGATTTTATCCGTGTCAGAAAAAAAAAAAAAAAAAAAAAAAAGGACCAGAAATCATTTAACTCAAATAACTTACTGGCCCAAGGAATCCTAGGAGGCCTGTTCTTACATATATCTTCTCCCCCGCGGGTCTGCCATCACTATGTAATGGTTGGACCTGTAAAAAAGGTAGTAAATGTAACTATAACATCTGTTTGTATCAAACTACATAATCCGAGGTTCAGTTATATGGCACATTCCCCTGGATAACTCCTTCATTACTTCTTTCCAGCTTTGTTTTTTACAGCCATGCCAACATCTTTTTTAAGTAATGTTATGGTTTTCCTGTATTCACCAGTACTAGACAAGGCTCCTAAGTGTCTTGCCAGAGGACACTCCCATGAATCCAGTGGAACTCGAATGCGAGTTCCCCAAATTATAACACGCTGTCCTTTTGAAGCCACAATTGCTTTTCCAAGTGGACATAATTAATCAGTGGTGAGCCATGTTGACAGATGAACATGTTGCAATTATTCAATTAATGACTAGATTAACTGGCTGATTACCTGGAATGTAGCAGCTGTAATTCCCTGCAGTCCCCAGTAACTGGTACCAGTATAACCAGCGCATACACACAGCTCTCCAACTTCATCCGTCTTACAGAGGTAGGGCATTCCTTCAATCTTAACAACGATCATCACAGCTGAAATAAACATACAGTTACAGTAAAAGAACAATAAATTAGCATAAAATCAGAAAAATGTCGAAGTAAAAATCAATGGAAAATACCAAGATAAATATGATTTAAAAGAGTGTGCCTTCAAGTCTAAAAAGCATCATCACAGCTGGAACATATAGCAAAATAGAAATTAAGCAAAAAAAAAAACCACTTGGCTCTGTAGCTTTTTTAGTTAATCAATATTACTTTCAATCTAGACAAAACTTCCTAGTAATGCAAAGTGTATTCTTGGCAGCCTAGTGCATGGTGAAGACCAACAGAGTGAAATTATACTGAAGTAACAATTTCTTTTTTATAAAAGCCTAATTAAACAAACAAATATGACCAAATGACTAATTAACTGAATCAATAAACTCACCTCCTGGCATGACCTGTCCACAGTCTTGTAAAGTTAGAGACGTCAGACTGTTCTCGCTGTCTACCCGAACCACGCCGTAACTCAGACCCTGCATAGACAGTATACCTCGCCCTGTGGCACTGCTACTGGAGCGACCTGGCCTGAAATAGGGAATGGATGCTATCAAATTTATCTGGTTTTACATCAGATTAACATTATTTCAGTTTTGTTGCGATGACAAGACTCTTCAAGATGGAGGAAGGCCCCATACTCAACTGCCCATAAGGGCTGGTTAAGCCGGGTAGAACCACCGGCATTCTATAAGTTATTCAGGAGACTACAGGTCACGAAAACGCAAATGCTGTTGCCAGAATTTGAAACCATGTGGAGAAGGGCCATGTGATTTCAAGTACTGTTTGACATTTGTGACGAGTCTAAAGTCCAAATTCAAAAGCAACAGTAAAATTTGTGGCACTACTACAACTTGGATCAAAGTAACTCCAAATGTCCCTAACCATTCATTGTGGATACGTATTAATGAGACGACTTAAAATGAGAATCTAAATCATAAAATTTGTGAAGGAGTTGTCATGTTTTTTATGGTCAAAATAGAAGCCACTTAACTTCACCCCTCAGAAGGAAACTAAGAATCCCTCTCGGCTGGATGTGGGTACTCATACCAAGACAAAATCCTGTAACGTCCAATATGAGTATTTTTGTTATCAAAAGGCGAACCATACTACCTCTATTCATAACTCATTCTTACCTCCTGACAGAAACTGTGAGTGCCTCTGATGAACTGGCACATGGACAAATAGCTTCTGATTTCAATCCTTTCGCCTGGAAGGCATTGAGGAATGCATCACATGATGTAAGTGACCCTGAAAAAAGAAGAAATTTCAAGAATTTAGCTTAATTTGATAACCTATACCGGGTCCAACAATCAAGTACTTGGTTAATTGGTTACTTGTTGCTATCCCTAGCGTCAACCAAATATCATAATGTATATGTATATTTTATTTTTACTTTTTTTAATATTTGTTAGTTTTTACAATCATATTAGAGCTTTCCTAGTATCACCATACTATGCCAAGGCTATGAAGTGTCTAATCAAATGATACTCCCTCGAAATTAGAAGTTAACCACTGAGTTCTGGAAAAAATGCCATCTTTACCACACAAAACCCTAAAACAACCTTACCAAAGACTTTCAATGTAAAAAAAAAGTTTTCTTACATGGATTGGCTCCATCAGCCACCATTAGAAGTCTGAGCGAGTTGAAGTTGACGTCCTTGTGGTCTTTCTGTGCTAGAAGTCCCCAGTGCATGTCCCGGGACTTCACAATCGCTATAGAAGCTGAAAAAATGCAAATAAAGAGACATGAAAATAAATCTCTTTTAATAATAGCTTTAACCATTCAACCATAAACTTATTTGTGATTGTAAGTGTTTTCTGAGAGAAATATGTCAGAAAAATAGTTGAATACAGTTCAACAAAACCATGGATAACAAAGATTTTCTTAGGGAAAATGGATTTTTTTTTCACGATGGTTTTAAAATTCACCTTGAACCTTTGCAACAGAGTAGGGTATTATGGAGTAAGGGGCTATTATGCGAAATAAATAAGATTAGATATGACAAAGATATATGGAAAAAATGATATCAAACTAAGTATATTTTCTACTCCGAAAATGCTGAAGGGAAAGTAAAATCCTGCCAAAGCAAAAGACTGATAACTGATAATCATTATTATAAGATTGTTCTGTAGAAATGCATCAATAACAACTCATGCATTTAAAGATAATCTCTCAAGTGTTACAAATATCAGATTTTTTACTATTGCAAAGAAGAGCTTTATATATGAATGATATAAACATGTTCTGTCCATTGGGGGAAAAAAGACATCACTCTACTTGTAAACTCAACTCTGACATGTTTAGTTGAAATCAACACCTGTATTTTTGCAAGAAAACCATAATCAAGCTAAGTATGAAAATATAGGTAGAAAGTATTGCCTTTATCTATTTAGGAGTTTCCCAAAGCGTATAGAAATTATTACAAAAATATCTCGGATAAAAGCATTAACCGTTAGAATGCAGGGTAATTTGCTAAAAATAGATTTTTGTGTTGTCTGCTTTCCAAAACCTATAATATCTGCTTAAGTTTTCGGAGAAAAGATACTCAGAGTAGCAAACAGGTTAGATCACAGGCTGGCTGCCAATTTACTAGGCGGTTTGCCTGGATCTAACCTGTCTGCATAAGCATGAAGTCGATTCCAGTACTACAAGAATTAACTCTTTCTAACACTTAATAAACTGATAATATTCAGTTTTTAGTATGTTAAGTAAGGGCTAAACTCACCTTTATATTTTGTGATCATTTTCATCCATGAGGCTGGATCGACTTTCATTAAGGAATACGGAACAAATATAACATGCATACCATTAAATACACTCTGAAAGTAAAAATATACATGAAATAAGAAGAGCTAATTACAAAATGAGGTTTTATTTATAAATGGAACTTTCTATGATAATAATATGCAAAGCAGTTTTGTGGTTAGATTTAGATGCATTATCTTAGCATCTTGAATAAAGTTAATGTCATATCTGTTTACATAAAGCGAACTCTCAACAAAATTACTGCACATTTCATACCACATTGCATCATCAAATAAGTTATTTTCAATCAAATATGATTAGCACATTATCATAAAATATCCAGTTTTGGTAACTGAAATTTTGCAATTTGGCTCATGTTACATTTTCATAAACAATCATCAAGTCCTATATTATAGATACTCATAGAGTTCTCTAAATGTGACATTTCACATGAGTATGCATCAAGTTTGGACTGATGGTAGAAGTTAATAGCTTGGATGCCCCTCTTGTTTTACAGTTATAACTTATATCAAATATACAGTATTAGATATACTTACACATAATATACCATGCCAGAGCCCGACATCACGTTTAAAATCTAACACGCATACCATCACCTCACCTGTAAATGTAGAATTATAGAACATCTTAAAGTATGATCATGAACAATAGATAAACATGAATAATTTTTACCTATTCCCTCTAACGATATCATCAGACTTGTTCATGTACCATTCAACGAATGCTGATTACTTCAAAGAAAAAAAACACATTGTCTTTGAGAAACATAGTTAAAACCATTATGGCAATTAAGGAAATTGTTCATTTTGCATACATTTATTGAGACTAATCTTGAGTTTTGTGATTAACCAATCAAATATCAAAGTGGCTCAATATAAAGAAGTGTGTTACAAGAGATTTCCATCTTTTCTTTACGAGGATGGTACATTACAGCAACAGTATTTCCGTAGGTTGAGATGCCCAGCTCGTAATGATGCAGAAAGACCCTTTATATTTGACTGTCAATAAGGGTTGGTCAAGCAGAGAACAATCAGCATTCCTTTTGGTCAAGCCAAGTAGAACCATTTGTATTCCTTAAATTAAATTATGGGTAGAGGGGCAGTGTGTTTTAAAATTCTTTACACTAAATCCTAGATCATGAAGGCGCCAAGAGATCTCCATATAACCTCATTACTTAATATGAAATCAGAGGCCCCTCTCTGAAAATGTTCAAATTCCAGTCCTGGAAGTATGACATAGCCATTATGCACTTTATCTTTATTTATGCCTCCATTAATAATGAGCTGGGTATTGAGACGAAACTAAAATTGGGCTAAAGCAACATAATAATTCAACAAAACGAATCCAAGTGACCAGGTCTGTCCACCTACCTTCAGTATAGTTACAGGCTACAGTTAATGTTCTACAGTGATTTAAAACTCCACTCCTTGTTACTGTTACACCTACTGTGCTCCCATCTTTCGAAGTTTGAGACTGAAAGTAGTTAAAGTACAGTTTTATATACCTCAATATCATAGAGCAAGGGAAATTTTTCTAAGTACAGGTTCTGGTAAAACCTTTGAACCTATAAAGGAAACAGCAGACCAATATATTTGCAAATGCCAAATATTTGGACTGCATCTTTCAATAGAAATGTGTTTGCAAGAATTTATGTTGCTTAGAAAATCAGGTGGATTTCTTGCATTAGCTCTGAATGCTCTGAAGACCAAAGTTGTTAATATGTCATCAGAAAAGCATACTTCTCTACCAAATGTTTGTTTGTATGGGGTTTAACGCCTTCTCAACAGTATTTTAGTTATTTTACCAGTCATAAGCAGGGCTCTATAGGGTCTTGCACAGGGCAACTCCTACTATAATTCCCAGACATGGGACCCCCATGTTAATACCATTTCCAACATTTATTTGAATGTAAAATGATATAAAAGTCTTTCACCACAGAACAATTTGGAAAGTAGTCATTGAATTGGGTGTGGTACTGCAAACTTGATGGAGAACACTAAAGGAATAATGCAAGCTGATTGTATTGCGCCATTCCATCAAATGGAAATTTGTAACTCGTCAACAGTACAAGATTAAACAGCACTTAAATCTTTTTTCATAATAATAAATATTCTTGAACATGAATTAGAAATGTGATAAAAACAAATGTGGTAAATAAACATATGATAACTATCAATATATCAAATAAGTGACACTGGATAAGAGATATTGCATACTGTAAGCAAAGCACACAAGTTTGTCGCACATTTACAAACAGCTACAAAAGCAAGGAAATAGGATGAAATATGTGATTTTTACATGGAAACAAATAGTGACTTTGAAAGACAATGCCTCGATTTTGTTGTAATCACAAGGTGATGATCTATATAGATTGTAAGTGGATCTATTCAAAGAAACTTTAAATTATTATGAAAGGAGTTTTTTGTCTTTTTTACAATGACACTTCTAGGGCTCAAACAAGAGGTGTCCTGTGACAGCCACACTCAACTGTTTTAAAGTATATCACAAATAATCTAAGGTTACCACAAATAATTATCTAAGAAAAGAAACAGGCAAATTTGAATTTTGTCCATGGAATTTGGAAATAAGTCCACAGAATTTGGTAATTAGTCCCCACAATGTGGTAATAAGTCCAGGGAATTTGGTAATAAGTCCCCACAATGTGGTAATAAGTCCAGGGAATTTGGTAATTAGTCCCCACAATGTGGTAATAAGTCCATGGAATTTGGTAACAAATCCACAAAATTTGGTAATACAATTCATGGATTTTGGAAATAAGTCGAATTGATAAGCTTTGTTTTATATGTTGTCTTGGTAGAAATACTGTCATATTTGTGATGTCTAGCTGAATATTGAGAGTAAGAGGTTGAACTGTGAAAGGGCTAATCAAATGGAATGAGAATGAGTGTTCTGTAACTAACCAGAATTATTCCCTCAGTTCAAATACAGTGATATATTTCAATAACCTTGCAAAAGGGAGCTAACCTCGTTAAAACTTCTTTTTTTATTAATTTGCAACATGTTTTGAAGTGAAAAGATATTCTGGTTATCACAAGACTAAATAAATGCATTGAAAGATGAGAGTAATAAAATGAGAACCCTTCACTCCTTTGAGGACACCTTTGATACACATTATCATATCTTAAATTTTGAACCAGTCAGTAAATGCCAAATGTTTTTCTTCACTTGACCGTATAATGATTACATGACAAATTACAGCAAAAATAGCTTGTCCATTAAAGCTTTTGGACAAGCTGAGCAATACAGGCAACTGATTCTGCCACCCCTGAATAATGTCAATTTCAATTTCTCTAACAACATAGAGAATAAAAATGTCAATTTCAAGTTCTCTAATAACAAAGAGAACAAATAATATCAATTTCAAGTCTTCCAACAACAAAGAGAATAAAATATGTCAATTTCCATTTATCCTAACGACTTGACCAAAAAGAAGGGCCTAATTTGGCCTAATTGATTCATTCAGGTGTGAGGAGTGAAGAGGGGGGTGGGAGGGTGAATACCGTATCCGCTCTAATCTGTATCTCCTTCACCTCCACATAGGCCGGAACCTCCTCCGTGCTTTTGGGCGGGGGCTGCCAGTCCTTGGGTAACTTTGACATGTTGTCTGTCACCAACCAAGCCACACGGGGCCAGCCTATTAATAAAATCATGAAATTTGTCAGGGCTTTTTTTGTAAGTTGTATAACAAGTTTTTTTAGGTGCTTTCCCTATGTAATTTGGACACAGCTTTTTCAGAGTTGTATAGTATAATAGGGGGGTTTTAAATAGGTGCTTGCCCCCCAATACAATTGAATGAGTGTTTTTCAAGTAAGTTTGACATGTCAATAGCCATCTCTTGTTAACATAAAGAATTATTTAGAAATAGATAAATTGCTTACTACTCCATAAAGTTTGGGAAACGTGATTGCGAAAATACATAATGTAAAACAATGAAATTACCTCTGAACTGCACCACTTCCCCACTCGCTGTTTTACAGAGACCTTTATAACAGGCCTCAGAGGTGAGAGCCCAGTTCACACTTAAACTTCCCAGCATGAAGCCGATACCTGCTCCACCGGCATCCTGTAATAAATCCATTCATTGGTTTTATTGGGAGTGTATCTTTATATGAGTTTTACCCAACATCAACATTATTTCAGTAATGTTTCGATGCCCGACTCTTTACGATGAAGGAAGACGCCATGCTCAATCAAAAAAAAGGCTGGTAAAGCCAGGTAGAACCATCGGCATTCCAGAAGTCAGTTGTGAGAGTACCTCTCATGAAAATCCAAATATCGCAACTAAAATTTGAATTCATGAGGGGGGGCACTATGTAAAAACACTTCAGCTCCAGCTTAAAATCATGCACTACATTGCTATGTTTGAGATCAAATAACTTTGATAGGTCTGTATCCCGTAACTTGTATATCATCCATTCATGGAAATGTTCATTGCAATTCATTGAAATTATCGAATCAACTTGCTCCATAAACGACCATTAAAATCATATGGCTTATTTCAAGAAGACAGAATTGTGCATATACTGAATCATGGAATTCCTGTTTGGCACACATCCATAGCATCTTGATAATATATCCCAAGTTCCAAAATATTTACAATCCTTCCATGGCACACTTACCCTTCTCGATGTAGGTACTTCAACAGGCACAGGCACAATACCCGCCATTTGGCACCCGTAGAATCCACATATAAAAGAGATGGGGTCATTGTTGGGGTACACCAGGGCAACCTAAATGAGAAATATCGCATACATGTTACAACAAGATTCATAATATATAGCTCTTATCAAAAATGCATGAAAAAATTCAGGATTTAAAAGGGCTATTATGCTGTTTTATTGTATTAAAAGTGTATCATGTGTTTTCTAAACAGTTCCTTACCTCATCCGCTTAAATGAAAATGCGTGTCTTATCCAAATTGAAAGCAACTGCAGATGAAAAATATTAATTATGATTGTTTGTTCATGTGAGGTACAACACCATGACAACAGTATTTTGGATATGTTATGTTTATTTTGGATTTCTGCAGTACTTTCCTAAGATTAAGTATGAAAATATCAGTCTAGAAATAGGTTGTAGTCATTGGGACAAAAGGCGAGCATTTTTCATGATCAACAATTTCTTTTTTAGTCCCTTTATCACAGCAGAATGAATGAATGGTGTTTTAAGGCGCATCGACAGCTAAGGTCATTTAGCGCGCATTATGATAATGTGGATGGATGGATATAAAAAATAAATAAGAATTTGTAATTAATAAACAAAAGTAGATAGAAAATTTGTAGCTATGTTTACTGCTTATGCTTATCACAGCAGATTCTTAATTCTTCTGCAACAGACCTGTTAAAACAATTGCATGTATGCAGATACTGAAAAGTCGCTAAGTTGTAACATATAGCACAAATAACAGAATCCTGTCTATTATCTATAATTAATCTTGAATTAATAATTACTTTATAGTATACTCACCCTATCACCTGGTTTGATGGGTAACTCTCCTTTCTGGCCCACTTTGTTGAGGAGATGGTAAGCTATTTTCTGTGTTTTACTCAGTAATTTACCTGCAAGCATACATTATATTTCATGTAGGGATGTATGGAACTTTCAACGATTTCTCACAAGACACTGGGTTCCTTCTGTGAGTACTAAAAGGCTTTAATAACTGTATCTACAAGAAGACTATTCTTTTTTTCTTCAAATTTTGAATACCAAACAACAGTAATAACTGTATCTAAAAGACTTAAGAATACAAATATTGTAATTAAATGAGAAGTGATGTATTACATCAATGGCAATATCAACTTGTGTTACTAATGATTTAATATTTTTATCTTCAAAAACGAAGAAGGAAAAGTATGGGTTACTATCTAATGGAATCAAATTGCACAATAACACATTTTTAAAGCAATCTCCTCTATATGCTAGTCAGGAATCTGTACTTAACATGTAAGACAACAAATAATTGTCTAGACATACCTCATGCAGTAGGAGAAAACTCATGTCTTAAACCTTATGTTTAGCTTTCAAAGAATAGAGTTTAAGTCAGGGTAGAAATTGCAAGGCAAATTACATAATGAATGAGCCTTTGGACTGTTTGTGTGGTAAAAAAATGAAACAATGTCTTTCACAAAATAATATTCTAATTGCTCAAGCATGGGTAGGAATTGCAAGTCAGATTCCCCAATCACTGAACATTAAATAAGCAAATTTTATCCCATTAACTGATTATTAAATAAGCACATTTTATCCAACTTCTACTTTTGGGTAAATCTTTGTCAGCAGCCTTTTTCAAAATTGGATAATAAACATTTTCAATTCAGTAAAGAAATGGAAATAAATTTCTATTTACCATCTTTAAAACTGGCATTTTCAATTTAGTAAAGAGAAAAGCATTCCTACTTACCATATGTAAGACTGACCGATGGTTTCCCATTCTGATCAAGAACTGTAACAGCATGAGCTTTATATGTGGAAGATCCGTATCTGTGTAGAGCTGCCTCTAAATTACGGGGCAAGCCTGATGGTACCTATTAAATACAAAAATACAAACTAGACATCCAGTAAAGTAAGTCAATCAAAACCTTTCACATGCATTGTTCTAAAATTCATTAGATCAAACCTTTTTTAGTTGAAACTTAATTCAGATTAATTGTGGCGGAAGCTTGGAGCTTGATGAATTCACTCTTGATGACTGCTTCCTGGATACTAAAGCAGTATTGGCCCTGATTCTACCTTGCTTCAAACAGGGTTCAATCGCTGGACCCTCCATATAGAAGGCAGATGCTCTACCACTGCACCATTGTCGCCCTTCTTTGAGGGCATTCATATGAATCCTTTCACCAGAACGTTTCTATAGAGATGCAATAATAAACATAAAAACTCCAATTAGGTATATTCAGATTATTCACTTGGGTTGTAGGATAAACATAAAGATCATATTCAATCCAACTTCCTCAGGAGCAAGATTTATAACTCCAACAGGCATCTCTTTATGTGGATGTCAATGACATGTCATTTCTTAACCGGTCTTAGACAAGGAGGCTTTATTGTACACAGTATAAATATAAATACTTACAACTATTTGATCTCCCGCTACGGGTGTCAAAGTACTTCCCTCGGGCTTGGGTGCATTGGGATCAGTGGGCGGGGCTGTAGAACAAGAACAAGCTCAAATCATTATTATAAACTCAATTATTTCATATCGATTGTTAAACAAGTCCTTACAACTTAGATAAATCACTGTGGATTCTGCTTCCTGGATACTACACCAGTACTCATGCCAGTTTGTTGGTTAGTCCCAGCAATTTTCAACTGGCCTAACAGGAATTCGAACCCGGGACCCTCAGTTAGAGAGGCCAACACTCTACCTCTGCACCATTGTTGCTCACAACAAGCATCAACCAGGATCTATCATATGACATATTTTACAGTATTAAACTTAAAGTTATCTTCTTCTGTAGCAGAAAACTAAGAAACCCAATGTGGCAAAAGGATAAATTGCTCATGATGAGCAAGTTATTGTTTTGTCACGAAAATTTCTATCTCATGTCATAAAGAACACATTTCTTTTTTCTTTATGATGTTAAACATATTTCAGCCAACCCTCATATGGAATTTATTCCATTAATTTAAGAATGAAAGAAAGCATTGCAGATATTTTTTCTTTAATCACTGTTGTTTTCTACAATGTTCTGCAGCAGATTTTATGGACTTGTTTGACATAAGTGTTTGTAGATTGAGATATACAGGTATTGATTGATACTGGAGTTAGATATAGATGTCTTGTTTATATAATTTTCATGCATCAACACAAAATTGTTCTTTTTTCTTCATTCATGTTACAAGAAGTTATATCACACAAGTGCGCTCAATTAAGAGATGTCATTATGAATTACATTAATTCATTTTTCATATGTTTTATGAAACTAACTTATAAGGCATGAATATTGATCAGATAACTTGTAATTTCTATAACTAAAGGATGTATTTCATTTATCTATATGGGTTTTACATTATGTCATCATTATTTCGTTATGTTGCCATGCCCAACTCTTGATGATGGAGGAAGACCCACATACTCAACTACCCATTAGGGCTGGTCAAGTCGGGTAGAACCATCAACATTGCAAGTTAGTTTGAAAATCCAAATGCAACCACCAGGATTTGAACCCACACCAAGAGGGGCCAAGTGATTTTAAGTTGTGTACTCTAACCATTAGGCCGACAGAGACCCTTCAGAGTTTGAAATCTTTAAAATATTCAATACTAGATGAGGTTACCAGTCTAATCAGATCCTTTATTACATTAAAAATTTGAAGATTTAACATTCCAATCATTGCCTTTGTAATAATCTAATAATAAACTAAGGAGGAGATAAACTTTGTCCAATCAGATACCTTGAAATATTCATATCTAAAGGACAAGTATAGTCCAATCAGAAACCTTAAAATATTCGTATCTAAAGGACCAGTCTAATCCAATCAGAAACCTCATAACATAATCAAAGCTAGAAAAGGATAGGATAAGGTTTCAATCAAATATTCTGTAATGTTCACTACTTCAAAGGAGGATCATTATCATGGCCAAATCTCGCTCTTTTCAAACAGAGATTAATACTACCCCTATCATTTCTGTCACCGCTTGCCAACATGCCAGTAGAAGGGACCAGTTAATCCTACTAATTATCAGAGCATTCAATTCGATTGGTTTGTTGGATCGCAAAGACTTTTCAATAATTTAGTGAAATCATACTATAAAATTTCAAAGTTGGACTGGAAGACTTTTTAATTCTTTCCTAAATAACAACAGAAAAAAAAATCCCTTCTGAAGGGGATTTGGACGAAACTTATCAATATCTGAAATGATGCAGAAACCTAAAATATAAAGCAGATCACTTAATGGGTTTTCCCCACCATCCCTCTCTTGACCTACCAGGTGAGGTGGTTGTTTGTTTGGTTGTTACCATGGTAATAATTAAGTCATACATCATACAAGTGAGTTCAGCATCAAGTCAAGTGAAGTCTTAGCTTGTATAGCATGCACGTAAGCCATTCCATATTTAACCCATTACTCCATTAAACCTCAAATTGATGCATCCATTTCACATGCCATCTCTTCATTCATCGTAATCATCTCGTGATATAATTTACTAATGATGCATTTAAATGAGGATTAATTGAGTAATGGATTAAAAAGCATCAGTTTAAAGGCAAGCATGGACACCTAAAATTTTAACTCTACCCTATGTTGAGAGAGACAAGGCAATTTTTGTTGGTTTAAGGGCGAGAGTGTATTTACTGTCCAGGGGAAGATTTCAAGCATCTACGATGAATAATATTTAAACGGGCAAATAAATCAATGATGAATGAAAAACCGCATGTAAAACAATTTAAAAAAAAAAATCAATAATCCCAAACAAGTATTTATGTAGCCACATAAGTTTTACATAGAAATGACTGGTGGACTTATTTGATAACATCAATAACAGAGAAACACTTCTGTCATTTGTAAATTAAGAGTTTCATCACTTTTGATGTGTACCATCTTATGAATATATAGTTCTATGCAAAGATGTGTTTCTCAGACCTAAAATGTATATTTGAACTAAATTATCAGTTAAAAAGAGAGGTTTGATGCTCATATCAATGTCTTATGACATAAAGAAAATGCTTTATTTCAAAATTTAAACACAGCCATAACTTATAGCTAGTTCAAATCGTTCACTTCATCTGTTTAACAAAAAACTTGTATCTTTAACAAAATTAACTGCATCACAAATCAAACTTTTCCAAAGCCAAACCCAGAGAATCATTCCTGGGAAAAATTGCGACAAAGGGGAGAATTTCCTAGTGATCCTTTCAGCGCAATATTTCAATTTTTGATTTGGCAATCATTATATGGAAACACATGAAAAGTTTGACCTGTAATGAGTAAATTAAAAAAGAATTTGAATTGGGAAACAACCATCTTATTGAAGCCCACTATATATGCATATATAGATTAGTTAATCTTACCGCTAGCCCCATCTGCATCTATAATGTGTCATAGGGAGGGGTAATTTATTATGATAGCAATATGGAATAAATATTTCCTCTTTATTGTATAATTGTTTATATGCTTCATAGAAACTAAAAGACCTTTGAAAAGCAGGTTCCTTAACTTTATTTGAATCAAGTTAATAGAATACATTTATAACAAAATGAGAGAGTCCGCCATAGTATGTTCACCTTTGTAACAATCTGACTATCTTTGTACTAAACTATATATCTGTAAAGCTGATTGATTACATCTTCTCTCCATTGAAGATTAAACACTTTTGAAGCAGACAATAGTAAAAAGGTAACAAAACAATAAACATTAAGGTATAGTTTATCAATTCAAATAAATAGAGAGATAAAAAGATTGACTTTATTGAACTCCTCTGATTAGTGTTCAAAACCACAGAGGTTCAACACTGGACAATTGTCCTTTCAACACTAGACAACTTTCCTTTATGGTGAGTGAATTTATGTCAAAAATAGTGAATCGCTTTTTGAAAAAAATACAATTTTTGGTGTTCTCCATGGCTTAAATACAACTTTTGGTGTTCCTTATGGTTAGAATATAATTTTTGATGTCTATCTGAATCTTCAATTCAAAGCTTGCAATAGTCCAATGAGTGCAACCAAGACATCCTTAACCTTTAGTGCATTTATGTCAAACATAGCAATTCTCTTTGAGTAAAGAAGAAAATTTGTTATGTTTGTTGCAGATAGAATACAATTTTTGGTGTCTGTTTAAGTCTTTACTTCGAAGCTTGCAACAAAACAACGAATGCAACCAAGGCATGAAAAAGCATTAAGCATGACATTTCAATACTCATACAAAAAGCGCATTTGAGATTCTCGATAATGCAATGTTTCAGTATTCAACCATTCGTTTTCATAGATAACATTACAAACACGAGCAAATGCTAAAAGACATCGTTAATCCTTATCTTTAATTTCTTTATGAATTAAATGATTTTTATAATAACATATTTCATAATCTCTCCCATCATTTGAAGCAACAACTCATTAATTCAAAAATATCAAATAAGCTATAAAGCATTTTACTCAGATAAATAGAATCTCTCAAAACTAGTATAGAATGACTCAGTGAAATACCTTTAAATAAATTCAATCATATTCACACATATTTTCATAATTCTACCAAGTCTTATAAGACCATGTCTATTTTCTAATATGTACTATACAAAAATATAAACACGGCTAAAGTTAAGAGGTCATATCTTACATTGCCCTCAATTATATGTTACATTTACAGACACTGAAACACAAATAGCAAATTCATTGTCTTAACTCACTTTCTAGGGCTTCGTGGTTATCAACAAAGTATTCTGTGATGGGTTTTTTCTTTGGTCTCTGCAAACAAAAGATGAATAGATTAAAATCCATTATATGTAAAAGAAGTAGAATAAATCAATAATGACTAAAAATCATTTAAAGAGAAAAACCCAACCAGACTAGTAATGACTTTGTCTGCTTTTTCCCTTTACTTATATAAAAGCGTTTTAAACCATCTGCAACAAACATCTAGAGAAACAAATGTGAAAAAAAGAAGAAACCCTTCATAGAGTTATTCCTTAGTTTTTCGATTTTTACAAACGTTTTAAGGAAAAAAAAACACGTTGGAATTTAATAAAAAAAAATATCTAATTATCTCTTTGTGTTCAATCAAAAGTTTCTAGCAAACTTCAAAACGAAAATGTTTATGACTATGTATGATGAAAGTTCAAATCTACTAGTACCAGATACTAAAAATGACAATGAGGGGCAAATCCTATCAAACTAATGCATGTCTTCTATTTTCTTTTATTTTCACATCTATCAATATATCCTTTTTAGTTTCTTATCACCATCACATATTAATTTCTCTTTCCTTGAAACTGAATGCCTTCTCATATCAAATTGTAATTGAATTACTGACACAGTGAAAGTTCATCGAGGCAATCACAGATATTTTAATTAAAAATCTTAAATAAAAAAAGCCAAAATCTACTAACCCGCAATGTGTTCATTAACTGTTGTATCTTGGCAGCTATCTTTCCCTCATGCCTAGGAGCTAAAAGGATTTTTTTTTTTAAATAATTGATAATACATATAAAGAAAATTGCTTTGAGATGCTTGTGTTATAACTGCATTATTTGCAAATAGCTTCATATGTTGAGAATGAAACAAGAGGGCCATAATGGCCCTTTATCGCTCACCTGAGTTCTGTTTGAAAAAGAGGTATATTTAAGACAGAGTGGTTGGTATGTTTCAAACTCTTCTAAGTGCTAATTGCATTGAATACTCTAAGCCAATGCTCTTGCTTGTTAACATTTTTTTATGTGTATTGTATTTGTCTTCTTGAGTTAATGTTCACCAAGACAAAGAGAATTAAGATGAAGGAAATTTAGGTTTGTGAAAGCAGGGACAGTAACAATTGGTTGGGCAAATTAAAATAATAACAATTGAAAAATGTATCTCAAAGTCGTTTATTGGTTTTCAACAGTAAATAAATTTGGAAAATTTTAAGACAGTCAAGCTTATGGTAAATAATCCAATCATTCTGGCCAACTTTCATCAAAATTGGACCATAAATGTGGCCTCTAGAGTGTTCACAAGCTTTTTAAATTATTTGACCTAGTGACCTAGTTTTTGACCCCACATGACCCACTTTCAAACATGGCCAAGATTTCATTTTGGCAATCCTTCTGACCAACTTTCATCAAAATTGGACCATAAATATAGCTGCTAGAGTGTTCACAAGGTTTTTCAAATATTTGACCTAGTGACCTAGTTTTTGACCTCACATGACCCGGTTTCAAACTTGGCCAAGATTTCAATTGAGACAATCATTCTGACCAACTTTCATCAAATTTGGACCATAAATGTGGCCTCTAGAGTGTTCACAAGCTTTTTAAATTATTTGACCTAGTGACCTAGTTTTTTACCCCACATGACCGAGTCTTGAACTTGGCCAAGATTTCATTGAGACAATCATTCTGACCAACTTTGATAAAAATTGGACCATAATTGTGGTCTCTAGAGTGTTCACAAGCTTTTTAAATTATATGACCTAGTGACCTAGTTATTGACCCCACATGACCCAGTTTCAAACTTGGCCAACATTTTTATTGAGACAATCATTCTGACCAACTTTCATCAAAATTGGACCATAAATGTGGCCTCTAGAGTGTTCACAAGCTTTTTAAATTATTTGACCTAGTGACCTAGTTTTTGACCCCACGTGAACCAGTTTCAAACTTGGCCAAGATTTCATTAAGACCATCATTCTGATGAACTTTCATCAAAATTGGAACATAAATGTGGCCTCTAGAGTGTTCACAAACTTTTTAAATTATTTGACCTAGTGACCTAGTTTTTGACCCCACATGACCCAGTTTCGAACTTGGCCAAGATTTTATTGAGACAATCATTCTGACCAATTTTGATAAAAATTGGACCATAATTGTGGTCTCTAGAGTGTTCACAAGCTTTTTAAATTATTTGACCTAGTGACCTAGTTATTAACCCCACATGACCCAGTTTCGAACTTGGCCAAGATTTTATTGAGACAATCATTCTGACCAACTTTCATCAAAATTGGACCATAAATGTGGCCTCTAGAGTGTTCACAAACTTCTTAAATTATTTGACCTAGTAACCTAGTTTTTGACCCCAAATGACACAGTTTCGAACTTGGCCAAGATTTTATTGAGACAATCATTCTGACCAACTTTCATCAAAATTGGACCAAAAATGTGGCCTCTAGAGTGTTCACAAACTTTTTAAATTATTTGACCTAGTGACCTAGTTTTTGACCCCACATGACCCAGTTTTGAACTTGGCCAAGATTTTATTGAGACAATCATTCTGACCAATTTTGATAAAAATTGGATCATAAATGTAGCCTCTAGAGTGTTCACAAGCAATTGTTGACACACGCACGGACGACGGACATCTCGGTATCACAAAAGCTCACCTTGAGCACTACGTGCTCAGGTGAGCTAAAAACATACTGCATGGCCTAAATCTGAGTCAAACAGTGACATTGGTTGTTATACAACTTAACAGTTTGCTTTGTTCGTTAAATTGCATTTTCACATCAATTCAACAATTTGTCGTCAAATTGTGATGCCTGCATCATCATGGATGGAGGAAGAATCTTAACTTGACTGCCCACTGTGGGATGGTTAAATGGAGTACAAACATCAGCATTCTGTCAGCTCGGAGACTACTTCTTATGAAAATTCATTTCTACACATACAGTCTAACTTGTGTTAAGCAGCCACCCTTTTAAGCAGCCAACCTGCCTTAAACAACCACTACAGAAGGTCCCATTGTTAGATTCATAGTGTACATCAATTTGTGTTAAGCAGCCAACCTGTCTTAAACAGCCAATTTACTCTGTCCCATAGGCTGGCCTCTTAACACAAGTTTGACTGTACTTGTAATGCGATTTGAATACAAGACGAGAAGACCTGTGTGATTCAGTAAAAAAATCCATGAGGCAAAAGAGTTGTCTACATTATAATCAAACCCAAAATAATGGCCCAGAGATAGGGTATTTACCCTGCATGAGGAGGGTTGCAGGTTCAAAACCAAAATCATTGTTGGAGAAGACTTGCCAGGTCATTGAGAGCATTTCACACCTGGACAGCCATGTTACGACATGGGTATATTTCATGATTTATAATAAAATATTGTTGGACAGAGGCTTCCTATGTCCTTAATGGGTTCATTTCACACCTTGATGGCAAGTCCAATACCCAAATTACTAAACTAATCGTAGTTAAAAACCAAGCAAAATCATTTAAGCACAAACCAAAAGAATTAGTTTCACTAAATACCAGTAAAAATTGTGAAAAAACCAAGTTAAACCACACATAAACAAGCCAAAAGGGTAGTTACCATCTGCGTCAATTCCAACATTTCCCGCTACCCTGACAGATGGCACACCTCGATTCACACGGTCAGCATGTCTACTGCTCTTGGCATTGTTAGTCACATCTGGAGGTTGGGATATATGCTGGGCTAGAAAATAGAAATGTTTTGTTTTATTAGTATTCTACATTGTCTCAACAATATTTCGAATATTGCATGTCATGGCAAACACTTGATGGAAGAAGATCTTGAAGCTTAACTGGGTAGAACTATTGACATTCTACAACTTAGTCAGAATTAAAACATTAAAAATTATATTATAATATGAACAAGTTTTGATAAGAATACACATTATTTCAAAATCATTCATTTGTGTCTCACAACATATCATCACAGTGTTTTACCAATGGGATTAACATAAACACTTGAACATCTAAGAGAAGTAAAAGTATGTGGCGACTTTGAAAACATGAACAAGCTATGTTGATGAAACACCAAGTCACCAATTAAGCCTTGATGCAAACAGTTGGTTAACTTCAAGTCAGAGCAATTAAATGACATTAATGGCTGAAAAACAACCATGAGCATGGTACATGTAAATAATACACAAAGTCACAAGGTAAAAAGCCTAGACTTACAATGCCTGGCACTTTGCATTACGTCAGCCAGCGCTTGTCTGGAGGTGTTGCCGGGTATCTGATATTTCGAGTAGGCCGCACTTTTAGGCCGTTCCGAGTGACGAGGCGATGCACTGATGTCAGAAAACGACGAGGATGAACTGGCCCCACTGTCACGGGATCGACCCCCTCTATGGAAGTTTCGATTTGCCGCTTCTTCGTCGTATATACTGTCATCATCTGATGAGGATTCTGAAAGGCATTTTATTGACTGATTTATAATATTTTATATGAGTTTAATATTGTGTTAACATTATTTCAGCTATGTTGTGATGCCTGACTCTAATTATTGAGGAAGCGCCCAAACTTAAGTGCACATAAGGGCTGAAAAAGACAGGTA